>JAODKM010000118.1:28284433-28297125 GCA_026780845.1 Petrocephalus sullivani
GGTCTTTCTTTTGTGACTGGCACCAACAATTTTAAACTGGAGACTATAAAAGACCACGAAAAGTCAAACGCACACGTTGGTATCAAGTCAAAACGGGCGAAGACGATGGGTTCACTCCAGGACAGCATAGCTTTTAAGTCCTTGGCTGTCATGAAGTTGGCTGAGCTGGAGAGGATGGAGCTGCTGTTCCGAAACGTCCACGCAATTGGAAAAAAGAGTTGACTATTCCCTTCCAGGTGATGGTGAGGTGGGGACACTGCTGGGATCTGCGCCGCCGTGGGGATGGCGGAGGATCAGGTGCAGGAACCTCCAGGACTGGACCCTCTGGGACTTCAGGGAGTGCACTGGGCGCGTCGGGCGACGCCTCTGGGAGCACGATGGGCACGGACGGGATCTCTCCTTGACTGGCCGGGGCTGCAGGGCGAACAGCTACAAGCCAAGGTCTGTGGGGAAGAATTGGTTAACTCTGGTGCGGAGGAGGCACACGGGAGATCCGGGAGCGGACGCACCTTGGGGAGGTACCGGGAAGCGAGGGCGGTGTCCGGCGTGAACACCACCAGGCTCTGCTTTAAGAGGGGCTTCTCCTGACACACAGCAGGGCAGACCGCGGAGAGAGAGAAGTCCGCTAAGGAGATCACAGGAACAGGGGCAAGTGCCACAGGAACAGGCTTCCTGGGGATTTTGGGGACCCGCGGAATGGCGTCCTCCATGGACCTTTACGAGCCAGGCGTGATCTCCGGAAGGGCTGCGCTGCCCGCGCTGGCAGCATCTGTCAGCTGGCGAGTCTTGGGGAGGAGCGGGGCAGCAAGGGCAATTCTGGGGCAAACAACACCGGATCCAGAATCGGCAGGGGCTCCTCCCGACACTCAGCAGGATAGGCAGCGGAGAGGAAGGCAGCCCATAAGGAGATCTCCATAATCTCCTCCCGCCTCCGACTCCGCCGCCGTCCTATGTCGGGCAGCGGGGTCCGGGGAAGCTCCGGGAGCCCCCAACACAGACCGGGGGGGGAGAACTCTGCTATCCCACTCCTCCTGCCACCACATCACATCGGAGACCCTGCTCCCCAGCTGCAGCAGGTTATCACGGACTTCTTTCACCAGGGAGGCATCCGACCGTGGGTACATCTCCTCCAAGATGACCCGATTGCGCTCTGCCAGGGCGCGTGCCGTTGGGTCAGTCCGGACCTCTGGCTGCTGCAGCCAATAGACAGCCTCATCCAGTAGACCGAGGTACTCCAAGTCCTGTCATTCTGTCACATTTGAGGGAAGGGGCGAGGGAAGTGTCGCAGGCAGGATGACTGTGCGATCCCTTTCGGGGCTTTATTATGCACAGAATCGTGCGGAACAACAAGCAACGTTACAACCACTGGACTGCAATGACAGGACTAGGGAAACGGACTGAAACGCGAACTGAAATACACCACAGGCACACAGGAGGATTCAACAGGAGGGATGTGACAGAATGTATGTACACAAGTGCTAATATATGGAAGCAATTCATATCTTTAAGTTCTCATACTTGCATTAGAATATAGGCCAGTTAATATTTTGATGGTATTTGATGGTATGTGGTAATGCTGCGTCATATGTTTTAAATCTGGTACACAGTGAACATTGAATTGAAGCTTGACTTTCTAAAAATTACATTGCAAATCAAATCACAATCGCAATAGCGGTCACAAAAACCATGATTAGATATTTTCCCCAAACCATTCAGCCATAACCCTTGATAAAGGCATTCACCATGGAAATAAATCATGTTGGATCCAACTAACAACCACAAAATTCTGTTCTCCTTTGTGAAAAATGTTTAACAATAGTGAAAAGACTTTTTTCTCTCTCTCTCTTTTCTTCATTTAACATGGGACCACCAATCCTATACATTGAGGTATGCTAGGGTTTTGTAGCCAAACCATGTTTTTTTGGGATATATGTACAATATTACTACCTCTGATAGAAAAGTAACATTATAATGTTATTCTGTGTTATTCTTTTTGACTACTACCAACCTAGTAACTCTGAAGAGTGGATCCACTGAAACATTAAAATCAATTCAGCCACAACTAGTTTGCATTGAACCACTAAGACAAGGAGCTCAGTATGCAACTGTGGAAAAGAATGTTGTTGTCCCACTAGATGTTGATGTCTTCTGCTGTGGACAAACGGTTCAAATTTTACTGGATGTGCAACCCCAAGTATCCCTGTCAACTACCGTCAGTTTTTTCTTTATTTGAGTATGTTTATGACCTGCCTTTGTTTGCAAACTCTAGTAGGAGATCCAAAGTTATGGAGTTGATTGCCAAAATACAATCTCTAGCCTAAATTAGTAAAAGCATGTATACATGTCCCCAGTGTTCTCAAAAGGTGTTTTTGGAAATTAGAAAGTTGATATGGCATTTACGTGAAGTCCATGCACTTTCATTTTACCTGTAGTCAAGATGGTTGTCCCAGTTTTAATTCATTTTCAAAACACCTTAGCAGAGCTTACACTGTAATTAAGCCATGTTCATCAAAAAATCAGGGGAGTAGACACTGAACAAAAGGACAAAGGGAGTGGTAATATGTGTCATGTAAGTGTGATTCTTAAGTCTGCTAATGTTTTTAGGACCTGCACCCCAGTGTAGGACAATTGTGTGAATGCTGGTGCGTACATTTAGGACCTGCATCCCAGTGTAGGACAGTTGTGTGAATGTTGGTGCTTACATTTAGGACCTGCATCCCAGTGTAGGACAGTTGTGTGAATGTTGGTGCTTACATTTAGGACCTGCATCCCAGTGTAGGACAGTTGTGTGAATGTTGGTGCTTACATTTAGATAACAACCAATGAGGAGAGACCTGGACAAAAGAACAGTCAAGGGGAAAATGTGAGTACAAGTGATTTAATCCTTTTAATGGCAACACAACTGTGCTTAACTGTGGTGTTAAAATGTGCATTTGAATATGATCAGCATGCGAAATACTGGTTTATTTCTTTGAGATACGGTATGCTGGGATTTCAAATTCTGGCCTAGTTTCAGCTTCTGTTGGGCGGATTTTAAGTCGACCTTGGGCTGGAGATTTTTGCTGGACCAGACAACACTGGCCCCCGGGGAGGCATTTTACAGAAACCGCTGCTTTTCTACCGAGATCAGAGAACCTGTTGCTACGCGCGTCAGGAGAATGGCGTGCAGGAGCTCTCGGCCTGGAGCTCCTAGGGCTCGCGTCTGCTGGTCGCTGGTGCTGGCGCCGGGCTGGAGATAGTTGCGGCAGAAGAGACTATGGTCAGGTTTAAGTGTTCTCCGATTGAGCGGTATCCTAAAATCCCTCAATATTTTTAATCCTCACTAACTAATGCATTCCTCCAAGCAATGCGCAAATCCTGTTATTTCCAAGAAATAAGTACAATAACTGGCACATGATACTCCGGAGCGTTCGTAGGACAGTCTATGCTGTACATGCCGCAGGAGCTATAAAACAGGCGCAGAGGACAGGACTGCTACTTACCCTTCTTTTATTCCAAGTACCTGTCGGAGATCGTCGGTGCCTGGCGAAGGCGGTTAGTCCGTCGAAGTTTGGAGATTTTAGTGGCGGAAGAAAATTCAACTTGTGGAGTTTAGGAATCTTTAATATCATCTAATATCATAAGCTCATGGAATATTATAAAATTAGGTAACTGAATGTGTTGGCGTTAAATCAGTGTTTATTGGATATGGTTTGACTAATAGCATACCACTTCCATTCTGATTTTGTATATTTCTTTGAGTATCCACGGAGCAGTATTTGGCCACTAGATGTCACCATATAAAGCGTTATTTTGAGATGGAAACTTTTCAATCAATTGTCGTGATCACTCAAGCAGGCCCGGCTCCAGCGTGGGCCAGGGAGATTTTTTTTTTTTGGGGGGGGGGGGGGCAACTAAATATATATAAATATAAAAAAACTATATTGAGGCTGATTGGGCCAGCCATGTGACTGGGTGAGCCATGTGACGTGAAGCCGGGCCAGCTCAGAAGCTGCATTTTTGGCACTACAGATCCGGCATAGTACCCTATTTTTGTTTTATTTACTTATGAAATGTTTATGAATAACATGCATTTGACATGAATAACAATTTGATAAAAACAAAAAGCATATTTGAGCAATGATATATTTTCTTCCACTCACACAGACACATCACTTTCTGCCCACTCCGAAATTCAAACAAAAATTTGTCCCACAGCAAACGATTCACACGATCTGTACATTTACTTAGGCATTGGCCGTGGTAGACGGTGGAGGACGCCAGTGGTGAAGCAGGCGTAGGCCTCCACACGGGCTTTAAAAGGCCCTGTTTGTAGCACACTGGGTGCTTTGCTGTCTTATTTATGCACAAAAAATAAAGCACAGCCTTGTCTGGGCTTTCATCCCTATGCAGTTAAAAAAGTGGCTCTCAGTAATGAGTGTGCTTTTCTATTACAGCTCTGTGAGGTCACTAATACTACTGAGTGGAGTATAGGCTATCCACTGTTTGCCAGCTACAAAGGCTTGCAAGAAAAATATACATTGTTACTGTGACACAAATTAAGACATTTTCATCTGAACCATTGCTCATTAAGGAATTAATAATAGTTATACTAGTGCACAGACTTTTTGAGGAAGACAGGAATTGAACTAAATGTATTATTTAATTTCATATATAAATTAACCAAGGAAGAAAGCACTGCAATGTGCTTCAGGCAGCTTTAAAATGTGCATGCTACTGTAACACAGCTAGATTTATTACTTGTTAAGAAAATCAAGACAAAACTCAAAAGACGTGTTTTGAAAAAAAAAACAAATATTCCTTTATTCCAGTATTTTACAGGAGTAAATCAATTTTGGGATCCCAGAAATAGTAAAAAAAAAATAAAAAACAAAAAACAGAATGGTCAATATAATGCATACTTGAATGGAGAGGGGTACCATTCTGCTTGACGAAGGAGAGGCCACGCTAACAGATAGTTGTTATTTTGCACAAAAGGGCAGGAACTGTAAACTATATTTAGGCTCCTTCCTATGTTAAGTCTCATTTGTGTCTCTAATGTCGGTCATTTTAACTCTTAACCGTTTTTTTGTTACAGTCACTTTTATCTGTATTGCTATTTAATCAATCTAATCAAACACAATTAGCTGATCTACTATCCCACCCTGGGAACAGATCCTTAAACTGTGGGGAGGATTCTGTGCATGTACTGACTATAGGAAAGCAAAACATTCCTAGGTCAACAGGGAGGCCTGGAGATTCAAAGCTGGTTGCAGAACTTCTAGCCCTTAAAATCCTTATGTTGTCTAAATTGTCTTGGTGAGTTTTGATGTAGAATCTGTTCTTACCAATAGCATGAAATAGCTGATGTGTCCTCCACACATATAATGAAAAAAAAAAAAAATTTCTGTCTGTTTACTAACAAGGATCAGCAAGTTTATATATTTTGCTCTCACAGCTTAATATTGGTTATTTTCTTCATCATGACCCTTTTACATTGCATGATGAGAGATTTAGGCTAATCATGGTGAGTACATTTTAGCTCAATTACAAAGTTTATCATATATTATGAACCATAATTTTATATAATTGTTAGAACAGCCAAATAGACAGTGGCAAACTGTTTGAGCTTAGCTGGTCCAGTGTGAACACAGAAAACAAAACTGACAGTAAATAAAAAAGCAACACCTTACTTAAAGAATAAATATATATACAATTTTAACTGCTTTTTAAAATAAATAAATGTCCATCCAAATACCCAAAGAAGTATTGACAACCACAGAAATGTTTTATGATACATTGGCACCAGTTACATAGTAAAGCAGAATGATAGATTCTAAAAGTTAAATGCCTTCATTCAAAACCAGTTAACCCCTTAGAACAAAGCGTACTGCCCAAGGAGTGCTGCCCAGTTGCCAGTAAATGCGGTCCTGTATTACAGTACATTTGTGAGAGATCTACTTTAAGGGTTTCCCTTGGCAATAGTTATTCCAAGAATATGATGATAAATAAAATAGTTTTAAATAAGCTAATTTAAACATAAAATGTTCAGACATTACCCTTAAACAAAAAATATAGTTGAAGGTTGGGACGGTAAGTTCCATAAGAATATATTTTATGTGCTATGTTTTGTTTTGGCCCCAAATAGAATGCTGAGCATTCCTCCATTGTTTTTTTTATGGACACCTTCATGAACTTTACTAAGAGTGGATAAATAACATATATATATATTTAGTGTGCTTTACTGAGGTATAGATATTGAACACGTCAAGGTTGCCATGTGTACCATGCACGGGATTATGCCTGTCTACAAAACAATGCCAGACATATTAACATAAAGCTAAACATGGGGTTTATATTGTTACAAGACTTTCCAAAAGTGCTGGGAAGGAAATATGGCAGCAAATAGCCCTTCAGAACAGCCATTCAAATTTTTTTTTTATTTAATTCACTTTACATTTCAAATAATTTTTACTCAGTATGCTTTTTATTAGCACTAGTTGTAAGATTAGGATGGTGTAGAGGCTTAGTAGCATTGGCTTCCGTTTCTGCTCTCTGTGGGTGTGGTGTGCATGCCCCGCCTTATTTGTGTTTCCTCCTCCAGTCCAAAAACACTCAGTGTCTCCAAACTGCTCCGTAGAGCCCACCGGCCTTCTGCCCTGTGCTTCTAGGCTTTATGCTCACTGAACTGCACTGAATAAGCAGCTACCGATGGATGGACAATCTTAAGAATAATTGACATATCATTTTAATTCCATAAATCCAATGAAAATGTAAAATGAACTGAAAGCAATTCCTTCATATTATTTTATGAAATAAATTCCCAAAAGAAAAATGATTTAATTCTTCAAATATAAAAAAACAGTCCTTCGTAAAATAAGGCACCTTTGGTGTTAACCAAACCAATCAGGATCCAATACAAGCTGCTGAAATCCAAGCAATGAAAAGATCCCAGAAAGCAGCCTTACAGAAAGCCATCTACTGTTTCACAGTGATAACAGCATGACAGGAAGAACCAAAAGGTATATCGATAATATTTAATATTAAAAAATCTTTTAACATTCACTACTGCTTACAATACTGGCTGTGCAATATGTAACAGGGTGTTCGCCAGTTCTCTGTAGGCATGGCAATCCATCAGGCCTGAAATGTACACAGCCTTGTCAGTTAATGAACAAAGCATAGTTTACTAAAGAGAAATAAGCAGAATGTGAAATTATATTGATATTATCTCCTCCATTTAATTTTTCTTAGATTAATGAGAGAATTTCTGAGGTACCATTCAAAATCTTAAGTACATCTGTGCGCAGCCTAACAGATCTAAAACGTCATCAAAGTCTCACCAATTCTTTCCCCCATTTAACCATTGCCACAATTATAGCATTTGTAGAACAATAATACAATTAATTAGTTCAAGCCATTGTACTTGGACCCAAATAAGCTGTGGAAAAGGGAAAATTACAGAAAGTATACGGAAAAGACTTTGTAAAGGCCATGGGCCATATTGAAAGCAAAATCTCATTTTGCCTTAATGTACCTGAATGTACCCATCGTGCGATAAGGCCTCAATGATCATGGTACTACACAGTTTTCTATATAACTGCCTGGCTTAGTGTTTCAGTAAGGTTACAAAGCAGAACTAGATCCACTTCAGTTATTTTAATAAACACCTCTGTTAAACACAAGGAGTTTATTTAAGCATATCCAGATCATAACACTCCGGACCAGAATTGTCATCCCTTTATGTATAGGCGAGGAATGAAGACACCAAGGCAATGTCTATTCTATATATTTTTTTGCTATTTTTCATTGTTTCAAGTGTAAATTGATGATGACCAACATTACTGACCAAGGGAGAACGTTCCCATTGAAAAATAATGAGAACATTTCCTTGTTATTGAAAAATCCCAAATGCATACTGATATTAATCACCATAATAAGCCCAAACCCCTTAATTACTACAATAAATAGAAAGTTGACACCTGCAGGTCTTTGGGGTAGGCGTTTAATCACCCACATCTGTGTCACGGTCCCCAATTAGCCACAAGATATGGAAGCACAGTGCCAGGAAGCCCGTCCCTAGGAGATCCCCCAGTGCTGTCAGGTATGGGATAGAGAAGTTGTCCGGGTCCATGCCCCGCCCCCACATCCAGTGCACCATCCAGTCCGCCAGATACAGCAGGATAATAACCTTAAGGAGAAGGCCAGGAGGGTCCAATTACTGACAGGAAACATGACACTGCTGGGAGGAGGCCCATGGAATGGATCTAGTGGATTGAAAGGTATGCTCTAAAGAAACGAGCCTAGAACAGGTTTTTTTCCCCCATGTCTGAAACCAGATAAGCACTAAAACAACAGTTGCACCAGTTGAAGTGAACTGCTGATAAAGCTATTTCTATTTCATAAAACATGTTCCTCTTGAAGAGGAAATGCACCACAAAACCAGACATACATTTAATAGCTTTATTATAGCTATCAGATAACAAGACAGCATTACAAAAATAAAGATTATTTATAACAATACACTATTTAGTCACAAACTGGTTTACTAAAGAATGGTCACTGTACTGAATATGAATAATAAATTCAATAAACGAATAATTCACTTTAGGTTTTGATGTTTTCTGTAAGTGCTGAGGCCCTATAGGAAATGAAGCATAAATTAATTGCATATACCTGTAGTAGGGCAGCAGCCATGTAGAAGGCAATGAAGATGGATGTGAGTGTGGTGTGTCCACCCTGCATAGAGTTAATGGCGTAGAGGAAAACTAGATGCCCAGGAGCTACCAGGAGAAAAAGCACCCGGGCTGAGCGAGAGTTTACACCTGAAAAAAGTATGGAAGAAAAGGGGGTGATTAGGAAATAAATACAGAAACACATCATATTGTTAACTGTCCATTACAGCACCAACTAAACTGACAAAAATGTTATACTGAACCTAGTCATTTTGTAGCACTTGTCAAAAGCATTTATAAAAGTGCATTCCAACTTTTGTAGCTGTTATAAATGTTGACATTGCGAACTCCTTTGTCTGGTGGACATATCACCTATGTCAACTGTCATAGGTCTATGCTGAAATAAAGTTCTGTTCTAATGCTTCTTCCATTCAAGTAATATAAAAGGTTATTGGCACTGCAAGAAAACCGCAGCCCGGAACATGGGCACAGGTAGGACGAGACAGGGCAGCGGGTCCAGGTCCTCGGTTGGCCTCAGGGGTCGGGCTCAGGTGCGGCTTGTTCCCCCTGACGAGCGGGCGGTTGCACGAGGGGGGGTGTGACATTTTTAATGGCAAAAAACAAGAGATTTTGGAAACAAACATATGTTTAAATGGACGATTAATTTGACTAGGCATAAAATTGTGTAAAAAAAAAAGTGGCATTTTTCCGGTATTCTTTTATTGTTTTCTAGTTAACTATAAGACATGTATGTTTGTAGCAGGAGTAGTGCTTGTTATGTTAGCGAAAAAATTTCCCCCCTATGTTAATTAATTAGAAATGTAGTAATTATCATTTTAGGAGTGCCGGCACTCCCGCTACAGGGCGCATAAGAGTGAACAGGTTAATGCAACCAAACTAGCTTCGCAACCTCTGTTTTCTTCCGATGAATAAAAAATGTCGAACGTTTTATCGAACATATTTTTTATTGATATCGATCATGTGTCTATCGCGATACATATCGTTATATCGCCCAGCCCTACATATAAGTGAAGGTATTTGCGGGTTGGGGACTCGAACCGGCGATCTTTCAGTTACATGGTTGTGTCCCTAACCACTACACCACCGGCCTGCCCCAAGCTCTGTACACACAGAACCAGAGGTGAGATACAAAGCACCACAGACATAGGAAGAATGGGTAAGCTCTGCACACAGAGAACCAGAAATGAGATACAAACCATCAGCTTCTGGAGGTGTGATGCTATCCTGCTGTTCATTGTGGCCATGTGTAACCCTCTTTATGAAAGTATTCATCTTCTGTTTTACAGCTGGCTTTAGATGACAAATTGTCACTCCATCACAATGAAGTGTAGAGTCAGTCTTATAACCTTTTATGTGACTTGGATGGAAAAAGTGTCTTAAGAGAAACCTGTGACAGTTAACATACGTGATATGTCAACTTGACACAGGAGTTCCCCATGTCAGCATTTATAGCAGTTACAAAAGTTGGAACAAATTTTTATAAATGCTTTTGACAAGTTATGTCGGCTGTCATGAAGGGCTTATGTTGGTGTTATGTAGCCTTAAGTAAAGTAATACCTGATTATTTGGCATGAACAAGATTCAAGGTACAAGGTTAAATATTCAAGAATCAAGGTACTTACCTGACCCGAAGAAGGTGGTGCAAGGGGTGGGGCACTTTTGTGGTGGAGGGCTGGGCTCCACCAGGGGCAGTGCAGTCAAATGCAGGTACGTGGAGATCCGGCTAGCCTGCACTGCAACCAAGTTGCCTCCCACACCTGAAAAATCATTATTACATGAATTTTCAGTGAGAAAACACAATAATACAAAAACAGAGATACCAAAGCTATACAGCTTATCTGAAAGATGGAATGGAGACCTTTATAACATTTGAGGAGATATTAACTTACCATTGATGACTGGTGTAAACACAGCCATTCCAGCAAAGTTGGGGTTGGATACAGTTTTATCCAGAATAAGACCTCCAACACTGTAAGGATCAAAAGTTATGAGCAGAAATGTTACTGCACACAGTACTGTTCACAAGCCACAAGAAAAAAAATATTTAAAGTGCATATTTACTCAGGAAAAAAAAACTATATATATATTTTTTTAAAATACTTCTGAAAAAAAAGTTCTTGGTGGCTGCTTTGGTTCCCAAAGCTCTCTTCAGGGTCAGCCCAGGAATTTCATATATTGATTACATTTAATCTCTAACACACTTTGACAGACCAATAGCTTTCTACCAATATTTTTCCGGACATAACAGGGCTCATGTAGCTAATGCTGCTTGGACCCCAAATCATACTGAAAAGTAAGTTTCTTTGCACTCTTTTGCGTAGTTTTGTACATAATCAGTGACTCGAGAATGTATACCAGTGTTTCTGGTCAACCAATCAGTTTGACATTATTGTTGTATTGCTATAATTTCGTATGGTTAATCTGCAAGCTTTTTGCATATATCATGCTAATTTAGCATAAGGGTTCCAGTTCCTGTTGTGTGGTGGGAAAGCACCTTATAATCAAATATAATCTGTTATCAGTGCACCACCCAGCCTGGGGTGTGACCTCTGTCCTGTACACTACCTTATCATCATCATAGAATTGTCCAACTACTGTTTTGTCATCAGCAAATTGTGCATGGTGGTGCAGTCATGGGGGAGAAGGGTTAAGACCATTAGGCTCAACACACAGCCCTGTGGGGAATTTGTGTTCAAGATTGGAGTGGGGCGTGTGTTTCAATCCCGACAAATCCAACACCCCGGAGCAGAGAGTAGTGTCCAGGCCTAAGTGGCTCAGTTTGTTAACCAGTTGTTTGGGATAACAGCGTTGAATGTAGAACTAAAGTTTACAAATAACATCCTCACATAGTTTGGTTACTCCAAGTGGAATAAAGCTGTGTGAAATGCAATCCAGACAGCTTCATCTGTGGATGTGTTAGCTCAGTAAGCACATTTGTGCTTGTCCAGATCTGAGGGAATAATGGATTTGATGTATAAGAGTACCAGTCTCTCAAAGCACTTCATGGTTGTGTGTCTCTCAGCAGCTGGTGATGGTCAATCAAACACTTCAGCACTGACTTCTTGGGCACTGGGACTAAGATGGAGGATTTGAGGCACGTTACAACACCTGCTTGTTGTAGTGTGAAGTTAAATGTTGACACCTGCAAGTTGAGCAGCCCATGTTTTCAGTGTCTATTTAGGCATTCTATCTTGGCTTTGCTACCATCGAAGGATGGATCACACCTGTAGACCCAGGTGGATACTCATGTGCAGGTAGTGTGGTCTAGAGAGCAGCTCCTTCTTGAGTGTCAAAGTGAGAACTGATTTGGGGCATCGGGAAGACTTCTTTCACTGGTGGCCCGCACTATAGTCTGTCAGTGCCTCAATCCCATTCCGCAGGCTGGTTGGAAGTGTTCTTCAATGCATTATTTGTATTTGCTCTTGGCCTCTCTTAAAGTTCCCTCCTGCAAAGGCTCACAGTAGAGGGCAGTGGTGTGTGCTCTGCGTAATTAGCACAATGGTCTTTTCATTGAGCTACAGGAGAGCAGAGACAGAAACAGTCTGCAAGTGCCACCATCTTTGTAGAAAAGAAATACTTTATAAATTTGTGTACTGTAATACGTTGCATCCTCCCATGCATACATAATTATAGATAAATGTCAGTAGTGACAAGTAGCAAAGTACAATTACTTTGTTACTGTACATTTACAGTACATTTTTCATATCTGTACTATATTTTTAGCCATAAACACTTCTGATTTTTACTCTACTACATCTTACAGCAAATATTTATACTTTCTACTCTACTACATTTCTGCTTAGTGTTGCATTACATGTTACAATCACCTTACTTTTTTCCATAAGACAATGACAGGATAATGTGGCTAAGGATTCAGAAAATACCAAGATTTTGAAGCTTGTCTTGTCAAAGTAAAGCCCATCAACTCAAATCAGGGAGTAGGCATCAGAAGTGTCCAATCCTGTCAGCTCTTAGAAACTTTTACAAAAGCAAGATGAAAACTTTGGCCGGGGGTTG
>JAODKM010000118.1:28305470-28318764 GCA_026780845.1 Petrocephalus sullivani
AAATGGTGTTTCTTCTCATACATTATTAGTAATATCAAAGGAAACTTTTACTTATTTCATTAAAATTCAGAGCAAATAGGAAAAGCACTCATGTATATAACAATATCCCTAACTTATTGTGGGTAGTATATATGTATATATATATATACGGTATATGTGTGTATACACACACACATGCAGGTGTCCGGGAAAAACTATGACAGCCCAGATATATTTCAGCGCCAGAAAGACTTTGTGAATTGCCCGGAAAACTGCACTCTTTTATAGACTTTCCGCATTGCCTACAGTACACAAAAAATGCCGTTTGCAAAAAATCTCAAGGCAATGCACACTGTCTGTGTGGTTGTGAGAGCCCGACTTCGCCTTCACTTTCTAATATAAGGAGCTAATAAATTGTTGAGGGTTAATATTCCAAATTGGCTGAAGCCAATTTTTCATATCTCTCGAAAAGAATATTATCTGGAAAAACTAAAGGATCTTGCAGATCGCACAAAACCCTGATGACTTGAAATTCTCTTATTTGCGCACTGATTGCAATCGGTCGCTCATCCATGAACGGATTTCCACGCACACACCTGCTCCGATTACGATGTGTTGCTATAACAATACATCCAGCAAAGAGTTTTGAAAAACCGACAGATCCTGCCAAATCTTCAACAATTTCATCCGGCTAAACAAGTAATCCACGTACAGCGAATACCCCGAGGGGTGGTCAATCTCATCCGCAAAGTGTGTCTATGCAGATTTTTGGGATAATCTTTAGGTCAGCTGTTCAAACCCAGGTTTGAAGTTTGAAGTTTAGTTTATTTGGCACATACATCGTTACACATATATAACATGCAGTGAAATGTAACCCTGTAACATTCCTGAGACTGCATAGATGAAATAAGATAGATAAAAACAAATTTGGGATCCTACACTAAAATTAAAACTCTAACAAATAAGTAGCAGCAGTAATATAAATTACTAACAATATTAACAATAGCAATATGAAATACTGAAAAACAATATGCATTCAAGTAATAGAGGCATTGTTCGTAAGAAAGTAACGTTGTGTTTGTGCTTGTCCAGTGCAGGTACTAGTGGTGTGACAACTCAGTTTTCTAATTAGTAATCTAATTAGGGAGATGCAGTGATAACCCGCACACAAAATGACCCTAATTGGCCACCTCTGGTATTGACATTTTCATTATTTGAAACTGAAATCTCAAAATGAAGAAGTACATTATGCCTTGTATTTGCTGCCGATTTCAAAGAGCAGCCAAGACATTTTTTTCTTTGCTTATGATACTGTTCTCAATAGTCTTCAATATAAGAAAAAAAAACAATTGCCAATTATGCACGATTTTTGATTGAAAATACAATATGATTTAAAATACAATGACCCAAGTGACAATGAATAGTCCCCAACATCAAATTTCGACAGATTCTAACTGAGTGGAAGTTTCTGTGTACCATCACCACTACAACTCTCGCGTTGCATACATCCAGTAAGGAATGCTATTGGTTGCTATTCTAAATCTTTAATAGAGCTCCAACTTTAATGCACAATAAAAATGTATCGATATAAATGGTACTGTGTCATCCACTATCTCATTTTGAAAATAAATCTATGTAGTGTAAATTTTCAATTTACGAGCCAGCTCTAATTTTCTAGTTTCTAAAATCTAGTTTCACTGTCCTCCAGAAACTTCTGTTGTGTTGTGAGTGGATTTGCAGCATTTTTTCTTCTGCATGTGTATATTGGATTTCGTAAGAGTCTTCTGAGATTTCAGAATGTTATTAGCCATCATATTAAGCTGGTGGATATTCCTCCTCATTATAAACAATTACAACTGGACTATGTGGTTAGTTTGTAGAAATATTTTGCTTCCTGAAAAGCAGCTAGGTTCAGTTCAGATGTTAGTTTATTGTTGTACTTGTTACTTTAACTACAGTAAAAGGTCTCATACCTGGCACGCTGAAGTAACTGGCATAATGCTAAATATCACTAAAAACATTTTTAAAAAATCACAATAACAAGTATTACAATTAAAATTTACACTAACCATTTAAAAATCACAAAAGCATTACATAACCGAAATGTTTACAGGCAAGTCAAGTGGAATCCCAGTCTGCTTGCTGACTTCTGCTGGACCCTTAAGAAAGACAGCAGAAAACCACACACTTCTGCCTTTTAGATGAGTCACTTGCAACATGCACATATACTGTAAGTATGGGCATAGTGTAAGGTTTAATTGTGTCACTCAACACAATTTTCTTCTACACATGATTACATAATAAAATAAGCTTTAGAACACGTAAATATATTTGGGAAACCAAAACAGACGTAATAACGTGCCCCATCCGGGGCTGCTCCCTGCCTTGCGCCCCTAGCCTCTAGGATAGTCTTCTGACCTCCCATGACCCTGAACTGGTCTGGCAGTCACAGAAAACAGATGGATGGATAATAATAATGACACTTCATTGATCCCCGTGAGGAAATTCTGTTTTTGCCTACTCCATCTTGCGGTCCTCGTCACACAGACATACTTAGGTGAACGTAAGCTTGGCAGCGAAGGGCAGCCACCTGCAGTGGCACTCATGGAGCTATGGGTTAAGATCTTTGCTCAAGGGCCAACAGATGTGACAATTCTGCCAGGGCTGGGTTCTGGTAACCTTCTGATCACAGACACAGAGGCTTAGGACAAACATGAAGATTTTTCTGAAAAAAGACCATTAGAGAATTTTTTCAGTAAGGGCATTTTTCTACCTAATCGGCAAATAATTACCAGTGGGAAAAGGAAAATATAGCCTACAAGCCTTTCCAAGATACTGTAGCACCCAAATTGTGCCAGGCAGCAGATTTACAGTGGGAAAGGCCTTAAGGCAGTGCAAGCGTCAAAGAAAAGCTTTCAGTTCACCTGTCGGTAGCATGGCTTGAGCAAGGCACTAAAGCAAATGTTTTTCTCCTTTGTAAAATGGTTTTGCATTAATGAATAGTAAAAATGTGAATTTGTTTGCTTGAGGTTTATGCTTAGGTAACAATGTCTGTACATATGTAAAGAGACAGTTTACATGGTGTGAACAATAATATCCACTCAGTGGCCAAAAACAGCTTATTAATGAGAGGTCAGAGGATAGCCACAGTCATTACCGTTAACAGGAAGGTGTACAGAATAGTTTGAAGAAGTTTCAGGAGGCAAAAATGGCAGAGGAGTAGTGACAGGACAGGCAAGGCAGGCAACTGCCTGGGACCCCTAGCTGAGAGGGGGCCCCCAGGGCATCCGATTACAGTGGAACAACAAATCTGCTTTATTTGTGTACTGCGTAATGAAAATAAAGCACTTGTGTTTATTAAATTATCTTTGTTTATATTATTAATTTAGACTTCACACTAAAATTGTAATACATTTTACCATGTAGGGGCACAATAAGTTGGAGGTCCCCCTGTAGTTATTTTTCTTAGGGCCCCCAGAGTCTCCAGAATCACCTCTGCTATCTGCTGCAAATGTTTGTTTCAGACCTTAAAACACACATGAATCCTCAGAAAGCATAACAGTACTGGCCCTATATTACATCAATGCCTGAATTATGCCAGAGTTCCTTGCCAATTTCAAAAAAAGTTGACCATAATCACATGACACGTGATAATTACTAATAGATTTGAGGAAAATATGATTATTAATTGGATTAGACCTAATCTAGCCTAAAGAAATTCAGCTATGGTCACAAACTCAGGTACCACTTTTTGTTTTTAGTAATTTATAAACAAATTTATAACAAATAATAATGCATTTATAAAGCATTATCAACACGACTATAAATATTTATCAAAAGGCTTAACATTGCCATGTATATTATGCATCATGAATGCTCTATGAAGCTCTCATCTATAATGCAATATAAATACCTTCATAATGCATTATAATGGCCAGTATAAGCATTGAGGATACATACAGGTGTCTATAGTGCATTACAGATGAGAGCTTCATAGAGGATTTATAATGCATAATACACAAGGCTGTGGTGTGTTATGCCTTTTTATGAATAGTTATAGCCATGTTTATAATATTTTATGAATGTGTGACAATGAATATGGGCTTCACAGAAAGTGTTACCCAAAGTTCTTCTTCATCATTTATTAAAATTGATGGTTTGGTACACACCTCATTTTGTAGTTCACGGTTCAGTGCATTTTCAGTACAGCAGGAAATCAGAATTCCCATTATTAAATTCCCATTTAGATTCCCATTATTAAAATGACGAACACAATTGTAAACCAAACAAAATGCAATGTGGCTGAATAACTTTGCACACTGTAAAAATTTTAAAATAAGACTGCATCATAACAATCGTAATTAACTAAACTCCATGCTGTCTACTACTTAGAATAGTAACATTTCTATATCAATAAATACTGTTTACCTATAGTTTTTTTTTATCTGGTCAGAATATCTTGGCAAAAGTGTCTTAAATACTATGGGTGAGACTAACATGCAGAGGCTGTTTCTGCCTTGCTATAATCATTTGAATTTCCAGTTCATTATTTTACATTAATTGTGCAAGAGACATGCAGGAGTCAAGACATTTGACTCTGCAAGTAAACAAATAATTTATCCATGGTACAAACAATTCTTCAATAAACAAAAGTGTTTTTGTCTTCACATACATGAAGGTGTAACTAATAACTAAGTTATTGCGGTGTACCTTATAATGTACTGCTGTGTTTTTGATTACTGTGACTGCTTCAGTTGCAGTTTTCGCCAAGTACATCCTTTTTAGTTGGCGTGCGGGGTGACAAAGAGTCGATAAGGGACACCAGCCTATTTCAGAGTACACTATTTCAGATTACGGACAATTGAAGATATTCAGTCACTGAGCCACATGTTTTTAGAGTGTTGAACAAAACCCACAAGAACTCCACACCCACACCTAGGGATGTGAACCAAACCCACAGCCTTGGAAGTGTGAGGCCACAGAGGTCCTGTCACACCCTGCCCCTCCGACCCTCCTGTTTCTTCCCCAGAGTGGCTCTAACGAGCCACACTCACCAGCCCTGTGCTTCCCAGTTCCGCCACGGAAGTCATGTCTCCTTGCTGCCTGTGCCCCAGCCTCCCTTTTTGATCCCCTGCGATCCTGTTTTCCTTCCAGTTCTGCCCAACCCCTCTGAATAAACTGCTTTTTGTTTGCCCCAAAGCCTGCTCCCGCGTCCTCCATTCCGCCCGCTCGTGACAGCTACCCACTGTCTCACCCTGCTTGTATATACAAGACAATTAGCATACGCTAATGCATATATATTCAAATCCACAATTTGATACTGCATTCTACATATAATTAGGGTGGTGTGTAGCTCTGTGGATTAAGAAAATATGTAAATAATTGGAAGGTCGCTGGTTCAAGTACCGTGATCAGCAGAGTGATCTCCCTACTACGTCCTTGATTGGCTCCTTCCCCCCAGTGCTTCCAGGGACTAGTGGGCTCTGCTTTCTAAATTGTGCGTTGCTAAATTCTATTGCTGAGTGTCCGCTAAATAAATAAATGTAAGCGCCAGTCTAATACAGGATAGGACCACAACTGAATTAAGTAATTGCTGAATATGTGTCAGCCGTGCATTAATGCTACCATATCCTGTTCCATCACATCCCAAAGGTGCTTGATTGGATGCAGATCTGGTTACTGGAAAGATCACTGAAGTACACTGATCCCACTGTCACAGAACCAGCTTTTAGAAGACTTGTGCTTTGTGACATGATGCATTTTTCTGCTAGAAGTAGAGGCCATTAGAAGAAATACAGAGTGTGGCCACAAAGGGATAGGCATGGTCAGCAAAATGACTCAGGCTGTGGCATTTAAACGACACTCATTTGATAATAGGTGGCCCAATGTGTGCCAAGAATGCACCACCATTGACCTGATCTGCTGGCACAAGCCAATTTGGATTCATAAATTCATACTGACAAATTCTGACCCTACCATCTGTATGTCACAGCAGTTGAGTCCATGTGGAAATAAAAAAGACAGCTAATCGCCATAAGTTGCATTTACGTATTTCCATTTAATCTATCCCATTCAATTAATCAGTTCAGATTAAACAAAGCATGCATGTAAGATTGCATACAAACATATGCCTATTCTCTATTAGACATCTCTGATCTCTCTCCCATTATCTTCCTCTGCGACATTGAACAGCTGACGTAAGGTGTTTTGTTCCCTCAGCATGGCAGAGAAGGCTCTGATTATCTTCATGAACAGGCAAACAGGCAGTTTCAGCTTCCAGTTTCAGGGTCAACACATAACATAAACATACACATTCTTCTTTGCCTAAGGCCTAAGACATTGATAGCTATCCCAGTATGCCCCATTCCCCAGCCATACTGGAATTTCTCTTCCACATCCACTTTTGGTGAGACTTATTTTTGTTTACAGACCCATGTAGATCTATATGTAAAGCCTACTTAACCACATTCAGTTAAAAAACAAATGCTATGAATGCTATGTCTATATGAATACATAAACACTTAACACATTATAATGCATTCATAAAGAATGAAAAACATGGCTATAAATATTTATAGAAAGGCATAATATTATAATCATGTTTATTATACATTATGAAGCGCTCATCTATAATGCACTATCAATACCTTTGTGATGCAATACAAAGCATCCTTAATTCTTATACTGACCATTATAATGTATAATGAAGGTATTTAAAGTGCATTAAAGATGAGACCTTCATTGGCGCTTAAGTATTATAATCAATACTATAATATATTGTGACTGTCAATAGAAAATGCTGTAAAGCTTTATTAATTTTTATACTAACCATTTTATTGCATTAGGAATGTACCTAAAATCCGTTAATTGTTACCCAAATTACTCACTTATCACACCTTATGGCTGGTCAACTTTGCCCAGTATCACAAATAAAGTTTTAGTCAAATGAGTCCTAACAACCTCACCCTGCTATTTCCATTTATCCAGCTCACAGAAGATACAATTTCCATTGATGAACATAATAGCATTTTCAATACTCATATAACAGTACTATATTTATAAACACCATGTTCTGGAGTAAATTAATATAATAACTGACATATATTATTTTATATTTTAGTTAAAATGATTCTACTAATGTTATAAAAATCTGTATTAAACAGGTATATACTGTATAAACAAATGTTCTGAGGAGTGTTTCCTCCAGGTACTCTGGTTTCCTCCTGCTGCCCAATAACAGCCACAAAGACATTTCAGTGTCTTTTTTTTGCCTATAGCATTTGGTTAAGGTGTCATGCAATGAACTGGCATTCTATCTAGCATGTTCCCCATCTCCAGGCAAACACTGCAACGTCAACTGGATATGTGGTTATGGAAGATGAATGGATGTAAACTAAAACCCTGTAATCTAGTAATATATGCTAGACACACAAATAACTGCAAAGAATAAGCTCTGATTGTGACAGGTCAAATACAACTTTTTTTCTTTTGAACTTATTTTATTATGTTTTTCTTTACAAGAGAACACACTATGCAAACAAGTTTTACAGCATGTCTGCTTCTCATATGCTAAGGAGTTAGCCTTAGGTTATATACCATTTTTTACTGTGGAATGTATGCAAGATCATACATTGTAAAATAATTTCAGTTTAATATAAAATGACTTTTCATTACAAAGCTACTTCCTTAATGATTTGTTTTTATTTTGTTAAACAAAACATTTTCCTGAACGTTTCCTCTCTGCAGACAATCACTGTAACTCTGTCTTGGATAAAGAGTCACTGAACAGCAAAGTGAAACCCAGTAATCTGGTGTAATCTTATTCTGGTGCTGGGGACACCAATACGACACAGCCACTTCTGCAATGAATATGATGTATGTTTTTATAACTAGGAAAAAACTACTCTTATTAAATGTAAGGGCTTAGCAATACATTTTGCAAATTAATCCATACTAATATCAAAAGGTATTAAATCAGAACCAATATAAATATGTTATTACCTACAGCCTTAAAAAAAAAATAAAGTTACAATTTTACCAGGTGTCACATAGATTAAATTCCAAGGGTAAGCATTCATACCATGCATCGGCAAGGGATTGGATTACTTACTGCAGTAGACAACCTAGACGCCAGTGTCATCTCTAGGTTTCCCTTCAAACCCAGAAGAGCTGGAACCAGGATGAACACTTCTGTTACCTCTGTGAAAACAATCCAGTGCTGTTGAAAGAAGCAAAAATTTATGAGCATTAGGCAACCAAAAACCAAATCCATAACATATATCTGGTACAAGACCACAAAAAACCTCATTCCTATCCAAGGAAAAGGCACAAAGCAGAGGAATGCATGATTTTGTTGCTTGAAAGAATGTAAATGCGATAATGATTTAAAAGTGTGTGAGTGTGCCCTGCGATAGACTGTGATAGACTCTGTGATAGACTCCAGACCCCTTGCGACCCGGAGTAGGACAAGTGGTTACAGAAAATGGATAGATGGATTTCAAATGTTGCTGTAAAAAGTGCTGAAGTAAATCAATGCGGTAGTACTTTCAACCATAACAAGAAACCACGTATACTGTAACACATTTTCAGATAAGAGATACTTCTCCATCAATTAGGATGTCACTATTCTGAGTAACAGTGAAGAAAATTCTTCCACATCTATGGATAGTAAGGAACACAACTTCCTGTTTGAAGTGCAAAGGCACATTGAGGTTACATTGCACAATGTTACCATTATCAGTACAGGTTTATCACTGATCTAGCAGCATATTCTACTGCTGACGCTTTACACATGAAAAAATTTAGCTTTAAAATATAACTACAGAAGAATGTGTCCCGTCCTGTCTTCCAAGTCCACCTGACCCTTCTGTCTCCTCCCTAGCGTGACTCTAACAAGCCACGCTTGCTACCCGTTTGCCTTGCCTCTCATTCCTAACCCTCATGCTAACCACTCCTAGCTGCCTCTTGTTAGTGCCCTTGTTGGTCACATATTTAAATGCTTCGCAATCCTATGTACCCCGGTTCAGTCATTGTTACTTGTCAGCTCCCCGGAACCTGTTCTCCTTGCTAAATAAAGTCCCATACAGGAAAAAGATGGCTGCGGGAGTAAAGCTTTGCCCGAAAGTAGTGAAATGTGTTTAACGAAGGTTCTCTGCTTTCTGGTAGGGAACATGTCTTTATAAAGCCAGAGCACTGGCCCCAAGCCACTGCGCTTTGGCATACTCTACCAGAGCCCCCCAGGAGACATACGATGTCGTCTCCATGGAATGGTGGCCATCTGCCAACAACTCTATATGCTTTACTGTTGAAAAGCTTGCTGACTGAGGCAGAAGCACGCATACTGGCTAGCTTGGTTGCTGGGTTGTATATTGTACAATGCACAGCTGTGCCCCCAACACCAAACTCAAACATATGCGGTCACACAGAGATTTTAGAACCCAGGGAGTGCCATTTGAAGATATTACAAGCACACAGAAAAGTCCTAAAATTTTCATTTTGAGTGCAATCTCACAAAACACGAATCACAAATCAGTGTTTCACTTAAGGTGTGATGTACAGTAAATCTATTAATATTTGCTAGACACAGAGAAACTTTCAAAGAATAATCTCTGGGTGGGCTTTTATATTTTTCCTTTTGTTTTTTAACTATATTTAACATGTCATTCTTCTAACTTGAGAACAACATATTATTCAAGTTTAAATTCACAGAAGCACTTACCAGGCAGATTTTACAGCATATCTCTGAGGCCAGCTTAAGGTGTATAACATTGTTTTGTATTTTGAAATGTATGCAAGGTCATATCCCAGTTGATAAATACAAAAGTAGTACTCCTGAAAGGGTGAAGACATTCATTCACTCCCCTCATAAATTCTTTAATACTTTTTGTCCAGGTAAGCACACCATCAAACCAACCCTGTAATTATGGTTAGTAATAGACTTGGTATGGTAATCATTTGTTTTATTTTATTTATTTAGCAGACTTGTTTAGGAAATTATCTGATAATGCTAGTAATTCAGAGTGAAGCTGTGAACACATATCGCTAAAGGCAATCACAAAATCACTGGATGTTTAAGCTAATCATAGTGCAGGCTCTAGGCCTCCTTCTCTTACACCTAAATGGAAAAGTTTCATTATATAATGTCTCTGTAGACTGATTGTGTAACTGCTCTTGAAAAATCTGCACCTGTTCAAATCAGTTTGTTTTCACAGCTTTGCAACTGTTTCTTTGTAAGGACATTATCATTCCCATTACAGCTTCATTTGCGATTGGAACTCTACCCTCTACCATGTTCTTGCAAATAAAATTGTAAGCTGTGATCAGGTCCATGCTCAGTTTTGTTTATGGTTTACAAAATGACTTGATTTAGGCATGAATAATAGCAAAGGGAAATCAGCAATAATATTTTAGAATATCTTTTATATTCATGGCATATTTACTGTAGCTGAGACACTTACTGATTCTTAACTTGCAACTTGTATGAATCATAAGACAGTTACCATTTTATCTGCAAATTTGACCGCGATTTGTATTCCTAAACAATCTCTATGTAGCTTTACCGCCATTGTTCTGAGCATTAGCAAATTATCGTTAACACACAGTTAAATATAGTAGTGAGAGGACTAGCAATGGTCGCAATGCACCTCACATAGCCAGGGATGAGTTTTGAATCCTACCTCGACTGATGTAAGCTTCTCTTTTTCATCTGCCTTTGATTGTAGCATTAAAAGTAGCATTAAAAATGCTAAAAAACTTCCCAAACGTGAAGGAACAGAGATGAACGTTTATGCAATGACCTAACTGAATATTTCCTCTTTAAAATCAAAATGACATAAACTACCATTAACAAAACAATATTATCAAAATTAGGGGCAGCGTGTGCCTGAGCAAATTCGCCTCTGCATCTGTTCCTGTGATCCCAAGGTCACAGACTTGAGCCTCAACCCCATCACATTTCTGTAGTGACTCTGAGCAAGGCCTCAACCACAAAGTGCTCCAGGGTCACCAGATAAGTGGCTTGATGCTGCAGTTGGACCCCAAGCGTCACTCTCAACAAAATGCGCACGTGTCTCTCAAAGGAGAGCAAAAATACAGAAGATACAAAAATAAGCACTGAAAAGAACCTATAGAAAATAAAAGATCATTTCATTTCAAATAGCAATTGTTGAAATTTCACAGAAGTCTATTACTTTGTGCACACAATGACAATTTGTAGCAAACCATTAATCATTAGCTAAAATTAGTTATTTGTATAATAGCAACTTGCATAGTATTTTTACTTTCTAAATTGCCAGCGTAACCTGTAATCCACTGAACATTATGGATGAGGTTCAAAAGAGCAGAAGCAGAAGTTGAACTTGCATGAGAGAACAGAATGTTCGTTTCAATTATTGCATTTAAATATGTAAATAATATGCAATATGCAATAAATATAAATTTGAGGTTGACAGGTTCAGTCTACACTGACAGCAGGTTGTCGGTTTTTTCCTGCCACCATCCTTGATTGCTTTATTGTTAGATTTCATAATCGATGTCTAGATCAGGGGTTCCCAACTATTTTTCCCCCAAAGGCCAAATTCCATCAGCAGCACATGATCTATAATGGGGGCTGCGGGGAGGGTATCTATAGCGCGGTCAGAATTCTGTTGTGGATGTGGAGTCAGCCAGTCGATGAGCACTGCTTTAGAACAGTGTGCTGTTCTGCGCTGCTTGTTGTTCCAGCTGGGATTCTATTTGAGAGCACCTTGCTAACTTTGCTGGGAAACGGATGGGCACATTTATTGTGTTTCAAAACATCTGACATATAACTGTAAAACAACTTCATGAGTCCTTAATTCTTCTTATGCTTTACTTTGCTTAAGTAAAAATGGACATGACACTGATTTATAATCTTCGGTTACTAATTTCACACAAATTTGACTTCACGTGTCTAGTGTAATTCAAAGTGAAATTTTAAATTGATGTTTTTTCCAAAGAATAGCTATGTCACAACTAATTACTTAACAGCAGAAACGAAAGTCAGCATATAGCAGAATCCAAGCTAACAGGGAATGTTCCCAGAGCATTCACTAACGTTCCAATGTCCCACTAACGTTCTAACATTCCTAGAAGGTTCTTCTGCAATGTTATGTAATTAAATTACACGTTAATAAAACCAAACATGAGAAACTAACAGGGAACCTTCCAAGTACTTTTGCCAATGCAATGTTACCCAAGTGAAGAAACTGTATGCTAAAGTATATTAATAATCTGTTACAATTACTGAAAGTGTAATAAAAATATAAAGCAGCATATTATGAATGTAAATGTGCCTTAGTATACTTAAGCATACTTGAACTAATTAGTATTAGTATACGTTTTAATGCAAAATTAGTATACACTTTAAATGCAAATGTTCTTTAACTTAATAATACTTGAACTGAAGTACGCTTGTTTGCAAGTAGTTTGGAGTATTTTTGTATATTTTAACCAAGCTTTATTTTGAATATATTAAACATTTATGGCACGAAGACCATGGGTCTGGTACACCCGCAGTGGGGTTTTTTATGGTTGATGATGTAAATTATTGGTCTGATATGGGATTAGGTTAACGGTCCTAGAACCTTAAATCTTTAATACAAATAAAGTTTAAAGAATGTTTCGTAAAACGTTCTCTTCGCTTCTGTTAAATGTTGTGGGAATGCTAAGAAAACATTTTCACATTATCCAGATCTCCCTGAAAAATATTTTGGCAACCAAAATATAACGTTATGGTAATTTTTTAGAACAAACTTCTGTTAGCTGGGATACCCTCTAACAAATAAACATACATACTGGACACACTATAATAAAGGAATTAATCATATGAGTAGGGTTAAAACAACATAACGTGAAATAACAATTTGAGAACTGCATATGTTCTACAAACTGAAACAATCATGCCTGTTAATCTGTTCTTACTGCTTTTATACAGATCATAACATCAGTGTAGACTGAAACATCCTATGGGCCCCCTAGCCACAGCAATTACTTTACAGATTGGAAAAACAACAGAAAGCAATAGTCACTTCAAGACCACACATTACATTGCAAACCAAACAAGCCAATCTCAACATGTAGCAGGTCACTTGAATAGGTCTGGCTATAAATAAATGTATCTACAGCATGCAAAAAGTAAAAGTAAAAACGAATGACCAGACTGGCTGCAGTCACATCCATGGTGGTAGTTAACAGTGATGGTACAGAATATTTATTTCATGAAGTAAAGTCCTTCTATGTCAAAGACTGATTAAACAGCAAAGAACCTGTAAATCTGAGCAGCCCAAATACGATAATC
>JAODKM010000118.1:28318864-28348785 GCA_026780845.1 Petrocephalus sullivani
ATATATATATATAAGGCATGTACGTCTGAATATAATATAATAATAATTTGCATGCTTTAGGTTTTATGTTGAATCGGGTCAGCCATGCTTGATTTAATTATTTACAAATTCAGTAATTAAACATGAAAGGATGTGCCACTTAAAAAACAAACACAGGCACTGTTATACTGCTGGATTACACTGTCATATTGTAAGACGGTGAGTATAATAAATCAGTATCCATAAAAAAAGCTATTTTACGTTTCTTTCCAGTTTTAAATCTTTTCACTCTTCCCAATGGAATGTTAGTGTCTTTGCACTGTTTGCACTGATAAAGCTATTTTGGTGAAACAAATTATGTCACAGAAATGAAAACAAATTTTAGAAAATGTGTGCCAATAATTCAAGAACAATACTAGGAAAAAAACACTGATGTTTACATAGTTCAGCATCACAAAGCTTACATAGCCAATTTTGCCTAAATTCACTTCATTCCATACCAACCACACAACAGAGCTTCAAAGCTGTAAGAACTCTTAATTACAACAATGCTATAGTTTAACATTATCCATCCAACATCAGACTGTTTCTACTGGAGAGTCTTAAAGCAGGACAAAGTAAAGGGCATGTTTAATGCACGGGAGATTTCCTGAATTTGTATGCATTAGAATGCATGACAAATTACGACGGTGGCACTGCCACCATGGCAAAACACATTTTGCCAAGTTTATTGTGCTTCCAATGTTCTACGCGTTACAGCTCAGACTCATATGGATAACATTCACGTATCCCCGTGTTGGCGTGTTTAAAGTCTACAAATGAACTAATTCTCAGCACAAATACGCCAGCAGACCGGTTTTATTTCCAAACACTTACCTGAACTATGTCCAAAACCATGCCAGCGGCGACTGTTCCAAAACCTGCCAGCAGGAATGGAAAGACGACCTGCAGTCCGATGGAGAAGGAGGTCTCCTTCAGCGGGGCCGGGGGTACCGCCATTCGGTCCGTACTCGTGTCGTCGCTCTCGTTGCTTTGGCTAGCGTTTTCCAGCAGGGCGTCCTCTTCGCGCTGCCCCTTGGCGTTGGCACGGCAGTCGATCGCTACCATCTCACTCTCTGCTTCGGTTCTTTCCGAGAAGGATGTAACTTCTTTGAGCTCATAGCCCTCACTCGGCCGCAGTTCTTCCGGACCATCCTTTTGTATTATCTGATGCACCGGCCCATTCGGACCATCCTTCTGTAGCACTGGATGCACCGATCCATTGGTGTGGTGGTACGCCGGTGACACCCCTTCTTTTTTCGCGTCTACTGGACTCGTAGACATTTCAGTCAGTTTGTCTTGCTCATTCGACCAAAGTACCATACGGATGCCTCACTGAAATACCCACAGAAAGAGTTTAATTCTAAGGGAGTGGGGGACGATCCTCTTCCTTTTTGCCTTGTTGCTGTATTTCAGTGAATTTATCCCATTAATGACGTACATCCGAATCACTATCAAAAAGATCTAATTTATCATTCGATAAATCACTAAATATTGCTTCTGCTCTCCGGCCGCTGTCAAAAGCAGGTGCCTGTCGCTGCACCGACTTCTTTCGAAAGTACGTTGTTAATTTAAAGGTTACCCTCGCCATCCACGGTAATAGATTTGAAACCAAAATATGAAAATCCCACGGTAAATCTTTCCCCGAAAATATTTCCAGAAACGTGTCAGTTACATTGTTAATATCAGGCTCTACACGTCACGTATCGCAGCTGCTTAAAATCGCCGAAGAAACTAGGTCCATGGAATTAAAGTGCAGAACTCCGGCACGAAGCTGCTGATCTCCGTGCCCTTTTGTCCACCTCCAGAGATAACCCTGCGTCTGTCAGATTAGCTCACTAGTGTCCGTGAAGTTGAAACGTCTCACCTTTCACCACGTGGCATTTTAAAATGTATTTAAAGGTCTGCAGTGCCTGGGTAATGTTACAGCCTGGGAACTATGCTGTCACCGATCAATCTGCGTGGCCCTTAGTCGTCTGCAAAGAAGAAGAAAAAACATTTTATATACCAAGTAAAATAACAACAACAAAAATAAATAATTAATGACTGCGTAAGCAATGTCTGGTATGTCGCATTGAATTTCGGTAACAAAAAACACACGACATAAATATGCTAAAGTTGCACCCAAAGTAAAAATCAAATAAAAAATAGTCTAACATGCATAAATAGGGCTAGAAATGTAGCAGGTTACAGTTGATCATCCTTAATTCCTCTTAAAAATAAGACGATATGCAATTGTAGTTGTTTGCAATTGCAGTGTTTATCGCTGTTACTATCAAGTAGGTGTTACTATGAAGTAGGTACAAGCCTGCTCAGAAACAAAAAGACACAACGAAGTATTTGTGAAAGGCAGGCTCATGCACCCGAACAAGTGCTCACATTACGTCATTTACTTCGTTCCAGTGCAGATCTGAAGAGCTACTGAAGTGAATTTAGCGGTGCATGTTAAATTGTATGTTACATGTACAGAAATGTATGAATATGGGGAAATTCATCGAATCTACCCAGGCTACATCGCAGCCTCGTCTACGACACCCATCAAAAAATGCAGTGAGAGCACTTATCTGAAATATATGTTTACTTCGACAATGAATACAATGGACTCATTAGCACGCCAAATAAAAACATTTATTTTTCGCCTCTGGAAAAAAGAAAAATAAACATTTTTTTACAAGAATGAATTTTAATGTGTGTAATATATAGACAAAGAGATAATCTTGACTGCTCGGCGAGAATGATACGTTGTTCTTTATTTTGTTCTTTTAAAGCTAAACCATTTTTAATCGGCAGACACGATAAATAATACATTTTGACACTTCTGCCAGACGTCGATAATAATATTATAATAGCAATAGGCCTAGTTACAATTACAATAATAATCTGTACAGGAATACACACCACGGGGTCGGTGTAATAAACGTACATGACATGCTTGCAGACTACAATATTAAGGCAGGAATATACCAGATACCTTGTAATAAACGTTCTAGTCCATGAGAGAAAGACAACCCCAAATAAAATATTATAACAGCATCGAGGTATTATTCTTTATATCACGATATTCGCTTACCTGGGACAGTAGTTGTCGTACTTTGTGCAGGGTAACTGACGAAGCCACGGACTGGTAAGTACGCCCCAGGCTAGCCTTCTGTAGCAATTCCCTTACATTATCCCATTTAGTGTAGCCAAAGTGCTACGCATCTATATTAATTCTGTTAACAGGAAGTGCTAAGGCGGGGAAACGCTTCAGTAAGCCCTAAAGCCACCAATAGCTCCAAAGCCTCCCCACTGAAACCGATTGGCCGCAAACCTGCTTGTAAAGACAGTTTTATCCTACAGTTTGTTTTTTTAAAAACTGTTTAGTCTTCATATAAAGGTAATGTAGATCTGCTCGAAGTAATCCATATTACAAAAATCTAAATACGATATTTTGTTACATGATACAGCCGTATAATAGGATTAACTGCATAATCGTTCTGTGATGATATGTAATTATTTATTGTCTGTATATGTACTCATTACTAATTTATTCATTATTTGTCAACTATTTTTTGCTCAGAGTCGATTCACCCTTCTGCTGGGGATCATTATACAACGTTATAATTGCACTTGTGCTATGAAGGTGCTTGTATCTCCATTTTGCATCCAGGATAGTCAGTCAAAGGAGTGGAAAATATTGAAAACAGCATGGCCACAGGAAAGTTATTTACTGATTAACCGAAAGGTTAGCTACTTCTCTTAGGAACGTGTCTGATTATCAGGTTCGTTTCTACCTCCACATTCAGTGAAAAATAATTTAAACTATGCTTAAACTTATTATTTCATAATAAGTTTAAGCATTTGTGGTGCTTGATTGTTTTATAAATTCTAAAGGAATAAAAAAGGAAAAATTCTGAGGACTAAGTAGTGCTGTCAGTAATAACCCTTTACAGAAACTTTTAGGAGTTTGGATGAATCCAGTACCATGAGGTTTAAAGCACATAGCCACATGGTAAACTTACAGGTTTGGAACCCACTCAAAATTAATTTCTGGCTATGGGCCTGGATCAGAGATTACAGGAAAGTAAACTAAATTAAGACAATTTAAGTCCTTTTTACCCACTTCTTCACAATGAATTGACAACAAAATGACAAAGAACCTCATAGTAAAACTGTCAATTTTCAAGAGGATCCACTGAAAACTAAGTTTCTCCAGAATTTTCAGCATTTTTTTTCAAAGTACTGATGGTTGCTTGTATATTTTGCATGACCCTATAGCCTTTTGGAAATGGTGCTTTTTATATTCATAACTGAACCATTGGCTTTAAGATTTGAAATGCATTAGAATGCAGAAGCCCATATATAGTGGGATACTTATAGTACCACGTCTGTTTTTCAGTTTCATATTTGCTACCACATCTAAAATGTGTATGTTTTGTACAGTTTATTTAACATGAAATTAATATATGTAATCATTATTAATAAATCATAATATCCAAATGTAAGCCGATACACAGTTATGGAACATAAATGAATATACAGCATTTAAAAAAGAAAAATGTATGTATTTAATAATAAGAACCATTGTGGGGAAATTCTCTTTTTGCCTAACCCATTTTACTCTCCATGTAGATCAGAGCAAGCATGGCAGCTAAGGGCAGATGTGTCTAGCAGCACCCATGGAACTGGAGGATCAGGGTCTCGATCTAGAGCCCATGTACATGTGACTATTCTGCTTAAGCTAGGCTTGAACCAGTGACCTCCCAGTCACAGGCATAGCGGTTTAGCACCCCCCAAGTCAACCTTTCACAAACTCAGGGTGTGTTTCTGGATAACTGTCAAGCTAAACCTGAAGCATTGAAGGGTTTTGGCTCACAAATCTCATTCTACATACATTGTTTATCTTGTTAATTAATATCATTAATATCGGTCATTATTGGGGAATGCACCCCAGAAAAGTAATTTTTAAATATGTTTTGTAAAAAGAGCAACTGCTGTTAAAAATCTGAACTAGAAACATTTTAAATTGTAGGCACTGTCACTCCCAGATATGGGGGATTTAATTCCAAGTTTGCATGTTCTCTCCAGTAAGAACTTTAATATTAATGGTGTGACGTTTACATACGATGCATTCACAGGGAACTAGTCCATTACAGGAATGATACACTGCACAGATTCTTTGTTTTAGTTCTTCTGCTTGTCCTTAGAAATGTGATTTGAAAGCTGCCTCCCTCCTGGAGTATGGCCAGTGAGAAACAGTGAGATATATAGGCATGCTGTTACCAAACATAAGATATTAAAGCTGGGAATTAATGTATATGCCCCAAAAGACTGAACCAGAACTGTGAATGAGAGACTCCCTCTCAATCCCCTAAAACCTAATCCCTGAACCTTCACAGACTTAACTGACGTCACCCGGTAAGTGACTGAGTGTGAAAGGCTGCAAGGGCCGGAACATGTTCTTTACTATTGTGGGTTTGTGACTTTTTATTTTTAAATGTTTAAAAAAAGTTTTAAAAGTTTCTTTACAGCCAAGTCACTTACGGGACCAGCTGCCTAAGTTGTTCCTGGCTCTTGCATTATCGAGTGGATTAGGGCTAATTGTCAGATAATCAATTTACTGTTTTTTGTCAAAACAGCATCATTATGTAGAAAATAAAAGGAATGGTTTGTTTACTATATTCACTTCCGGGCTTCCCCTGGCAGCCCTAAGTTTCACATCACTACGCAATGAACTGTGGATAATTCCCTCCGACAAAGTCTGCAGAGTGTGCTTAAAATCTCTGCGAGAGAGCCCGCAGGCACTTGGTCATTTGACAGTGGGACAGTCCTTAGACCTCAGTGATTTAGAGGGAACGGACCTCAAACTCTCGATGAGTGAGGGGGTGAAGGAGAGACTCTGATCAAGTGAGGCGATTAATGGTCATTGGTGACACACAGTGCACAAATATGAAATGTGTCCTCTGCATTTAACCCATGAGTGACATTGTGACATAGCAGTGGGCAGCTAATTCAGCACCCAGGGAACAGTGCTTGGTGGTGGTAACTTGTTCAGGGTACTGCAGTGGTACCTTGCTAGTCAGGGAATCAAACCAGCAACCTTTTAATCACAAGTGTGCTTCCTTAACTATTAGACCACCACTGCCCCCCTGTCTAAGCTACCTCTTCGTCATAACTGAGCAAGAGACCCGAAGGTGTGACTGAGTTAGCGAGAGAGTGGGTGAACGAGAGAATCCCAACCAGGAAATTTTGATGCCACGGTAGTACATAGAACACAAACTAGTAGGACAAATCGTGCAAAAACATTGATACTTAAGTAAATAAATAGTTGACAGAGTAGTGCTGCTATCAAAAATAGCAAAGCTCCTGTACCGTACAGCAGTATAATGAATGTTATTAATATATATGTATGTGCATCTGTGAGACAACAATGCAACACACAGAGTTGAGCTGGGTGATATAAATGATATATCAATTTATTGTCATCTTAAAATTGAACTGATGAACTGTTGCTAAGGAACATTGCTTGATAGCACACATCAGCCTATCACATCACAGAGACAAACACAATACCAATAATATGTTAGTCTTTTAAGAGTGGACAACCTATGCACGACTACCACACAGCAAGGTTGGTTGATTGAGTGAGCCGAGAACACCACATCCTACTATTTCAGTACTACACTTGAGAGATGGGTGCACCCTCAGAGTGAACCTTAGTGTCCGTGAAGAACATTGCAGCAGCCACAAAATCTTTTTTAAAAGTAGTTATTATGGAATAACAAAACTAACAGATGGTGGTGATGTGAAGGTACTTTGATAAAGACTGGTGCTGTGTAAATGCTGCCAAAAACAGTTCAGGGGACACTGAATTCACACATCAGATCCAGATGAATGAAATATTCAAACTGAAAATGTATTGACATGCATTGTGTAATTCATTAAGAATAAAATTATGTAAGAACAGTCAGTGGTAACCAAAATCATGAGCCCAATGAGGGCTGGATTCAAAATCACACAAAAATCAAATTAAAAAACTGAAATCACAGACTGTTCCAAGTGGTCTGAATTTCATTGTGGCAGTTCATAATGTGGCTCAGAAGTGCATACGGCCCCAGATATCTGTATGGACTCCTGAAAACTGCACATGGACCTGATGAGAAGGCAGGTGGTGTCCTGGGGGTACTCCTCCCAGACTTTGATCCAGGCATCAGTGAGCTCCTGGACAGTCTGTGGCATTATTTAGTGGCATCGGATGCACAGATACAAAATGTTCCGGAGGCTCTCGGTTGGATTCTAGTCTGGGGAACATGGGGGGCAGTCAATGATATCAATGCCTTCATCACCCAGGAATAGTATTGTCCTGCACCAGGAGGAACCCAGGGCCCACTTCACCAGTATAAGGTCTGAAAATGGGTCTGAAGATTCTCTTGCTGTCTCACTGGCACTTGCCTTGGCATGGTCTCGAAGAGCTGGTCGGGCCTTTATTTCCAAAGGATGGAGATGTTCAGGCTTGTTGCCTGGACAGTGAGGGACACCTCTGTTGTGGTCTGTGGGAGGGTGCTCGCAACTCATTGTCTCTATTCCTCTCTCTGTTCCAGTTCTGCAGGTCTCTCATGTTCCAGTCCTGCTGTCCCCTCATTGCCCTTCAATCCTGCAGGCCTGTTGTCACCTTCTAGTCCTGCTGACACCTTGACCCCGCTGATCACTCGGTGCCTTCCGACCCCGCTGAACCAGGCACTCTGGTTGTTACGGCCCAGAAAGGTCCCACCTCACCGAGACTGAGTGGGACCCATGGCCCAAAATTACTCTCTGGGATTCACGCTGGGGGACTGAAAGACATCCCAGTCATGCCTTGTTGTTGTCCCGCATTTATTATGCCTCAGCCTGTATCCCCTATGGTCCCTGGCCATGTTCCTATCCCTGTCTTGGAGGTCACTTCACCTGTCCGCCCTGTTTTAGTCTATGATGGTTTTCCTTAGTCCTGCCCTAACCTGTGCCGTGCCCTTGGTTATGTCTTGTGTTGGATGTTTGTCCTGTCCTTGTCTCTGTCCTGTCCTACCCAGGTGTTGTTCCTCTGCATCTTGCCAGGCCCTGTCCTATCCGTTCTTCCAGCCCATGACCCCACCCTTTTGTCTGGCCCAGAGGGGGGGGGGTTACTGTCATGTCCTGGCCACCATGGCTGCCTGATCCTGTTGTTTCCTCCAACAACCCATGTGTGGCAAGCAACACAGGGCACTAACAATGTTACAAAGGAATAGTTCCTCACCTGGTGGTCCCTGACTGACATGTCTGTCCTACCTCTTTGGGAGTGCCAGTTGCCTGAGTCTGCCCCAGCACACCAACTTGAAAAACCTGTTCCAATGGTTCCTATGATCATCCCTCCTCTGCTACCAAAAACTGGTTTTCTATTTACAGTCACACCCTTTACAGTTGTGATTGAGCTCCTAATTAGTCAGTCTATTTTAGTGTGCCTCCTATTTATCTTCCCAATTGGAGCTTTCCATTGTAGGAGCAGTGTTACTTGTTCGTTACTGTGTCTAGAGGGGGGCAGTGTGTTCTGTCTCTCATTTTTTCCCTCAATAATAATGTGTATGTGTGTTTGAAATACTTAGAATATGTTACTGTTTACATTTTTCAAGCATTCTCTAGTAGCTGGACCGGATTGTATTTTTAAAGTAACTTACCCAACCCTGCCTATGGCTATAGATATAGGTGTTTATTGCTACAGACATGTGACCATACTCAGTATTAGAGAAGACAGGATTTAATTCATAATGATTATTATGATGTTATATTTTTAAATGTATTTTTACATTGTGCAAATGAGCATCACTAAGGTTTTGTTACTCAGACACATCAACAGATGCAATTTCTTTGGTTTACAACTGTCCCTAATTCTTTTTCTTTGTAGTTTTGTAACAATCGCTGGTTTGCCACCAGATATTGTAATAATACTCCTGCCCTCTAGGGGTCAGTATAGGTTCCTAGAGGGGTATAAGGAGTAACAGCCTATATAAGGGCAAAGGGCCATATTTGTCTGGGCTCAATACAGGTCGATACAGGTAATAGGTGGTGTTGCTAAGTCCGTGTTTGAGGAATGGGAAATGTTTATAGCTCAGTGTAAGTTATTTGTAAATATTTTGTCTTTTGTAAATATTTTGAATGATGTGCATGTTTTTTGTCTGATTTAGTAACAAGTGGGATGTATGATTTGTTGTATATTTACAAAAATATAAACTTTCTTTTTTCCTGATTTGCTGGCACCTGCCATCCTTCTTAGTCTGGGTCCAAGGCATGATTGCTGTGGCTAAGTGAAGGCATTGACTCGCTCATCCACACCTTGGGATGGACATTGATCAGTACTTCGGACTGTGCTGTTCATAATTGCTACATATCCGTTTATTATATTACTGGTGAACTGATGGTGTATTCTTTTTAACTCCTCTTATTTATAGTATGTAACAGGTTGATATTAGAGTAAGATCAGCAATGTTTCAGTTTTAGTAAAAAAATATTTCAAAACAAATTCTGTCGTCCTTGCCTCACACCTCTGGGTTCAGGGTTCAAGTCTCCATCATGGCTCATTTGTGAAAAGTTTGCATGATCTTCCTGTGTCATTGTGGGGATTCCGGGTATTCCGGTTTCCCCCACAGACCAAAAACATGCTGAGGTTAACTGGAGTTCCCAGATTGCCCATGGGTGTGTCTGTGTGAGTGAGTGTGCCTTGTGATTGGTTGGCCCCCACCCTGGGTTGTTTCCTGCCTTGCGCCCATAGTCTTCGGTAAAGGCACAAGACCTCCTGTGACCCGGAATAGGACAAGCAGTTTCAGAAAATGGATGGATGGGTGAATTCTGTCTTCCCTTTGGTACCTTAATTGTACCAAACTGTCAATCCAAAACCAGTTTTACTTAGTACTTAGTTTTTAGTGTGTCAGATAATTTTTCCTGCTTGTTTTGTACATCTCTTTGATTAATTTTTTACTTCACTACCTGTCATACAGGCATATCATGGTGTCTATCATTTATGGGTCCATGCGGCACACCACTTTTGAAGCTCCAAAGGAGCAGCCAGAAACACAATTATGGAGCGGCTGACGACAGGTGGAAACTAATATTAAGTGCAGTGATACGTTTAGCTTTACAAGTTATCTATGCTTTACAAGAAATGCACAATAAAGTCAATTCTGAAGTCAGCAACACCCAATTTTAAGTTGTCTTTTTCATGAATTGGAAAGCAAGTCTCAAGTCATAAAAACTGAGCCTCGAGTCTGACTCAAGTCAAGTCACCTACTTCTGCTGTTTATCCTATTTGATCTTTGATAGATCTAATTACCACTTCACAAAAACATTATATGGATCAAAATCTACACCTAAAAATGTACATTTGATGAGATCCAAAACTGTAATTGCAGCTACAGAGGGCAGCAAAATCAGAACTTCCAGCAGAGGGCAGCCAAGAGCAAAAACGGAGCCTGCAGCCACCATCTTGTTTACACAGATCGAACTTATTCCGTGGATCTTTGTAAATATGAGTATTTTTAGAACTGGGCACAAGATGATTTTCTGAACATTCTATAATAAAGTTTATATTGAATGTTGGGTGTTAGCCTCCCACGATTTTAGCTATAGTAGTTTGGCAGTAAGTTGACACAGATAATAACTTTGCTCAAACCCCAAGCTTTGCTCTCAGCTGTGTGTGTGTGTGTGTGTGTGTTTGTGCATGTGTCTATGTTTGAAAAGGAGATTAGCCACATTTAGCCTGCCTAGCTCCTTTGATTTTAGTAGCCAGCATCCCCAATCATGTGGTGCTGCTGGGTGCTGAGCAGGTGGCAACTATTAGTTTCCCCTTTACTGCTTCCAACATACTGCCTTATGACTGTCTTCAGGTCTGCTATGCTATAGCAGACTTCTGGGTGGTCATTGAGAAGAGCCTGAAGAGTTCCATCCTCTAACGTAAGGCCCAGGTGGACTGCTGTTGCTTGCTCATCCCAGCCATTATTGTTGGTGGCAAGCTCAAGCTGTATCTCAAACAGTCTCAGCTTGCTTGCCCTTTAGGCTGCCACCAGCTACAGCTTCAGCCACTGGTCCAGCAGACCATTCAGGCTCTTTTTTCTAAAATCCTCTAGGGTTCTTGCAGAACTAGCAATTAAACCCATAATTGATCACACTATTTGCACTAAAATCGCATCCTGCTGACCCAGGTATAATAAAGATAAAAAGGCTCGAGTAATTTCACCACAAAAGAAAGCTCACCAAGCAAGAGTGAATCTCACCACCCCACGCACATTAACACAGGAAAGATGGTGGAAAGTCACACGTGTTGCAGATATTTAAGGCTGGAGTCTTGATTCATATATGAAGAGAATATGTAACAAGAATAATTGGATTAACAATAATTAGGGTAAAAGAAAAAGCATTAGTCCTGCACTATTTGAACGTGGCCCGCATGCACATTCACTAAGGTCTAAATAGTGAGCATTGTGAGCAAAGGAAAATTTGCTCGGGGCAGATATAGGGCTTGAACGAAGTGGATTACGTCGTCTCTAAGATGCTACAGAAAGAACTTTTCTGATAGACAGAACTCTCCCATAGACCCAGGCTGTCACGTACAGCAGCTTTTTTCTAAGGGAGGAATGGTACCACAACAGCAGGAGCTTGTGAACCTGAATTTGTCGACAGCTGGAAGAACAAGCTAAGCGGAAGAAGGTTCATGCTGATCACTGAACAGCTGCAGGAGAGGAACCGCACCTGACACTTATCTTGAGTCTCATTATATACTTGAAAGGGGTGACATCGGGCACCATCAGGAGGAGCTGATCTGCCACAACAGCTACCCCTTCAGTATGGCGACCATCAATAGGTGTATCCACCAACAGCGATCTGGCCACTCCCTGGTCTACGAACCTCAGAGAGTGCTTCCATTGAAATAACAGGGGGAAGATGGTCATGAAAAGATGCTCCACTCGCCTACCTGGATGGGCTGCCTCAGATTAGGACCCATGTGTTGCCTTGCAGAGGGCCACGCCAGTTCCAGTTCCCAACAGGCCTGACCCCACTGGCTTTCCGGTGGTTTCTAAGCTCTCCTATGTTTTACAGATGCCATTACATTTCTGTGACTATTGATGTTTAATTAATGTCAGACAAAACTAAGTTTTAATTAAAATGGTTAAAACCCTATGGTAAATGCCAAGGCAAATGCTTTTTGATAAAGATATTGTTCAGGTGGAATTTGAATATAGTACAAATATAATTACGTTTGGGTACTCAATGAAAGTTGTAAAAATTATGGTTTATTCCTTTTTCCATGTTGTTAAAAGAAAAGACTGAGATGGGAAAAAGAGCACATACATTGGACACTGGATGACTGGAAAAATGTGTTGTGGACGGATGAGTCCAAGTATCAAACAAGAAAATGTGTGAGACACAGAACAAGATGCAAGAACAGTGCTTAATAAAATCAGTCAAGCATGGTGGAGGCAGCGTGATGGTCTGGAGGTGCTTTGGAGGTTGGAACCTTGAGGAAGGAAAGCTATCACAAGATTTTGCAATGCCATGCTATACCCTGTGGACAGCACTTGATTGGGGCCAATTTCATCAAACAACAGGATAATGACCCAAAACACGCCTCCAAAATGTGTCAGCAATATTTAAAGAATAAGTATTCAGCCATAATTCTGACTGTAATGGAGTGGCCAGCACAGTCTCCGGATCTGAACCCTATTGAGCTGTTGTGGGCACAGCTTAACCATATGGTATGGAGGAAGACTCCATCAAGCCAATTCAATTTATGGGAGATGCTACAGGATGTCACGCCCCCCCCCTTGCAACCGCCCATTCATCAGGGGGAACAAGCCGCACCTGAGCCCGACCCCTTTTAAGGGTCCTCGCAACGCTCCCCCGGGCGAGGTATTGTCCGTCCGTCTTATTGCCGTCACTCGTCTGTGTTTGCTTGCTGTCCCCTAGGGAGTCCGAACGGGTCCCGCGAGTCCTCGGAGGCCAACCGAGGACCTGGACCCACTGCCCTGTCTCATCCTGCTTCCGGGTTGCCGTTTTCTGTTGGCACCAAACCCGCCTGCTACGCGACACGCCCCATCCTGAGTTTCGGAGTGCCCGGCTCCGTTGCACCCGCTCTGCTTGAGCGGCTTCTAAGTTCTATTGAATAAAGCCCCAGACGGGACATTGAAGCACCTGACGTGTCTCCCACTCTTGTGTCCCGCGGTAGAGCATGACACAGGAAGCATGGGGTGAAATCTCAGATTATCAGACTACCTTGAAAAATTGACAGCTTGAATACATAAGGTCTGCAATGCTGTAATTGCTGCAAAAGGCGTTTTTTTGATGAAAGCAAAGGCTGAAGAATACAATCATCATTTCCATTAAAATCATTATTTCTAACTCTGACAATGTCTGCATGTCCTGTTCATTTGTTATATTTCCTATTTAGAGTGATTTGATGTGTGTTTCCATGGAAAACAAGAAAATTCCCAAGTGATTTTGAGTGGTAGTGTATAGCCATTATTGTTCAGGATTGTTCTCCACCATGTCCAGGTGTGTGCTTCGTTTCCCTAAGTTCTCTGTTCTCTCCAGTTGAATAGCATGTGACGCAGGTCTTTCCTGATGTGTTTAGCCCAGTCCATGTCTTATATATTCTCCGGGTGTAAATGTCTTTTGTAGTTCCCCGTTAGGCCAACAGGTGTCACTGGTCATCCTGTTCTGCTCCTTGTGTTCTCTTAGGTCTTGCCCAGTCACATCATAGTCCTCAGTTTTTCTTGTTCCCTAGGCCAGCATGTGGTTAAATGGGTTGAGCATGTAGCTATGTAGCTGAGAACCATACATCCTAAACTGTTGTGAGTTCAGAAATTATTTTCTGTAAATACTATCATATTGAAGTTCCTTGTGTGTATGTACTCTGGTCTACCCTTGCTTGTAGTTTCATTTTTTACCTTGCTTGTGCCCAGTTTGTATCTATGTCCCATATTATTTGTATATTCTGTCTTCCTTGTAGGTCCTAGTCCCTAGTGTAATAGAGTAATCATTAATGACCCACACCTGTCCCTTCTCTAGACGTGTGTATATAAATGCCTGCTTGTTCTCAGTTCCCTGATTGGTTATTTTTTGTGCATGAGTATTTTTGCTGTTAGTTGTTCCCTACTGAAAAGCTTGTTCTTATTGTTTCCTAGTGTTTGGGTTAAGATTTTGTTAGTTATGGATTACTTACCGGACTTTATTTAGACCCCTTGCGGTCTCTATTTCTGCGGGTTTCTAAATCATTTGAGTTCAGTTTGTAATAAAATTCCGCTTGTCTGTAAGTCACATTGTGGACCATAATCCATGCCCCAACATGACAATTAGTATTTGGTTAAAAATTTAATGGGATTCATACCACTATACTGTATAGTGGCGTCTGTTATAAGGACACTCAACTGTATATATAAACCACCTCATTAAAATTTCATTAATATAATTAATTTAGATTTTTTTCTGGAGATGTGAAGGATGGATGAATGATATTTTAAAATATTCTGCAGGAACGTAAGAGTGTGATTCACAAGAATATATATTTCCCTCCTCCTCTCCTCCTACATCATGTTGTTGCATCAAATGTGAAAATGTTCTTTAGTCACAATCGTCTCAAAGAACCTCACCCACTCCAAATTTGGAATCTAATGTTGGGCCAGTGCTCAATAGCCTATGCAAAGCAATCACCCAGCAAGCTAATATAACAGAATATTTGGTGAAGAAGTACGAAGGATCTTTGTTACCAGATATAAACATTCCCGCATTCAGCAGCGACCCACTTGATAACAAGATGTTTATAAGAGCCTTTGAGTACACAGTAGAAGACCATACAGATAATGACGAGATCGCCTCTACTTCATGCAGCAGTATACATGTGGTCAGCCGTGCAAACTACTGGGAAGCTGTATCCATATGGAGCCCTCAGCAGGCTATGCACGAGCCAAACAAATGTTAAAAGAGTGTTATGGTGATGATTACAGAATAGCTAGGGATGCACCGATTGCAATTTTTTGATAACAAGATGTTTATAAGAGCCTTTGAGTACGCAGTAGGGGCTCTTGGGGCGCCTGTGGGTCCTCTGGCTCCGGCTCGGCAGTAGCCTGCAGGTCCCTTCCCGGTGCCTCGGCCGCGCCCCTGCCTCCGGCTGCTCATCGGTCGCCTGTAGGTTCCCTGGCGTCGGCTCCTCGGCCGCCTGCGGGTCCCCCCACTGCACCTCGTCGGTGGTCTGCGCCTTTGCCGGCTGTGGCGCCGCCTTCGCCTGCCGCGGCTTTGCCTCCCTCCTTGTCTTCGCCAGTGTCCCCTCTGCCTTCCTCCTTGCCTTCCTCGGTTCCCCCTTCGGCTCCCTCCTCGTCTCCTGCGCCTGTGCCCCCTGTGTCTGCGTTTCGTCCTCCTGTTTCTCCCCTGTTCACTCTTCGTCCTTTTGTGCCTCCTAGTCCCTCGGTTCCCCTGATGGGTGTCCCTCCTGTGTCCCCTGTTCTGCTGCCCCTGTGTCTGGTTGCCCTGCCTGTTGTTGTCCTGGTTGCTTCCCTTGTGCCTGTTCTGTGTCTGTCCTGTTCCCGGTATCCCGTGGTTAATGTGTGCTTTTGTCTTCTAGGTTCCGTGTTCTGGCCCCGTGTTCCCGTCCTGTCCTCCGGTCCCCTGGGGCCCCTTCTGGCCCCTGGTTCGCAGCACCTGTCCCTTGTTTAGCTTTGTCTAGTGGTTCTATCCTCTTGTTCCTCTTGTTAGCCCCGCATACCTGCCTTGTGTTTAGTCCCTGATGTCCTGCCCTATTTTAATCAGTCTGCGTCCTGTTCCCCTTGTCGGATATTTTCAATACCTATGGTGCTTGCTATCGTGTTGGCTCCTGTGTTTCCCCAACTGCCCCATATCCTGTGGAATAAACGCCCCATGGAGGGGTTTAATCCCTGCCGCCTGCATCTTGGGTCGTTCCTCCCCCCGCCGCCGCGACAAATACATTCTTTCAAATAATAATAGGTGCAGTAAGTAAAAAATATGGTTCGTGAGTTGGGTGTTCAGCACTCAGTATCCTGTGCTTACCATCCAGAAAGCCAGGGGGCGCTGGAACGGTTTCACCAGACATTCAAAAACATGCTCCGCACTTTCTGTTTGAATGCAGGGAAAGACTGGGATGAGGGTGTGCCCCTCCTTCTCTTCGCCATCCGATACACCGTCCAGTTGACCGGGTTTAGCCCTGCTGAGCTCGTGTTTAGTCATTCAGTTCGAGGGCCCCTAAAAGCGCTTCAGGAGCAGTGGTTGTCGCCTAACACGCCTTCACCATCACAGGACCTCCTGAAATATGTCAGTTCCCTACGTGAACGTATGTCCGCTGTTAAAGCCCTCGCTAGGATGTCTCTAGGTGCCTCCCAAGTCAAAATGAAGGCACATTTCGATAAAGCTGCTACAGAGAGGTCTTTTCAGCCTGGTGTCTGGGTCCTTGTGTTACTCCCATTGCCTGGTTCCTCCCTCCGCACTCTGTTCTCAGGTCCTTATGTTGTCCGCTCTAAGCCAAGTGCTACCAACTATGTGGTGGAAACACCAGATCGTAGGTGTAAGTCCCAGGTTTGTCATGTTAACATGTTGAAATCCTACCTCGACCGTTCAGTCTCAGCCCCTTTGTCCGTTTCTCTCCCTTCCCCCATGCCGGTAGGGGTTTCGTTAGTCAGTAACTATTCGCCAGAGGATGATGAGCTACACCTAGGGAAAATTGTTTACCGTGTGCTCACTTACCAAATTTTGTTCCTTGTGGGTATGGAAGATTGTGTAGATCGAATTGGGTCTGCCAAAAATGTGACTAAACTGGATCTATTAAAAGGTTATTGGCAGGTTCCTCTCACCCCTCACGCATCAGAAATTTCTGCTTTTGTTACCCCCGATGTCTTTCTCCAATACACAGTCATGCCCTTTGGGTTACGCAATGCCCCGGCCACTTTTCAGCGGCTCATGCAAAAGGTGCTCGGTGACGTCCCAAATTGTGAGGCGTATTTAGACGATGTTGTCATTTATTTCGATTTGTGGGAATATCATATGCAATCCCTAGAGCTAATTTTTGCTCGTTTAAAAGATGCTTCGTTCCGGTCATTCCCCATCCCGCAAACGCCACATGAGTTGACTTTTGTGTATGACTGTTTTGGTTTCCTGGTTTCTGACTTTCTGCTTTGCCCCTTTTGTACCTTTGCCTTTGGTTTGTTTGTCTTCTGGTTTGAACTCTTGCTTAGCTCCTGACTCCTCTCTTTGCTTGCCCTTTGGACACCATGCATTTGGACCCTGTGTTTTTCTGTAAATGTCTGTTAGATGCGTAAGGAGTGACTGCCTTTTTGTTTTTGCGGACGTGGTGTTTACTGTTGTTTTGGTTAGGGAGTTACGCTTACTGTAGTCTTTGTCATTTTGTTTCCTCTTGTTTTTGTTGCCTTTAGAGTTAGCTTAGTTTGGGACGTGTTCGCTGTTTTGGTTGTTGTTTTGGCCTGGGTCACTCCCGAAGTTTGTTGCACCTTGTGTTTGTAACTGTGTCTGTGAATAAATACAAAAAAAACAAGAAAAAAGATCCCTTTGTTTCCTGTATTCTCCTTCCCTGTTCCCTGGTTGTCTCATCTTTCCCTCTACTTTTCCCTTACCTTTTTGGCGATCCCCAACCCTAGACTGGGGATCGTAACACAGGCTATACACCATAAGAATGTTTTTGGGCTAGACAGTGGTCTGCTTTGAGGTGGATGTGGCAGAGAAGCAAAGAAACAGACTGAAGGTCAAATGAGTTGGCATATTTGTGTACACGCCCTACAAGCAAAAGCGCCCCAAGATTTAACAGACCGAATGATGAACTATTATTTATCCTGGATGAAACCAAAATGTGCCATTGCATGGTTTCGTAGGTGGAAAGAGATGCTGTTGGAACTAAATATAAAGAGAAAGGAACTGGGTATGACCAAATGGAGTAGCCATGATACTCAAGCCAACAACAAGAAAAGCAGTACTGGGGTACAATCTCAAAAATGACAGAATAATATGTGTCAAGTCCAGCCACGCCCTGCGTGTCTATTCCGTGTGTTTCCCTCAGTCCTTTAGTCTTGCACTCGTGTAATTTACCCCTTGTTAACTAATCACCATACACCTAGTGTTTGTTCCTTGATTGGCTCCCTATATAAGTTTGTCTCAGTCTTGTGCTCCCTGTCCGGTAATTGTAAACGCTGCCTGTTGTGTTCATTCTCGTGGCTTTCCTTATCCTGCTAATAAACGCAAGGGGTTTTCCCTGACACCCTGCATCTTGGGTCATTCCTTTCCTCACAACGTGACAGAATGACCGGACCTAGCAAAAGATGACCCCACGGCTGGCATCGTGCATCTCCTGCTATATGTCTGGATCCAGCGGTCCTGAGGCTCCCTGAAAACGCTTACCTCTGTGAACCGTGTTTCTACAAAGTGCAACTGCTCTGACAAGACGCTGCTGACCTCCCCAAAAGCACTTTTAAGGCCCAGGAGGAGAGAAAGCCGGATCCATCAGCCCCTGCCCTGGCGGAGCAGCTGTTTGCTCTCCAAGGGTTACACTGGATCCTCCGGGATAATCACAGGGTGCAGGCATCCTCCAGGGCTTCCACCCTGCTTGAGTCAATCGCCCCCAAAACCTAAAGGCTGTCACTCCCTCTTCCCAGCTGTCGGAACTGGGACGGACCACAGAAGGGCTGAAGAAAGTTGTCAAGTTCATTGGGGAAATGACCCAGCCCTCCTTGCTGGAGCTGGCTGTCCCCCGATCGGATGCCAACCTGCCCGCCGACTTGCCGCTGCTGGACGCCGACATGCCCGCTGGTGTGCCGCTGCCAGACACCGATCCGCCTGCTGACATGCTGTGACAGGACGCCGATCCACCCGCTGAAATACCGGAGCGTGGCGCCTTATTGCCTGCTGGCATACAGCGCCTTGGTAGCACTTTGCTTGCTGGCTCCTTGACCCTCTCCGCCAGCGCTCGTTGCCGGAAGCAAGGGGAACCAGCTTCCGCTGCTGCACCCAGCGCGTCCCCTGAGGCGCCTCATGCGTTCCCAGACACCCTGTCGCCTGGCTCCTTACCTGTGTCGTTGCCCGACCCTGAAGAGGTGTCTGCGGTCACTGCTGAGGGTGCTCTGTCCAGTCCAGGTGAGGCTGTTGCCACTGCTATGCCCTGCTCACTGTCTGGTGTCTGTGTTTAGTGCCTTGAGTGCGCTCCCAAAGGTGTTGCCCTCGCCCAATGCGCTCCCATAGGTGTTGCCTGCTCCCAGTGCGCTCCCAGAGGCCTCGCTCACCACTTTGCCAGGCTCCTCTCCTGTGATCGGAAGGTCGGCGGTTCAAGCCCAGCCTCTGAACGAGCCCTTCTAGATTTTGGGGATCTAGACTGGGGACAGAGTGTGGCGCAGCGGTTAGACGCCTGTGATCGGACGACTGGTGATTCGAACCCAGCTTCCGCACGTCTGCGGGCTCTTGAGCAAGGCCCTTAACCCCCAGCTCCCTGGGCGCTGCACAAGTGGCTGCCCTTCACGGCTTACTCTCATGGAGAGCAAGGTTGGGGGAGGTGAAAAGTCAATTTCCCCACGGGGATCAATAAAGTATCTCAAATCAAAAATCAAAATCTCTCCTGAGCCCTCCTTATTACCGGGCTCCTCTCCTGAGCCCTCCTCATCGGAGGAGTCGTCCCCGTCGCCAGGCTCCTCATCGGTGTCATCCCCGTCGCCAGGTAGCTCTGGGCCCGCCTCATTGCCTGGCTCATCGCCAGGGCCCACCTCGTCGCCAGGCTGCTCACCAGGACCTGCCTCCCCACCTGGGTCTTCCACATTGCCCGACTCCCCGCCTGGGTCTTCCTCGTCGCCAGGCTCCTCGCCTGAGTCTTCCTTGTTGCCTGCCTCATCGCCGGGCTCGTCGCCCAGCTTCTCTCCTAAGCCTGCCTCGTCGCCCGGCACCTCATCCCACTTGCGGGCGTTGCCCAGGCAGCTCCTACTTGTCTCGTTTCACCTGTTGCTGTTGCCCAGGGGGCACTTGCTTGTCTCGTCCCGCCTGCGGCCGTCGTTCAGTTGGCTCCTACCTGCCTCATCCCGCTTGCAGCCATCACCCAGTCGGCTCCAGCCTGTTTCATCTCGCCTGCGGTCGTCACTCAGACGGCTCCTGCAGGCATGTCTACTCTGGCCCTGCTTGGCCTCCTGCCCCGGACCAGGCCCTTTGCTGACCTCCTGCCCAGGGAACAGGGGCCCAAAAAAGGTCCTTCCGGAGGACGTTGACTGGGACCCTTCATGGTTAACCCAGAGCTCTGGGACATGGACCCGGTCTCCCGTTCCAGACCAGGACCCCCCATGTCTCCAGTCCCTGGGGGGCCCACGACACCAACGAGGGTGCAGGAAGGGGAAAGCCCGGGTCTCCGTATCCGGGAAAGGAAGATGGGGACATGCCCAGAGTGGTCAGCCTCATCCCAGGTCGGGTCCCATTCCCTGCTCTCGCCCTCCAGGCCATGCTGTCCCCGTGGCACCCCCTGGCCCTGCTGTTCCCGCAGCGCCCCCCTGGTCCGACTGTCCCTACGGCACCTCCTTGTCCTGCTGTCCCTGTGGCACCCACGGGTCCTGGAAGCCCTGAGGCCGCTACGATGCCCTCGGCCCCTGGTACCACCGGGCCCTTCGGGCCCTCTATGCCTGGAGCTATGGTTCCCGTGGGGGCCTCCTGTCAGGGGTCCTGCTGTACAGCCCCCTTAAAGGCAGGCTGTAGTTCAGGAAAAACCTACACAAGGGACTTTATTGAAGAACAGCATGGGGAAACAAGTGCAGACAGGAAACAATGGCAGAACTAGGGAGCACAGGACAGGGAAGCACTTAAATACTAAACTATCAAAAGGGCAAACGAGAGGCAGCTGTGAATAGTTACAGTACCATGAGGGCAGGAACAAGAGGCAAGACAAACAAGCATCAGGCATGGCTTGTTTAGAGCTATGCCCAACGGAAATACAGAGAGCAGACAAGCAGGGCAGGGCTGGACGTGACAGCCTTAACTGTTTGAGTTATACTTAATATACTTGTGATAATTTGAGTTACATATTGATTTGGGTTATGGATTTAAAGTATAATAGGTCTTATGTTTCTGATGGAGATTATTTTGTAATTACCATTTATAGAAATTTAACAGATGATTAAATTAAAGTTTGTGCCTTTAAGAATGTCAGATAGTGTGAGAGATAAGGTAATTAATAAGTTATAATATAATTTAATAATATAATAAGTAATGGTAAGTTAGTTAGTCTGTGGAGGATGGAACCACACGGTCTTTTGCCTCTCTCACACTTTATTTAGGGAACCACTGTCATTGAGACCACAAACCATTCATTCATACTTTTAACCACTTATCCTGCACAGGGCTGCAGGAGGTCTGGAGCCTAAGGCATTATATACAGAACATTAGACTGGGGTATCCTCTGGATGGGAGGTTGGCTTATTGCAGGGTAAGCATTATGTAACATTTCTCAAAAATATTATAAAAGATATATATTATTCAAAAAAGAAAAACATATACTTTCCAACCATGATCAATCATAAAAATCATTTTCATAAAAAACTTTAACTTTTTTTTTATGGTGGTGGTTTTAAATTAGCAACACAGCACCATAAAGGTACTGGAGCAGGATTTGTAAGAACACACTCTGGTTCTTCCGGTCACCAGGCATCCTCTCACAGGCACAGAGAGAGAGAGAGGGATTACATCAGCCAAAGCCTGGCCCTGCCAAGTAGACTTAAGGTGAAGCATTTTCAATGTGAAAAGAATAGGTTTGGGGTTGTTAATGTTCCAAATATGTGCGCTACCTTGGCAGTCCTACAACGTAATTTTTACTGTACGCAAAACTGAACATTTTTTAATGTCTTTATTACATACAGAGGTTAACAGAGCAAAATATGTTAGCAAAATGGATGTTTTTAGGTTACTTAATACTTAAAAAAGCAAAAACAATGTCCCTGGTTTTCTGTGTATTTTTAAAGTGGGTTACAACTTCAAATTTTTTAGTATATTCACCCATTCATCCAACTAAAGGGGAAGAAAATGGGTACCACAATTGTAAAACATCAGCGCTATGCTGGGACAGTTTGGTTGCTTCACACTCATTGTTCTTCTTTTTTCACCTCAGCATGGACAGGAAGTGACGGGGCCCACTACTTGCAGTGGCGAAAGGAGAGAAACGAGTTTTCCCTGGCAACATTCAGCAAAGCTGAGCTCCTTGGAAACATCCAGGAGGTCGCTGCCAGTTCTGTCCATGTGATTATTTTCACCAGAAGAATGTCAGGGCAGATTTGCACTGCCATGGAGCCGCTGTGAAAGCTTGTCCACAAACCTCAGTCCTTCCCCAACAACCTGGATGAAACCAAACTTGTTCAACAGAACTAAAAGATTTCCTTCTAATGTAAACCGCGATAGGACAGTTATGTTGCTATAAAATACATTTTTTATGTTGATTTATACATTTTAATATGTTTTATTGTCAGTAGAATTACAAGAAAGGGACACAGAAAATAGATCGTATATGAGGCTTATAGAACATCTCCAGAAAAAAAAAATCACAGAATTTTGTGAAATGTATAAGTTTTATTGGGATGAGAGTATATGATAGATCCTGTCCAAACTGAGAAAGCCAGAACCATTTCCAGCCCAAGTGAGTAACATAACAATAATCAATGCCACAGGTACCAATTCAAATATAAGACCATATTTGCATTTTGTTACAATGCATATTTATATTCGCTTATGTTTGCTATTTAAAGTGAGAAAAAGTAAACATATACACACAATTAGTAGCACATGTTTATTACTGCTATATCTGCTATATATACCTAAAATGCTCCTGTCTTTGTCTCTATTGATATTGCAATTCCTTGGAAAGTATCTGGGCGTCAATCTTGGGAATTTAATAATTGTGAGATATTATGGATTTTACATGTTGGATTTTGGGGTGTAAAAAATAAAAATGTGCTTAATAAATTATGATTCAAAGAATACTAGGTTTCCAGATTTGACTACTACTTCTTGCTGTCATTGAGCTGGTTCCCAGCCACTGCAGCAGTGCCAAGGACGTCAGCCTCTTGTATTTTGACTGATTCTCCTCAAATCTTTAAGATGAAAGGAATAGAGGGGCATGTGAAAGCATCTCATCTCTTCTTACTGTTCTATTTTATTGAGCCATCTGCTGTTAAAGATGTGTAACTCCTAAGGTATCCTTAAGTGAAGTATCAGGAAAAGTGCGCATAAAAAGGAAATTTATTTAGTGTAAACCGTGTGATGACCTTTTTAAGTCAGTAATTCCTACTGCCCTGTCCAGTCAGGCCACGCCCCTCCTCACCAGCGCTTTGGTCACACTGGTTGCACATTTCTTAATTAAACCATGGAGAAGATCTCTACTCCTGTCAACTCATCTGAAAAAGTCTCTGTGTGAGATAATGAACTGGCTTGCTACTTGCTTCCTACTGAACCCTGCTTTTTGAATGCTGCATGCCCGGGGTCGCTGCAGCTCTCCCTGCCCAGCACATGCGGTTCATGGTCTGTCCTCAGGCGTCACAGCCCGGGGTCGCTGCCATTAATATACTTACCAAATAAAACCCTAATAACAGACTTATAAACAGTGTTTAAAAATATTTGCCTGCGATAGGCCAGCATCCCATCCAGAGTATACCCCTGTCACCTGCCCTGTGCTTCCTAGAATAGGGTCCAGACCCCCCTGTCCACTCAAGCTAACTAAGAAATCCTGCTTTGTGGAAAACACCCTATGGTGTATGGTTAGAGAGAAGTCTCAGCTTAACAAGAACAAACTAATACAATTGGAGAAAATCTAAGAAGGTTTTCTTTCTGAAAACAAGATTATTTCCTGTACGCATGTACATAAGAGCGTGCCATGTGCAATGATCAGCCAATCCCATAAGTATGGATTACAACAGGGCTACGTATTTCACCTCAGCGGAACAGAATTATTGTGGGAAAAAATGAATTCAAAAGTACAATGACGGTGAAGACCAACACTGTGATATCCATGTTCATTAATAATTAAACATTTAAGTGCAAATAGTAGAAAAAAGGGACTAATAACTATGAATATATGAGATTGACATGTTGCGTAAAGTGTGATTTAAGCAATGGAGTATGGAGGAGAATGCACAACAGTTGATTGTCAGATTGTGTATTTTTAAACAACTTCATTAATTTAACTACAGTTGCGCAATGTGCGATGTTAATATTGACATTGCATGTTATGCACATGCATTTGTCACATCACAAACACCACAGCTGGGTTAAGATAATAAGTTGCACTAGAATTTGGAATTTGGAGACCAAATTAGCACCTTGAACTCTTTTCACTGTGTTCTTTAATCCATTTTCCAGTGTATCAGGGCACATAATCTTCCTGCAAGAGGCCACTGACATCAGGGAACACCCTTGCTGTGGAGGGGTGTACTTGGTCTGCAACAATGTTTAGCTAGAAGCGACGTGTCGAAGTAACATCCACTTGAATGCCAGTACCCCGATCTTCATAACTCAAGCCCATGCAAGTCAGCCGAGTGCCTCTGATCCCGGCGGAGCACTTGTGGAGGCTCCAGAAGTGTTTCTGCCTTTACTGTGGGGCAGCGAGACACGTTGTTTGAGCCTGCCCCATGCGTCCAGAGCAGAAGCAGCCTGAAGCCATCCAAGTAAGGGCACTCTCGCCTGCTCTCATTACTAAGAATCAGTTGGTCCTGTTTTTTCCAGTGGGAAGGGAGTCAGGTGAATGAACGAGCCCTTCTAGATTTTGGGGATCTAGACTGGGGACAGAGTGTGGCACAGCGGTTAGGCGCCTGTGATCGAATGACTGGCGATTCGAGCCCAGCCTCCGCACGTCTGCGGGCCCTTGAGCATGGCCCTTAACCCCTGGGCACCACCCAGCATGCTACCCTTTACAGCAAAGCTTACTCTCAAGGACAGCAAGGTTGGGTGAGGTGAACAGAGATTTTCCCCAAGGGGATCAATGAAGTATCATAATAATAAAGTAAATTATTATTGTTTGGCACTTTCTGGACTACGACTGGATGACTGCTCCCATCACACTTAAAGTACAGAGGATCAATGATTCTCTTTCAACCATTCGCTCGGTATCTCACTATGGGATACGCCTCTGGGGTGCCTGACCACGGAAGCACCAATGATACCACGTCCATCACAGATGGACCAGTCACAGCCGTGACATGGGAGCCCCGCCTCCCCATATCCACCGCCGCAACCCACCGGTACGGCATTCTCGCTTTCTTCCCGGTGAAGACCACAAGCTTTCCTCAGCGCTCCAGGACAGTACTGTACCCTGCTTAGTGTTCACAGATGAGCCGTCACAGCATACGTCGCCGAACACAGGTTCCATAGTAAGTCCTGCTACCCTCAGTGCTGAGAAACCTGTCTATCTCGAACAGATAGCGGAATTAACCTCGCTGTCTTTTCGGGTATAACTCCCGCATCAAGGCAAGTTATCTTTGTTAGCTACCGCATTGAGGCAAGCTACTTTATCTACGCGCCAAGGCGAGCTATATTCATCATTAGTGAATGCGTAAGGCAAGCTAATTTGGATACTCACCTTAGGAGTTTGCTGCTCTGAGCCTTCACTGCGCTCTTCATAGCCTCCTCCTCCCCCACTCGGGGCCCTAATGTGGTCGGGGATGTCGCGTCCCACCATTGCCCCTGTGCCTCCCCCAGTCCGCCACCACTGTTCAATCAACATTCGCTCCTGACCGGGTACTAAGCGGAGCTGTTGGAGGAGATGGGCAAACAGCTGGACTCTAGGACCCCGAACCCATCCATTTGGGAGGAGATATGCATTATCACGGATCTGAATTTGCGCGCCTCCCACGGCCCGGTTCAGAGCTGTGGGCGAGCGATGGGTCTCGCTGTCGCCGGCAAGCAGGCACTTGCCTTGTCCAGCCTGAGCGACAGAGAGAAGCTAGACCTCCTCGATGCCCCAGTCGGCCCGAAATGTCTCTTCGGTCCAACTGCGGAGGCTAAGCGGCAGAAATGCAATCACCAGAGAAGGGAAAGAGGCGCTTTCGATTTCTGTCTGCCTCGCGAGCCAGCCCCGCGCCCCCCTCCCTCTGCCGTCAGCCGCCCTGGATCCCCGCCGGAGCCACGAAACCTCAGGCTACGGAGCAGGTGCTGACCGTCCGTGCTCGGTTTCAGAGTCCGAACTCCGCACCAGGGGTAAACGGTCTTTTGCCGCAGTCCCTCTCCCGGGTGACAAGACGCGACAGAAAACTTAGGGGGCATCTCCTATCATTGGAGAGGGAGAGCCAGAACTATGAGTTTCCTGGTCTGTCCTCCCCCTGGTCTGCCACACCACCCCCCTCTCCCACAAAGAGGGCAAAGTTGTGTGCGGCGGGCGATCATCATGTTCAGTGTTCAATGGCCACCCCGGGTTCCCTATTGCACTGCATGGCGGGAGCATGAGTTCCCCCAGCGCTCCCTCACAGTTTCTCCATGGTTGAACCTCCCGGCTGCCACCGAGCATTAACCCCTCACTCTTTTCGGGGCTCATTAATGGACACACTGCCGCATCCAGGCGTCTGGCTGAGGGCGCAGTGTCCTGTTGCTCCCATAAAAGCTCCCCAGGTGAGAGAGGCCCATCCCCCTCTCCCCCCACGGCAGGGAGTCCACGAGCCCCCCGTGGCTTTCAGCCGGTCCAACCCGCTCGCTGCTCGTGCGCATGCACAGTCCACCCGTGGGTCTTATGGACTGTGATCGGGGGTTACAAGCTGCAGTTCGCCTGAAAACCACCGATTTTCAACGGTGTGTTATCATCGGTGGCAAGCGGAGAGTTGTCTCGGGTGCTAGAGGCAGAGATATCCTCTCTCTTGAGCAAAGGAGCGATATGGGCTGTGCTTGCCGAGGAAACCCAGCAGGGCTTTTACTCTCGCTACTTCCTTGTTCCGAAGAAGGACGATGGCTTGCACCCCATCCTGGACTTACATATTCTCAACAAACACCTGAGAACATACAGAGTCCTGTTTCACTCCATTCGTCCTGGGTACTGGTTCACCACATTCGACCTTCAGGACGCTCATTTTCACATAGGCATCTATCCTGCTCACAGAAAATATCTCGAATTTTTTCGCGGTGTGACCTACGGGTTCCTCGCAGTCCCATTCGGGCTCAGCCTCGCTCCCCGTGTCTTCAGCAAGTGCATTGAAGCGGCTCTGTCCCTGCTCAGGCATTCGGGTCTCAGAGTGCTAGCTTACCTGCTTTGCTTTTACGAGAGAACAGGCGGTGAGTGACATGGCAATGCTGGTAACCCACCTCACCAGTCTGGGTTACAGGATAAATCTAACCAAGAGCTCGATGGTGCCCTCTCAGACAGTAGAATATCTTGGTCTCCAGATAATTTCTACGTCCTATCGCGCTACACGGTCAGAGAGACGAGTAGCGTCATTCATGCCGTGCCTCTTTCTGTTCCACAGGGGCAGTTTGGTTCAGTTAAGAACCTGCCTCCGCTTATTGGGTCTGATGGCCTGTACCGTGGCAATGGTCCCCTTAGCGCTGCTGAGCATGAGAGACTTTCCCCGCTGAGTCTCGTCGCTGCGCTTTTGCCCCCATCGCCACCTCAGCTGCCCCATGATGGTCTCAGCAGACTGCCTCAGGGCTCTCTCTTGATGGAGAAATCCAGTCATTTTCGAGACCGGTGCCGCACTGGGCATAGTGTCTGCAAGGGAGGTGGTGAGCACCAATGTATCCCTTATAGCCTGGGGGGCAGCTTACAGGGGCAGGACAGCCAACGGGCTTTGGCCATCGCGGCTCCGCAATGCTCATCAAATGACGCGTTTTCGAGCAGTGGTGCGAGGCGGGTTGTCCCCATTCTCTGCTCAGTTTATGGGACTTGCTGGAGAGGGGCAGAGCCTTCTCCACTGTTTCTGGGTGCTACCTCAGCTTGTCATGTGGGTTTTGACAGGACGCCTCTCAGTCAGCACCCCCTCGTGTGCCGCTTTATGGAGCGTGCACGCCGACTCCGCCTGGTCGCCAAGCCCTTGATCCCGTCATGGGACTTGCCCCTGGTCCTGAATGCGCTCTCCGGCTCCCCTCTCGAGCCACTGGAGACTGTCAGAATGAAACATCTGTCTCCAAAGACAGCCTTACTCCTTGCGCTGACCTCTGCGAGGCAAGCGAGTGAGGTTCACGCTCTTTTGGTCCAGCGGTCATGTATGAACTTTGGCCCGGAAATGCTAAAGTTGTGCTGCTGCCTAACCCTGCTTTTATTCCTAAGGTCATTGAATCAGCCTGTAACTGCAATGCCATGGAGCCGAGGGTTTTCACCCGCTGCCATCTACTTCAGAAGAAGAGCAGCGGCTGCATGATTTGTATCCCGTTCGCGTGCTGCGGATTTATGCTGACAGGACACGGTACTTTAGGCGGAGCGACAGGCTGTCTGTGTCCTGGGCTCCTTCTCACAGAGGTAGGGCTGTTTCATCTCAGCGTCTGTCCCGCTGGCTGGTGGATGCTATTCGCTTGGCGTATAGTGCCGTGGGTCTATGGCCCCCCGCCAGGTTTGAGTGCTCATTCCACCAGGGCTCTGGCTACCTCGTGGGCTTTGTTTTGAGGTATTACGGTACATGATATTTGCGGCATAATATTTGTGCTGCTGCTAACTGGGCTACCCCACACACATTCATTAGGTTTTACAGACTGGACGTCATGGTGCCTTCACTAGTGCGCGCGGTACTGGGTGTCAGTTCGAGTACCGAGCTTGTACAGTAGCTCTCGTGGGCTTCATTTAGAGGCGTTACAGCACATGATGTTTGTGCGGCTGCTAGCTGGGTTAGCCCGCACACATTCATTTGATTTGACTGGTCGTCATGGTGCCATAGCTGGCGCTCGCGGTCCTGGATGTCAGCTCGGGTGCGGTACTCATACAGTAGTCTTACCGCGTCCGTTCGAACGGTGTGGCTTCGGAAAGCATGCAATACGGGAGTTGTCTATACCTCTCCCATAGTGAGATACCGAGCGAATGTTTGAAGGAGAACGTTAGGTTATATTATGTACCCCCGGTTCTCTGATAACATGAGTGAGGTATCTCACCACTTCCCCCTCCTTGCCTTTATTTGCACGGGGAAGAGCATGCTTGAGAATGCCGTACCAGTGGGTTGCGGCGGTGGATGTGGGGAGGTGGGGCTCCCATGTCACGGCTGTGACTGGTCCATCTGTGATGGACGTGGTGTCATTGGTGCTTCCGTGGTCGGGCACGCCAGAGGCGTATCCCATAGTGAGATACCTCACTCATGTTATCAGAGAGCCTGGGTTACGTAATGTAACCTAACGTTTGCCACTGGCCTCTGGCCAGGCCACCCACCATACCGCCCCCATACTTATGTACATATGCTAAGCAGATCCAATTCTTAATCCTCCCCAAGGAGCTGGACCATGTTATACAAGGACACTAGTGACTGCAGACGCACAACGATCAACTGGAAGATAGGTGAGATCCAGGCTCGGTTGGAAGAATGTGTCCAACATTACCTTGCAGGGCATCATTGGTTGAGAATCCACAACCCGAAGATGTGTTCAAACATCCCACCACAGAATCGCAACTTCCGAGACGTGTTGCGCACGGAGCAAGCCTTTGGGCTGCCACTGTCGACATCCCCAGTAATGTTTGGTTTCTTTTTCATATGGAAGAAAGATGGGAGGCTTCACCCACTACTGGGCGCTCAATGCCATAACGAAGAAATGCAGAGAACCACTTCCCCTCATTCCCTCTGTGTTGGAACATCTACGGACCGTTCAGCTTTTCACTAAGTTGGACTTGCGGCACACATACAACTTGATCTGGATCAATCCAGGTTATGAGTGGTAGATGTTGTTCACCACTACCAGTCAAGTATGAGTATCCTGTACAGCTTGGCAAATAGTACCTCCATTTTCCAATT
>JAODKM010000118.1:28444628-28459318 GCA_026780845.1 Petrocephalus sullivani
TGATATGGCCGACTCGTACCTTCAGTGGCCATAAAACTAGGAATGTCGGAGTGTCCATGGGTGTGTGATCCTACAGTGGTCTCCTTAGCACTGCTGAGCATGCTTTACGCCTTCCTGCCCCTGAGCCTGCTTATCCCTCACTTTAGCCAGAGTGAGGGAGAGCAGGCTGTCTCCCCTCCTCATTGCCCCCTGCTTGCCGGGCGAGCGAGGGTAGAGGAGATCTGTCAGCTCCTGTCGGGAGAGGCCTGGCCTCTCCCCCCGCGCAGGGATCTCCTGTCTCAAACGCGCGAGCAGGTGTTCCGTCCCCGCCTGGACCACCATCCAGTGTGCTAGGGGCCCCTTCATTATATGACATCAAATGGCGCATTTTCGAGCAGTGGTGCAAACAGAGGCGGGTTGTCTCTTTTCTCTGCTCAGTTTCTGATGTTTTATGTTTTTTACAGGACTTGCTGGAGAGGGGCAGAGCCTTCTCCACTATTAAAGTGTATTTGGCTGCTATCTTGGCTTGTCACGTGGGCTTTGACTGGACGCCTGTCGGTCAGCACCCCCTTGTGTGCCGTTTAATGAAGGGCGCACGCTGGCTCCACCCGGTCTCCAAGCCCTTGGTCCCATCTTGGGACTTGCCCCTGGTCCTGAATGCGCTCTCCAGCTCCCCTTTCAAGCCGCTGGTGACCGTCAGCGTGAAACACCTGTCTCTAAAGACTTACTCCTTGCGCTGACCTCTGCGAAGAGTGTGAGTGAGGTTCATGCTCTTTCGGTCCACCCGTCATGTATGAACTTTGGCCCGGTGAATGCTAAAGTTATTCTTCTGCCTAACCCTGCTTTTGTTCCTTTGGTCATTGAATCAGCATACAACTGCAATGCCGTGGAACTGAGGGCTTTTTACCCGCCGCCGTTTACTTCAGAAGAAGAGCGGCAGCTGCATGGTTTGTGCCCCGTTCGCATGCTGCAAATTTACGCCGACAGAACACAGTGCTTTAGGAGGAGCGACCAGCTGTTTGTGTCCTGGGCTCCTGGTAGGCCTGTTTCATCTCAGCATCTGTCCCACTGGCTGGTGGACGCGATTCGCTTGCCATATAGTGCCGTGGGTCTACAGCCCCCGTCGGGTTTGAGGGCTCATTCCACCAGGGCTCTGGCTACCTTGTGGGCTTTCTTTAGAGGTATTATGGTACATGATATTTGTGCTGCTGCTAGCTGAACTACCCCGCACACATTCATTGGGTTTTACCGTCTGGACGTCACGGCGCCTTCGCTAGCGCACGGGTCCTGGGTGTCGGTTTGAGTACCGAGCTTGTACGGTAGCCCTCATGAGCTTCGTTTAGAGGCCTTACAGTACATGATATTTGTGCAGCTGCTAGCTGGGTTAGCCCACACACATTCATTAGATTTGACCACGCAGTCCTGGATGTTGGTGCGGGTGCCGAACTCGGACAGTAGTTTTACCGCGTCCATTCAGATGGTGTGGATTCAGAAAGCATGCAGTACGGGATTTGTCTATATCTCTCCCATAGTGAGATTCTGAGCGAATATTTGAAAGAGAACATTGAAATAAAATTAAAAATAAATTATCCAAAATGTTAGGTTACATTACGTAACCCCGGTTCTCTGATAACATGAGTGAGGTATCTCACCACTTCCCCCTCCTTACATTTATTTGCACGGGGAAGAGCATGCTTGAGAATGCTGTACTGGGCTGCAGTGGTAGATATGGGGAGGCGGGGCTCCCATGTCACAGCTGTGACTGGTCCGTCTGTGACGGACGTGGTGTCATTGGTGCTTCCGTGGTCGGGCACGCCAGAGACATATCCCATAGTGAGATACCTCACTCATGTTATCAGAGAACCGGGGTTACGTAATGTAACCTAACATTTTGGATAATTTATTTTTAATTTTATTTCACTTTGACATTTATACACTTATGGCTTTGAAACAAAAAGGGGTTTATTAGGGAAATTACCTACACAGGGGAAAGCACAAAGGAAAAAAGGACTGCAAGGGGTAAGAACTAAATGGAGGGTAACGAACAGCCAGTGATGTTAAGTCATGTGTCGAAGCTTTGAAGCACGTATCGAGTAGGCAGGGCTATCTTTCCTGAGGCCTCGTGTCGGAGCTTGTATCGTCTTTTGCCAATGACGTAATCAATGACGTTTGAAGATTCATGTGGGAAGCCACACCCAGTTGATTCAGGAAATGTATTGAATCTAGCACAGGCTTTGCCGCAGTTGTGGGTTAGTTTATTGGAGAGTAGATAATAGAGATTGGATTGTGGATCTAACGTATATTCTGAGGTAGAAGTAGGAGCTAAAAGGAAGTTTTCCCCGGTTTGGCAGCATTTCGAACATTTATCCCCCGACAAAGTATGTTCTGTGTAAAACAGGAGCCGCTTAAGCCCCAATACACTTGAAAAAATATTGTTTTTGAATAAAAATGATTGATCAACCAAAACATCAGCACAAGCATCATTCTTGTATTTCATATTCAGTTTACAGATGCACTCTAATAGCACCCATTTTTCCTATTTCACTTCCATCTACCCCATTAAACATTCATATTAAAACTACCTCATTACACTTTTGTTACATACTGTAGTATTATAACATTACTACGGAAGCCGATTTCTGCCACAGAAATAAAGAAGTTCAGATACCAAGTCATAATTACGAGTTGGTATCTCATAATTATGAAATTAATAATCACAAAGAATAAACTAAAATAAATTACAAAACAGGTGAGGCTGGCCTCACACCCACAACTAATAGGATACTAGCATTCAAGCCACACGGCAACTGAGGGAACAGGGAACATGTTTCTGAGTAAGAGACTCAGAAACAGAAGAGAAAGGGATTGGGTATGAACAGAATGGGGATGAGACACAGATGGATGGGGTTAGTGGACCGCTGCAGGTCTTGCCATATGATCGGCTGGGCTGAGCAATGGCATGATTGGAACTGAAGCAAGGTCTAGTGGGTGCCTGGGAACTGCAGAATGGGGACTGACTAGGGTTGTAGTGACTAGGCCAAATAGTGTGTCCTTGTCTCCCCCTTTGGGAGACAGAGACTTAGCCGGCCCTTCAACCGGACCCCCACTTTTGCCGTCAACAGCACGGGTACATGGGACTAGAGTGGCCCAAGCCTTGGGTGGGGACAGGATCCCAAGGTGCAGGGCTCAGGGCCAGGTCCTTGGGATCCTACTCCAAATCCTCTGGACGTATTTCCTCTGGGTCCATCCCCTCTGGGCTGGGGGCACCAGAATATGATGAGGTGGGCACCTGAGCGATGACAGGAGATGATGAGGTGAGTGATGACAGGAGGTGATGACAGGAGACTATGAGCTGCTGACCTGAGCAATGACATGCTCTGGTGGGTGCTATGGGGTAGATGACACCATCAGGGAGTGCTGTGGGGGTAACAACAGGCTCAAGGAGTGCTGCAGATACAAAAAATGGGATGTGTGGGCCCTTGTTGGCCGGACTCAGGAGGCTCAGGGGAGCAGGAACAGGCTGAATTTGGGAAGCTCAGGCAGTTTGGGAGTGGGAGTGGGACCCTGTGGGCTGGGCTTGGAAAGCTCAGGCAGAACTAGCAGAACTGGAGTAGGACCCTGTGTGCTGGACTTGGGTGGAGCTTGGGAAGTTTGGGTAAAGCAGGTGACTGTGGGCTCGCCTTGGGAAGCCCGGGCTAAGCAGGAGGCTCAGGAAGCTCAGGCGGAATGGGAGCAAGACCCCGTGGACTGGGCTCGGGAAGTTTGGGACAGATGGCAGCCCCTTCTGGGCCGGAATCTGGAAGCGCAGGTGTGGCGGCGGCAGAACCCAATGGGTCAGCCTCTGAAAGCTTGGACAGGTAGATATTCCACAGTCAACTTTAAATGATATTAATGCAAAGTGGAAGCATTTAGGAACAAAAGAAACTCCAAAATGAACTGACAGATCACGTAAAGTAACAGAGCCAACACAATGCCAAGTCTTGGATGGAGTGGTGTAAAGCACACAAAGCACACTGCCACTGGACTCTGGAACAGTGGAAACATGTTCTGTGGAGTAATGAATCACAATTCTCTGTCTGGCAGAGTTTGTGTTTGATGGATTACTGGAGAACGTAACCTGCCTGACTGCATTGTGCCAATTATAAAGTGTGGTGGAGGAGTGATAATAGTATGGGGTTGTTTTCCCGGGACTGGACTAGGTTCCATAATTCCAGTGAAGAGAACTCCAAATGCTTTGGCATACCAAGAAACTGTGGACTATTGTATGCTTCCAACTTTGAGGAAGACCTTTTTCTGTACCAGCAAGACTATGCCTTTGTGCACAAAGCAATGTCCATAAAGACATGGAGTGAGTTTGGTGTGGAGAAACTTGACTGGACTGCACAGAGCCCTGACCTCAACCCCACCAAATATCTTTGGAATTAACTAGAATGGAGATTGCAAGCCAGGCCCTTATGTCCAACCTCAGTGCCGAATCTCACAAATACTCTTCAGGATGAATGGGCAAAATTCCCACAGAAATACTCCAAAAAAGTGGCAGTATAGCTGCAAAACAAGGGGGGGGCAAGAAATTTGAATTGAATAACTGGAAACTTTTTTCACACTGGATAATTTAATCTGAATTTAGTGTGTCATGATCATAGTTCTAAACTGAATGTGTATGTCTCAATGCCTGTGGGACAGTGTTTGTTATCATACTGTCATAGAAATACCTCTGGCTCCAGACACTCAGACTGGAGAGTGACATAAAACCAAACTGGAGAGGGCAATACTACAATTATATGCAAAGATGCAGCAATAATGAATGTTTGGTGTGAATTAAAATGTGCTTATGATGCTAATATATTCTCAAATTTACAGTACATTTGATGGAGAATATAGACTTCAATGCCAGTTATGAATTAAGTTTAGAACCCATTCTTATCTCAGATATAGGAAAGTATTCTGTTTTTTTAGTGGGGGTCATTATATACATTTTTAGTGCGTCCTGCAACCTAACATTGATGGTTCTGATCATGCAGCAGAATTTCCACAGACCAATGCACTACATTCTGTTCAGCCTCCCACTTAATGACTTCATCGGAATCAGCACTATATTTCCGAAACTTCTGGCAGATATCATTGCTCTGTCCCTTATCCTCTGTGTGTTACTCAGGCATTTTTGACGCACATGTATGGAGGGGGTGTCCTGTTTGTGCTCGCGGCCATGGCATACGACCGGTATGTGGCCATCTGCAAGCCATTAAGGTACAACATGATCATGACACCGGTGACTATGGCAGTGATTATATTGCTGGTTTTGGGGCTCGATTTTCTTCTGATCATGTCACTGTTTGCCATACAGATACCACTGCCCAGGTGCAGGTTTTCCATACCTCACGTGGTGTGTGACAACCAGGCGTTGCTCAAGGCCACATGCGAAAACACCACCCAAAATTCTATTTATGGCTCGGCCATCTTTGGTTCTAAGCAGGTTATAAGTGTGTCTGTCCAATTACATTCCTACGTCAAGATTCTGATTTGCTTATCTAACAGAAAATATGGAATGAAGAACAAGGCTATGAACACTTGTATGGCACAGCTAGTTATTTTTGTCTTGTTTGAAATCGTGGGAACCTTCACCATCCTCTCATATAGGTTCAAAGATGCTTCAGTTAACCTTCGAAAGTTTATTGGAGTACAAATCTTTCTGGTTCGAGTTAAGGCTACTAATTAGAACTGAGCATAAAAGGACTCAGGAGGACTCTGAGTGCAAAAGGACTCAGGAGTGACTATATGAAAAACAATAAACAAAACTCCGAACGCAACCCAAAGCTAACTTACCTAAGTGCAGAGAAAACAAAAGCACAACAAATTCTACACCTTACTCCCTATCCAAACAACAGCATACAGCATAAGCTCGCTAAACAAAAATTGCAGTCACTCCCTATGCACCTGACACACACAGAGCATACACAGCGATTCAAGCGTCAAAGTCAGAGGGGCGCGCGAAGACGGGAACCAAAAACTGGGCGAGAGTTCGGAACCAAATAGCAAGTAAACCAAAGCAAAAGTACAGACAAGGGCAAAGCGAAAATCAGAAATCCAATAAACCAAACAAATCATACACAGTAATAGTTAACTCTTCCCGGGTGAAGAGCTAACTCAGACTGAAATAACATCCTATTAGCCTTGCACCTCATAAATACAGTATCATACAGTTTGTATGTATACACATGTACGTTGTACTGTGCTGTTCATGTTCTAAGTTACAGGCATTTCTTACTTATGGGCACCCCTTGGTCCCATTCTACCCGGATAAGGGAGGTTTGACTGTATACCAATCGTAAGTCGATACACTGCTAAATTTGGCTACTTTATAAGACCTCAGCTCTCTCCACTTCTCACTGGAAGCCCAAGGTAGGGGGAGCTTGGGAATCTATCAAATAGGGCACCTCTAACTTTGTACAGTACTAAATGCATTTGGTAAAACAAATCACGCTTCAAAATGCAAGCAGATAATTCATAATACTGTGAATATTGTTATGGTGTTGTTTTGTTATGATTTGTGTGAAATTGTAAAGATTAAAATAAAGCCAGTATACACACCACCAATATAAACTGGTTTAGTCTTGATTCTGGGTAGACAGTGTTGCGGGATGGGTAATGTATTGATGCTTGAGCGGGATATGAAAAATCATGGGACCATGGCACTGGCAGGGCTTGGAGGAGGTCAGCAGGTAGATGGGTATCTGCTTTGTGATGGGTGCAGATGGGGCAGGACAGAACACATTCCTCCACCCTATCCCTCCAGCTGGAAGGCATGGTCCCATTACACTGGGCCTCCTGCATGGTAAGGTCGAGGTCCCATGACACCAGGTTGAGGAAGCAGTTGGGTGACAGGATGGGTACTGGGAGGGTCGAACTGTCAGGACAGGGCATTAGCTTTGATGTGCTTTGTCCTGGGGATGTTGGAGACCTTGAAGTCAAACTGGGAGAAGAGCAGAGCCCAGTGAGCCTGGGGAGGGGTGAAATGTTTAGCGACTTTTAGGTACTCTATGTTACAGTGGTTGATGAGTACCTGGAATGGATTTGCTGCCCCCTCCAGCCAGTGCTGCCACTCCTCGAGGGCGAGTTTGAGGGCTAGTAGCTCCTAGTTCCCCACATCATAATTGCATTCAGACGGGCTGCCTTTGGGTGAGGATGGCTCTCACACCCACCTCCAAAGCATCTACTTCCACCACAATAGGCTAGGATGTTTCTGGCTGGCACAGCACTGGAGCAGAGCTGAAGCAGTCTTTGAGGGAGTGGAAGGCAGTATCAACCTCAGGGGTCCAGTGGAAGGATGGGCAGCCACTTTGAAGGAAGGAGGTACGTGGGGTGGCCTCAGAGCTGAAACCTCAAATGAAGCATCAATAAAAATTAGCAAACCTCTGGAACCATTGAAGTTCTTTGGTGGTGTGGGGCTGGGGCCAATCTCAGACCGCCCGTACCTTTTCCTTATCCATCCCTACAACTCTCGGATGGAGTTAGTACCCTAGGAATTTTATGGTGGGCTGATGGAACTCACATTTCTCCCCCTTCATGAACAGGTGGTTTTCCCAGAGTCGTTGGAAGACCCGGTGAATGCGTTGGACGTGTTCCTCATAGGAGCAAGAGTAGACTGACTGTACTTGTTGACGACAAATTGGTTCAGCATGTCCATGAAGATGTTACTTATGAAGCTCTGGAACATGGAAAGCCTGTTTGCCAGCATGTTTGGGCATCACGAGATATTCATACCGACCCATGCTGGTGATGAAGTCAGTTTTCCATGTGGAAGGAAAATGTTAAGTAATGGTAGGCCAGGGTCAGGAGGCATTGTGGGACTGTTGTTTTGTCTCAGGCCTTGTTGTTTTGGGGATGGTGCTGTGTGTCCTTGCCTCACAGCTGCCTGCATATGTCATGGTCGGTTTCTGTCCGACCCTGCCCTTTGTGTCTCCTGCCATTCAGTCTAGTGTACCTAGGTCTAGTGCGTTTCCCTTAATCCCTTACTGTGATTCCCTTGTTCCTTGGATTGCCACATAGTTCTGTGAGCTCAGCGTGTGGCTCTGACTTGGTTGTAGGCACTCTGGAGGTCTAACCGGGTGAAGATGCTGGCCTCACGCAGCTGCTCCGAAGCAAGAGGGGGGTCAGGGGTAAGGGCTCTATTTGCTTTGACTATTTATTTTATTTTTAATTTTAATTTTTTTTTTATATAGCAACCCTTCACAACAGAGTTGTCCCAGGGCGCTTTATATGGGTGTGTTGGAATACATTGCTTTATGAAAGACAAAACAGAGTGGAACAGAGAAAATGAAATACACAGAATGAAAGAAAGAAAGAAAGAAAGAAACCAAATGACAACTGAGGAGAGGAACTAAAACTCCCAAGCAGGGAGAAAAGAAACTCTGGAGGTCCAAGGTCAACTGGCTGCCCAACCCTCCTGAGCATGTTAACATTACAGAAAACGAAAGAGTGAGCCTGCTTGCTCAAAGTGAGACCTGTTGTTGAGGGCAAACCAAAGTCCATCGATGAATCAATCAGTCCTCCATGCTGGCCCTTGAAGGCCAACGATGTTTTAGGTCGTAGGCCGTATCTATGATGTCACCACATTCTTGGGACCCACACCAGGCACCATCAGGACATGTGGGAAGGCAAATGGCATGGATGGTCAGAACATGCATTGACACACTAATGGATAGGCGTAATGGGTAAGCATGGGTAAGCATGTACAGCGACACCAGCGGCCATAGTTACATTGTGTTATGTGTTCGGTTGCGGGTTAGCAAAATAAAAGGTTTAAAGACTGAGACCGATTCGGCATCTCAGACAAAAGCTGGCAAATCAAAATAGAAAGCCCTGTGCCACATAACAAATACATAAACTATAATGTGCAAAATAGCAGCATCGTGGCGAAAAAAACATCCTATTATTTTCTATTATTATTGTATTAATTAACCAAAAAATAAAGTGAAATAAATTGACTCTCAGATGGGAGATGGCTCCCATTGTTCGCGTACTGGGGCCAGCTCATAGAACCAACTTGTATGTGACTGAGATCAGTAGTGGGTTCCCCTCCACCAGGGACTGGTGATGTGAGCTCCTCTGTATGGGCCACTGCAGATGCAGGTTTCTTTGGTCTCCGAGGATTGGCAGGAGCCAAGGGTGTGACACTGAGGGAGAGGGACTTTCCCTGGACTTGCCCTGGTGGACGCCTTCTCCACGCCACATACTTCCTGCAGGGCGTCCCTTATTTTGTTGACCTAAGGAGGAAGGGCTGGTGACTATAAGACTTCTCGAGCAAGAGAGGGTCCCTAATGATAATTTTATACACCTGTGGCAATGGGTCTGAATTAAAAAAAAATTTCTCATATTGGTTCAAAATGGGATAGAGCATTTTATTATTCAATAGAGGATGACCCCATAAAATACAGGACAATGGCAAGTTTAAAATTAGATGGAAGGTTAGTTGAGGCCTTTTTTTAGTGGATGCATCTGGGCTTTAGCCTGGGTCAGCCTGTACATTAACACACTCCTGCCACTGTCCTATCCAAAACAAGTCCATCCCATTCTCATGTCACATGTTCCCATTTGCCACCCAGGCCAAAGAAAATCATCCTGGTATCAGTATGGTATTGCTGATAGAGTATTTTCTGTATGAAACTGGCTAGAGAGCCACGCCTGTTCAGCATTCAGCAAACCTGACAAACATTTTGAGGAGATGGAACGGGTTACACAAAGTGTTGTTAGCACATTTAAGTGGCGAATGGTATGAAAAGTGGTGGATGCAGTGTACTGTATCCAAAGTGAGTTGTAAGAACATATAGGCTCACTTTTTTAAAGTCACTGTCTTACGTACTGGCATAGCATAGCTATGTTTGACCAATCAACAAATAATATAGGTATAAAAACACATTATTATCAGGATTACTGGAACTGTAATGGTTAAGACCACAGACTCTTTTAAGGGAAGGAAGAGACCTGTTATTGTATCCAAAACAAGGTTATGATAATAAATTGCTCTGTAAGGGGGACTTTTAATAGATGGTTTTCATGTTAAAAACAAAAAATTCTGACAACCAGAAAGAAAAAAACAATGAAAAGCAGTATAGAAAGGCCAACTTGTGCAGCCCCTGTTTTCAGTTGAATACATTTGATTTACAAATAACTGAGTTTATGAGTTATTAGACTTATTTTTGCACCAAAAAAGCAGCTTAAGAATAATAGAAGATGAAGGTAATTAACACAAACGTTTAATTGAAAGCACAGATACTTGATTGATTATAATTAAATGTTAATAAACACAGCACTTTAAAACTGTGACAGACACAGTGTTTAATGCAGATATTTGTTTAATTACATCAAACACCAAAAACAAAAGATATGTCTCAGACAGTTTTTGTGCTTACAAAATGCATTGATTTGGTAAAGAAATCAATAAACAGGTGTGACAGACATCAGTTTTCATATATCCAGTAAAGAGTCTATCCCAGGAGCACTGGGAATAAGTAGCTCAGGAGCACTGGGACCAAGGCAAGTGAAACTGGATGGGATGTCAAACCATTGCAGGTACACACTCACAAGCACACACTATAGACAATTTTGGAAACATCAATTTACCAACTCCATGACTTTGTTGGGGAAATTGAAGTAGCTGGAGAAAAGCCTGATTATTGGAGCATTAATAATTATTAATCGTATTCACAAGTTTTCATAACTGTTCTCATTTGGTAAATCATATTTCTGCAACATATTTCTGAAACCATCTGCAGGTCACAAAGAATAAACATGGGATTTCAAAGGTTTTCTGACATGGTGGGTAAAGAATGCTCAGTGCTACACATGAACTTTACAAGTAGGAATACATGCCACAAACACAGAATACATTGTTTGCTGGGAAAGGGAAAAAATGGCTTCATTGAAATATACACAAAAAACAACAGCACATACCATTGCTGTTGTTTCTTGTGTATATTTCAATTAAGCCATTTTTTCAGTAGCCTTAATTCTCACAAAAACTGTTATGCCAAACTATGTTTGTTTATAACAATATTATTTGGGGGAAACAAAATATCTATACAAAAGTATAGATAGTATAGATATGTATTTATGTAATAAATACATAATTTATTTAGCTGAAACCTTTGACCTAAAAATGAAAAATTAATCATTAAACATAAAAATTCTGAAGAGGGTATTTCGTATTTCATTTGTGTATAGGCCATAGACAATGGGATTTAAAAGTGGAGGAACCAGAAAGATTTGTACACCAATGAATTTTCTAAGGTTAACCGAAGCATCTTTGAGCCTATATGAGAGGATGGTGAAGGTACTCACGACTTCAAACATGACAAAAATAATTAGCTGTGCCACACAAGTGTTGATAGCCTTGTTCTTCATTCCAGATTTTCTATTAGATAAGCACACAATCAGAATCTTGAGGTAGGAATGTAATTGGACAGACACACTTATAACCTGCATAGAACCAAAGATGGCCGAGCCATAAATGGAATTTTGGGTGGTGTTTTCGCATGTGAGCTTGAGCAACGCCTGGTTGTCACACACCACATGAGGTATCAAGCCCCCCCCCACGTGAGGTATCAAGCCCCCATGCCAGCAACAGAATCGCTGCCACAGTCACTGGTGTCATGATCATGTTGAACCTTAACGGCTTGCAGATGGCTACATATCGGTCGTATGCCATGGCCGCGAGCACAAAGAGGACACCCCCTCCATACATGTGCACCAAAAATGCCTGAGTGACACACAGAGGATAAAGGACAGAGCTGGACTCTGCGATGAGATCTGAGAGAAGCTTGGGAAACACAGCGCTGATCCCGATGAAGTCATTAAGTGGGAGGCTGAAGAGAATGTAGTACATTGGTTTGTGGAGATTCTTCTGTATGATGATTAGAACCACCAGTGTTAGGTTACAGGATGCACTAAAAATGTATATAATAACCCCCATTACAAAAACAGCATACTTTCCTATTCCTGAGATAAGAATGGGTTCTAAGCTTAATTCATAACTGGCATTGAAGACTATATTCTCCATCAAATGTACTGGTAGTCCTGTAAATTGAGGAAGAAAAGATTAGTATCATAAGCACATTCCAGTTCATACCAACGATTCATTATTGGTGCATCTTTGCATATAATTTTAGTACCTTCCCCTTAGGAACAGCTGAAGCTGTGTTGTGGGCTCACCGCTGAGTTTCCATGCAGAAGGCCAGGTTGTGTGCCTTAAAAGCTGTTAATCAGCTAGCTTATATTGTCCTCTCCAGTTTGGTTTACGTCACTCTCCAGTCTGAGTCTCTGGAGCCCAAGGTCCCATTTCTATGACAGTATAGTCACAAACACTGCCCCACAGGCATTGAGACATTCAGTTTAGAACTAAACCATTTGCATGATCATGACACATACTAAATTCAGGTCAAATTATTCTGTGCAAAAAAAGTTTCCAGTTATTCAATTCAAATTTCTTATTCAACATTATACAGTATATTTACAATCTATGTTATGTGCCATATGGTTTAGTTGTTGTAAGGGTTTGGTATGTGCTGTAACAGCTGCCACTCTTCTGCGAAGGCTTTCCACAAGATTTTGGAGTTTGTCTGTGGGAATTTCTGTGAGATTCAGCACTGATGTTGGACATGAGGGCCTGGCTTGCCATCTCCATTACAGTTCATCTCAAACTCACCCAACTATGTCTTGGACCTTGCCTTGTGCACAAAGGCATAGTCATTGTCTTGGGCTCGTCACGTTACGGCGGGTGGCTATCCAAGCAGCTAAACACTCTTCCAGTAATTCCACTGAGACACCAATGTTTCACATGAAGTTTACTGGGCGCAGTGTGAAACTAAAATGATACAAGCATACGTATAAGTACACAATCCTAATAATAGTTGCCACACCTTATATACATAGTTTGTTTACGAGAAAATTAAACCTTGCTAAGCTTAAAATGTTACCCAGCATATCGAATAACATTAACAAACATATACTTACAGACGTTGCGTTTAACAAGCGAGAGCTGAGAACTGCCGCAGCACCGCAACTCCGTCAGGTAGTCTCCCACAAAGAACCACCAAAAAAAACCCTGCTCTTCTCGAATTAAGAAGCGGAGAACGCGAGAACAAAGCTAAATAATTGCAACACACAATAGATGGTGCTCTCGTAGTACATAAAACAGTGAGCTGCAAGGAAACATAACAGACCTTTTGCACTCATAATGTGTTTTAACAGAAAACCTGTTGCATCACAACTCACTTATCAGTTGCAAATCCATTATTGGTCCTTATGCACTGTTTTGTGTGTGTTTGGGGTTTTATAGGTTTGTGCTGAGTTCCACCGTATCACAAATGACAACCTACGGAACCAATTCTATGCTGAGCTTGACCGATACTCACCACGACTAGTGGCCTTGTACAGACAGAAGGCAGCGTGCACTGGCAAGATATCGGAGGTGCTGCATGACATCCTAAAGATTTATGATCTCCAGGTGAGTTAATGATGAACTAAATCGAGTTCTGCCAAGGACAGCTGAGTCTAAATTTGCATTCATTACCACCATCAATATCTTCATTGTATGCAAGTTAGTTCCTAGTTGGCTTGCTTTAAGTCATATTTTTTCATGGCTGTTACACAAAGAAGGACAATCCTTCAGTGACATTTACATTGTCAGTTGGAACTCTTGCAAGCAGGGCCTCAGAATGGCATTGTCTGTCAGTCTGGTCAACACTTTGCTCCAAGGCAACGTATCTCAAAATGCATTGAGCCAAATGCCATGAAATTTGGTGAGCACATCCAGGCTTCACAGAGGATGAAATCTGTCATCTTTGGTGACCTCAGGACCTTTTCTCTAGCGCCGCCCTTAGGTTAAATGAGAAACCCCATTCACCTACAACTTGTATTCTCCCAACATACACCAAGGCAGTGGCGCAGTAGCAGCAAGGACTCACACTTGTTTATCATGTAATTATAATTTTTTTTGCCCTTTCAGGAAGTACACAATGTCAACATGAAATGCACTGTGGTCCTTCGTGCCCGCTGGTATACCTGCGTGAGGAGGACCCACAGTTTTTCAAGAATTGGAATGTGAGTTTTCAGTGCGTTCACAGAATTCTCAGCAACAATGAGGTCATATTGTGTGCTGTCCAAAGTAGTTGAGCCTTTTCAGCACTGCAGCTACCTAACAGTGCCCTAATTATGATGTAATAGACCCTAAAAGCCACGTAACTATACTGTAGCTAGCAGCCATCTAGTAAACCTGTGTAGGCATGGCTGTGTGGGTGCACATGGATGTATGTGCCTGGGGGAGTATATAGATACATGCAGTATACAGAAGTGCTAACCTCAAGTAAACCCTAACCATAACAGTTTTGGTGACATAAATTTTACTTTAACCTTTGCCAGTTTACTAGTTACCTTAGTACAATTTAAGGTTATTCAATAGAGTTGAACTACTTACATTTCAATAAAAACCACAAAAATTTTGTGTTCCACAGCTTTTCACCGGTAGCATACTTTCCTGTTGAATAATGACCTGTGAAATACTCACTTGTAATACTCGAAGCGGCAGGTATTTTAGGAACTGTAGCGACCTGGATTGATAACTGGTTAACAGATAGGAAACAGCGAGTAGTTATAAGAGGTACAATGTCACAATGGGCCTGCGTTCATAGTGGGGTACCGCAGGGTTCAATTTTAGG
>JAODKM010000118.1:28473247-28486332 GCA_026780845.1 Petrocephalus sullivani
CGGGGCACTCTGGGCTGCCCGAGCTTTTGTCTCGGATTTTCGAGAGACGGGAGCGCGCATGTCGTCACTTCCGGCCTTGAGACTCGGAATCCGGCTCGGATTCTGACCTCCCGAGGATAATGGAACGCACGATTAGCCTACTGAGCCACTCACTGCCCCCTAAGGTGTTAGGATTGTCAGTTGCAGATTTGTAGGTATCTTTTCATAGATATAATGTTTTTGTGAAGTGCTAATTAGAACCATCAAAGCTCAAATAGTGTGAACATAGTAATAATAAGATAGAGTTATGTTGTTCACAAGGTTAAGCATCTTATTAAAGTAGGTTGCTGCTGCAAAGGAAAAAACAGCCATTCTGAAACAGTACACTCACCACACAGTAATTAAAAGTGCTGAAGGGGTAGGGTAGAATTCACCAGTTAGATATAGGGGATAACTAGGAGGCCAGATTTGTAAGTGTCTAAGCCTTCAAAAGTCCATGCATTTTGACCATGCATCTAGCATTAACAAACAAGCATACACATATACACAGAATAATTGGTGTATACATGTTAAATCCAGTCATAGTATATGGCACATAGGGTTGCTGAACACGAAACACTCTGTAAATTAATTCTAATTCTTTCTACATACACAGCTGCAGCTGTAAAAGTTACCTTTTCATAGGTTTTCTAATATTTATTCTTAAAAGCAAAAAACATTGTGAGAGCACACCTGCCAAACCTAACAGGTTTTTGTTTCCGAATGAAATTCTACATAGCATAAGGAGCAGTTATAACTGTTATTTTAGTTTACTTTGCTATTTAAGATTCACAGTTTTGGTTGGGTATTGTCACTGTTTGGCTGTATGTTTCCTGTAACTGTTATACAACATTGCAGTAATTGTAGTTTTTTGAGTTCCAGTGGCGAGGGAGTGAATCAAAATGAGTACACTTTTAATCAAGGGTATCTGCCCTCTCAGTCACTCTCAGTCTGCCCTCTCACACTCAGTGGGTGGTACAGCTCTTCACTTTTTGACCACCATGAACAGGTCTCCTGCATCAGCCTAGCTGCTTAACCCACCATTACCTTTGGCGTTCAGAAATTTCAACGAGCCAGAATGGATCAGCTGTCAGAATTTCATTAATCCTGATGCAATAGCTACATCTTCCTTCTTGAAGATTGCGTTTACTGAGAGTGCACAAGTCAAATGTTACATTTTCATTGGATTAAATTACCTGTGAAAATTATCTTCCTGTGAGAAACAGTCTACATTTTCTGCACCTCAAATTGTTCTCCATGAGTTGTTTTAATTTCTCAAATTATTTTTCAAAACTAAAACACAAGAGAAGCAGAAGTGGGGTGTTGTAGGTGTCTCGCCCCCCTATCCACCCACTGCCTTCCCTCTCAGCTCTGAATAAGCTTAAGGCATCACGAGGATGAATGGGCCTGACGTGTCCGCGATCGTGCTTCCCAGAGAGTGTGTGTCATAAGTGAGGAGGATGCTGTAGCCTCCTACAGACTTTACCCCGTATGCTCATGCATTCTGTTGGCCACAGGTTGTCCCAGAGTCTTTTTCACAGGCCTGCATTTTTTCTGACTACCAAAAAGAAAACTGCACTTTTTCACACTTTGCCAGAATTACAGGGAATTAAAACTATACCATTTCAGTAACTGGGACTTTTTCTTTCCTTTCGTATGTGTAAAGTGGGTTTGTTTAATCGAACAGACCATATGTTTCTCGGGTGTCCTTATCAACTGTATTTTTATTGATCTAAAAGCTGCATCCACAAAAAGGCGCACACACAGATTTCCAAAGGCCGAAAACAAAAAGAAAATACTGTAGCAAATCATTCTTCGTTGATCACTGAGGTTTCCGTCAGGATACAGAATTATTATTTAATACACAGAATCTTAAATGTGGTTAGACTCATTTTCTTCTGCAATAGTTTAGACGTTGGCAGGCTTTTGCCTCATTTTGCCTAGTCTGAATTCTGTTTTCGCCCGTGGGAATTCAAGAACTCAGAACGACACCTAAATGCTAAAGTGAAAAAATATACCCATCAAAAAAAGGTATTAGAAAAGTAAACCAGTCTCTCTCCAAAAGATGTAGAAGCTGAAGTTCAAGTGAGCCCTTGATTATGACTAGTGCTTATCTCCAACACTCACTGATTTGGAACAGAACATGAGGTACCAGGCATTCAAGCTGCTTACAACATGCAGCCCTGTTTATTTCGGGTTGAGGGGGATGGGTACAGGAAACCTGAATCTTAGCAAGACTGAGAGACTTTCAGAGGCAGAGGCTAATTGCCCTCCTCCACCTAAACCAAATAGCTCGTACAGGTTTGGTGATCTACTGTTGGGATTTTATGAAACATACACATGTCACTTAGTTACAGTAAGCCCTCTGCTTCCCGGGCTGCTTCTCTGAGTTATCAGCCTCCAATGGATGCAAAGGTGGAAGTCTCTATTGATCATTATATGTAATGACTCGTCTTACTATACCCACCTTCTTATAGAATGTCTAAAATAAAAGACAATAAGATCTGGAATGTACTACAACTGGCTAAAACACTAGTTATACACAGTATTTTTTAAATTAAAAATTATGTATTGTCCTACAAAATGTTCACTTTCTTAGGAAATCATTTTAAACCCTAACGTATCCATTACTGAAGTAGAATGTCCATTTTTTCTGGTCAACAATAATCAAATACAATGAATTAGCAAGATGCATAATACTGTGAAACTATTAAAAACATTATTTCCTTTTAAGAATATATTGTTTAGAAATTTTTAAAAGTACGTGGTAATGGAACAGTGGATGATGAGCAGATTAAGCAAATTTCCTGTGTAATACTAATTTATTCACACTAAATTTAAAAAGGGTTTACATATTACCTCTCCATATTCAATAAATAAGATAGATAAGAGATCAAATGTACCACTGCGCAAGATTAAAACAGAGCTTAAAATGACCAAATATAAAATAATACAAGGATAAAGACAAAAAAGTTGAGGTATGTAAGAAAGGAGTAAAGAAGTGGGAGTATGCAAAGTTCAAAAGTTTGTACACAGCTTTAGGTTCCACATGGAGCAGCAGGTGTTCTGTTTGTTTTATTTGCATTGCACTATTAAAGGATCCATGTTACCACTTTCTCTTTTTTCTGACCAAAACAAACTTCAAGTTTCTTCTTAATTTAAGACCCTTCTGAGCTGAACATTATGTGAATCTGAGGACTTGTTTGGTGAATGTGTGGAGCTACCCTTACTGCAGAAATGACTGTAATGTATGCTCATTATAAGGGAGTGTGATGAGAAACAAAACAACAGTATATAAAAAACAAGAACATTTTCCTCTTGCACATGCAGTTGTATCATGCGCCCCAAAATGAAGGTTTAAAGTTTAAAGGTTTAATAATGGTTTAAAATAGCCAAAAAAATGAAATTTTCCACAGACTGTGTCCAGATCTAAATTTACCCCTACTATAATAAAAAACGTTTGCCTATTTTTGTAAAAATCATCACACATCAACTTAATAACAGACAGCAAATACATGAAAGCATGCATAGAGTAGCACATAAAGTTATGCCACCAGGATAATCTGGATACCTTTCATCATGAAATTCATCAGACACTTACCTAAGCTTCCCTTCCCTTTCTTCTGTGTCTTAGCTACAGGAAGGGTTGCTTCTCTTCAACCCAACACTGTCAATGAGGGGGGTGGGGGTTGGCAGGGGAGTAAGCAGAAGAGAGTGAAGGAGAGAGAAAGAGAGCTGGAGTTGTTTGAAGTGGACAAGCAATCAACGTAAAAATCAACAAGGGCAACCTGACAGAAGGCCAGTGGATAAGCAATTGGAAGCTTCCAGAGACTAAAAAAGATTTAGTGGATAAATAAGAACCAAAAGGGCCCTAGCCTAAGCCAAGTACTGTTTAGGGGAAACGAAAGACCTTTATTTGAACCTTGGCAATGTGCCCTTGTTTCTAGTACTGATAAAAAATAAGACAAGAAACGGAAGAAAATTTATATTGTGCTTCTTCTGTTCAAGTCTAGCTGTCCAGTCGTTCTTTAAAGCCACCATTTCTTTACATTCCTAGGGTGTGGTTCACACAAATCTTATGTCTCACTTTTTTTTTTTTTGCCGGGACTTTTGATTTTTTTCATTCTTTAATCTTAACCTTTTTAAAATTGTAGTCGACAGTAGCAAAATAATTCTGTGCTGACGACAGCATATTCAGACTAGTTTCTCCACAGATAAGTGCCTCCAAATATTTTTTATACTTTAATCCAAATAGTCTAACTCCAGGAATTTAATGTTGCATCTGTCAGAATCAGCTCTTTCTTATGTGGTTTGCTGTCATTGTCACAAACAAATAATAGAGTAATTTGATAACGGCACCTCCACCATTACACCAGGTGTTCATCCTGGATTGAGCCAAGTCACAGAAGTGGCCTAAGCAAACAGAAGGCAGTCTCTGAATCTAATTATTTTGGTCTTAAAAGCAAGAAGTAAAAAGGAAAAAGGTCTTCCTGGAGGGGAGTTAATTAGTGTGAAAAGTGGTTTTCGACACAAAAATCAAAGAAATGTTTAGAATTACCTTCCAAGCTCTAAAGGTTAGTTTGCAAAAACACAGAATGAAAATTAAAAACATTAGAAATAAATAGTAACAATATTAATAATAATGACAAAAGTTTTCAGTTGTTGTTGGAGTTGGAGGAAAGGGCATTTCATCTATTTTTGGTACTTACCTTCTCAGAGCCTTTCTGTACTCGGGGTCTGTGCCTTTATCTGTGTTAGGTCCTCCCCTTTTCTGCTAATCCATTAGCGACAGACGAGGGTGAAAGGAGCCTGCTCTTCAACACTGGGACAAGTCAAAGACATGAACGCAGATGGCAGTGCGGCAGATGCCTATTCCTGAGATGTACTTAGTCAGCTTTCTTTCCTTGCTCGTTTCTCGCCTCTTTGCCTCTGCTCCCTGCCAGGCATTCATTTTCTTTTCTTCGGTGGTGACAGAATGAGTGGGATACTGGGTGTGTGTCAGGGAGAGAGCAGAGGAATATTGATGGGAGGAGGCAAAATTGAGAAAGAAACAGACAAGAAGCCTGAATGACCACAGGACAGCAGAGTAGGTTGTGTTGGGGAGAGGAAAGTGAGCACTGAATCTCCAAAACCCCCTCACAAAAAGAAAAAGGGAAGGCAGGAGTGGGGGGGAGGACTACAGAGGCGCTGCTTATCGTGATTCAGTGGATGGTTGCTCCTCCTCTGCATGTGTGCGCTCGAGCCCCCTTGTTCTCAGAGTAGCGCTCTCGCAGTCATTGCGCCTAAAGAAGAGACCCACATCTCACTGGTGGGACCCCCTGCCTCACCCCCACACTCTCTCTCGCAGACACACAAACACACACAATTCATTACTATTCACTGGTTCATACTGTGAGACGCCTCACTAGCCTATACACCATGCCTGGGCGTTGCATTGTAACGCCATGAAAAGAAATAAGGAAGCGGTTGTGAGTAGGGGGTATGCGGGCACTGGGGGAATATTCTGGGCCAGCAGGTGCTTCCACTCATGTTCAAGTCTGCCTGTGCAAAGCCATGAGCGTCATTCTGTCTGCCTCGCCTGTACATTTCCCCTCTGGACTGTGGGTTTCACACCGTGAGACTGCGACATCTTTAACAAATGAGGAGAACACCCTTGGCTTAATCACATACTGTACACTGAACTTCACATGTGTTTTTGACCATAAACATTCATAATTAAAAAATTGGTAACACTTTAGTTGAGGGGCCACACATCACAGTAGTACCTCATTGACTACTGAAGTACTAATCATGAACATGAATTAGTTAATGATTAACTAATGAACTAACTAATGAAGTTCCTGTAAAGAATACATGAATCGTCATGATTGATTAATGATGAAGTAACGCATAGTTAATGGTTAATTAATGCATTTACTTAGCATGTATTACTGCATTATTTGTGGCCCCTTAACTAAAGTGTTACCAAAAAATTTGTACAATGACATATAACACACAGCATTACAGAATTCAAAACTGTGCAATAATGTAATATATAAAGCTTTTCTTACTTTTATTACCAGTGAAAGAAAATTATGTTTCAATGATACTCCTGTTGGTGTAAAACACTATGTCTGTCAAAGTGTGTCAGCTTAGCCATGTCACCCCAGTATTTGCAGCAACCATCCAATACCCACATGTGTTTCTTGACTCAATCACAACCTCGCCTTGTTTAGATAATCAATATCTTATTGAGTATTTGGAATTAATTGAGATAGTGGTGAAAATTAATGAATACATGGAATACTTAAGGTGCCCCTGAGGTTAGGGAACCAAAGAATTGCTCATATAGCCATCCAATGGATAGCGATAGCCCTTTGGAAAACAGAAGAAATTTTAATAAGAAGAAATTGTAATTCAAGAAGTACCAACTGTACAGTACTTATAGGCGTTGGTTTTCCATTGGCGTATAAATTGATACCGGCACTGAATGACATCATTGCACAAGGTGGGGTATTTTGTACTGAATTTGAAAAATGGCTGTAGTATATTATAGGGCTGGACTATGTGTGATATTAATACCAACATCACATGTTGTGCACATTCTTATATTGCTAGTCAGCTACATTGTGATCAGGCTTTTTCATTCCTTCATATTGTGTAGACCAGGGGTCTCCAACTCCGGTCCTGGAGAGCTACTGTCCAGTAGGTTTTCTCTCCTACCTGCCTTCTGATGAGCTACAACTGTTCTCAGGTAAATACCAGGAGTTGGAGACCCCTGGTATAGACATTATAGTGCAAGGGGTTTAAGTTTCTTTGTCATAGGAAAAAAAAACTAAAGCTTTGCAGTTTTAATGATTATTCTTTTTCAAGATTAAGTACTATATGTTTAAAAACTATTTACAGTTTACCTCCACTGCTTTTTCCTGAGCGTTCAATGCGTGCTTTTCGACAATCAAACTGTCAGGGACAATACTCTCTGACCCCGCCCTCTTTGACCTCACCCCGTTTGGCCAGCAGGCGTTGCTGGTCATTCTGCCTTTCCCCCTCTCTATTGCATAATCTTTCATCCCATGTATGTTTCCCTGTTTTCTGGACTACTGCATAGCTCAGTGGGCAGCATATGCAGCTCAAACACTGAGAACCTGCTGGTCACAGAATAAGCTTGCTTAGAAGAAGCCTTACCTGTTTTGTTTTTCTTAATTGGGGTTTGTTGTTTTGAATGTTTTGTAGTATTGGACTTCTGCTCCAAGTTTTTTTTTGTTTTCTGTTTCAGTTTTACCTCCCTTGGTTTGCACTCCTTGTGTTCTGTTCTGGATTGGTTTTGCAACTTTTGATTTTGTAACTAGTTTTGCTTTGTATTCCTGGTGTTGTCTGTAAGTCTGTAATCATCTTTGTTAAATTGATCCACCTGTCACTTGTTAGCCTGATGTTCTTTTTGATTGAATGTCTTGGTAATGTTTCACTCCTGCTCCCTCGTTAGCCTCATCTGGTTTCTGTATTTAAGTTTCTGCCTGCGTTCTTTTCCTCAGTGAGTCATTATATGCAGGTGTTCAAAGTGCTTGTTACTGTATTATGTGCTTTGCTTTATTGCTGCTGCTCCTCCCTCTCCCTGGTTCTCTTAGTTCTCTAGTTGCGTTTATTCCATGATTTAGTTTATTCCTAGTTTCCTGGAGGGTATTCTCCATACATCACTTAAATCATCCAAGATCAGAAGCCTCATCTTGGATCAGTTAATGGCGGGAAAAATCATCCGGTTAAGTCGGTTCCTTGAACGCATTATTTTAGTTGGAAACCATCATCCAAGATGATTGCACTGCTTAAAAGCTTATATCAGGGCCCTCAAACTCCAGTCCTGGGGGGCCGGAGTCCTGTGTAGCTTAATTCTTTCCCTGTTCCATCACAAATGATTGCACTCAAGCGGTGTGTGGTAATTAGCACAGTGAGTTGAACCAGGTGTTTTAAATGTAGGTAAACCCAAAAATGTGCAGGACTCCAGCCCTCCAGGACTGGAGTTTGAGACCCCTGGCCTATATGTCTAGAAAACATGATCAGCAAGTCGCTCATTGGCTTCTACAAAATGAGGGGAAACATTTTTCACTCATTCTGAGCAGGACCTTTAATTAGAGCAATTTAATGACTTCAAAGAATTTATCTGTATCAAAAGGAAACGTCAAATGTCACATTATTATTTGTCATAATTCCAGATGAAATGGAAGTACAGCCAGGACATGGGAACAAGTTAAAGTAAAAAAATATACTTCAAACTGGTAAAGAGTGTGTGTAACCTATATATATATATATATACACACACACAAACACACATACGCTGGTGTCCAGGACAAACTATGGAAACCTGGAGGATGCATTTCAGGACCAGACAGACTTTTTTTTTTTTAATTCTTGAGAGTTAATATTCCATCTTGGTTGAAGTGGTATCTCTAAAACAATATATATGTGGAAACAAAAGATCTTGCCGATCGCGCAAAATCCTCTTGATTTGAAATTCTCTTATTATTTGCACACCAATCGGTCACTCATCCTTGAATGGCGAGGCCAAGGCTGATTGGATTTACACGCACGGACACTGATTAAGTGTGCGAGTTAATCCTTGCTTTCACAGAACAAACCTGCTCCGAGCAGGTTTGAAGATTTGGATGTGTTGCTATAACAATACATCCAACAAGAGTTTTGAAGAACCGACAGATCCAGGATCATGCCAAATCGTCAATTCGGCGATTTTGGTTCTGTAGTGTTTTTTTTTTTTGGTTATAAACTCTGTGTGTTCTCTTTAGACACCAGTCGTCACTCTTTTTCTGCCTGCTCCATGCTGTTCCATCTCAATCTTTGATCTTTAAATCACTCTTAGACAGGTTTCTATGGAAATGTATGTTGAACCTTTTTACTTCATAGATACCCCAATATTTATTACAATAAAATAATACTGTGCTGACCTAGTATATTACACAACTTAAACAACTACTGCCTATTCAATACATCCATCCATTCATTTTCTGTAACTGCTATCTCGGAGGCTATGGGTGCAGAAAAGAATGCAGAATGGGGTGCCAACCCATCACAGAGCACATTTATTTAACCCAATATCCATTAAAACAAAATTACATTGTGATTTTTGAAAATGTTCCAATACTGTACTGTGCGGAATACTATATTATATACAAAATACTTTATTTCTTATGCCATCCTTATCTTGTTGCCATCTTGTTGTCCTCATCTTGTTGTATCTGTTCTTACGACCAGTTCATAATTAGTTCTTAATTTTTCAAGAAGCCGGTTAGGGTATTTTGTTTCAGGCTATTTGCACAATCAAGTCCCACCCAAAAAAGTACCCCAGTTAGTTTGATACATCAGGAACTGGAACTTTTTGTACTTGTAATTCGACCAAAAGTCAATGAAAAAGGAAACATAACGAAAGTGTTTTTCTATCTGGTGTGGTGGAAAAATGCCCCAAGTGTCTTCTACACCTGCTCTTTCTTTGCTTTTCTGCCAGATAGTACTACTGCTTCATTTTTGTATCAATATGTCTGAAGACAATAATAATCAGGTCAGGTCCTCAGTTATTTTGGATATCACTCACAAATATCACTTATTGTACCCGTTGTGATCCGTGGAATCTAAGACATCTTTAACCCCAATGCTTTGATAGATTTGTGTGCTGCAGGCAACTTTTGGTCCTGAATTTGCCCCTTCAGTTGGTAGACCTGCCACTTCATGTCCATCCAATGTAGTGAATGTGAGGGTGTCCTTTTTCCTCAGTATGAATTAGCATCTTAGTTAATTTATTTTAATAAATAAGTTGAATTTGTTTTGTGTTTTTGCATAGGTGATGCAATTATGTCACCTTTATCTACAAATATAATTTGAAAGAAGATATAATATTGATATATTGATATTTTTAAATAAAGAACTAAATATTTAATTGTGTCCTAATTTTTTCTCATGACTGTAAAGTTGGCATTGGAGAAACAGAGGCACTGGCTGGAGGGAACCAAGCAAACTTTTCATGACCTTAATAGCTAATATTTCGGTTTAATATTAACATCGGGTGAAATGTAAATGAGCGTTATGATAACAATGGCAAACTCACAGCAAGAAGGGTCAAAATTTGACTGTTAGAATTCCCGCCAGCAGTGAACAGAGGTCCTCTGCCGCAAGTCTTACCAGTGGAAGCAAAGCCCCTCACTGCCCAGAAAGATGGTAGCCCTACCAACCGTACGTCTCTGTTTGGAATGTTGTTGCAGAGCCATATTTCCATCAGAATGAAAATGCATCCCGTTGAGTCGGTTACTATAATCACAGGCCAATTTTTTGTACACTGCTCTTTCTTTTTGCAATCACTATGTAGTGCTACTTCAGTTATTGGGCAGTCTGTCACAAAATTTGATCAGGGTCATCTTATCAGCTATGCAATGTCTCTGGAAGGTTTGAAAAAAATCAATCAAATACTTTTTGAGTTATCATCTTAATGAGTAAGAGTCTGTGGTGAGTTGGTCCCAAAACCTAATCTATTCCCAGGCTGAAGAATACAATAACAATACAATAATCAGCAGCAGCATTGCACACCATTCAAAACTGAATTAAGAATGGCCCTGAAATTCTAATTACACTAACTGAATTGTCCATTCTGCCACCAGGAGGTGACTTGTGGCAACCTTTAGTCGCAACAATGGAAGAAAAGGTAATGAATGAAAGAATGACAGTCATTTTGCATTGTAAGAACATTTGACTAGAGGCAACTCTATTTAGCCGACCTGGTTACAAAAAAATCTGATGAAGAATGCTGTGGGGGCTGGCGTTACCTCCCTGCTGGGACTGATTCTCCAGGAGGCAGACTAACACCCCAGTGACTGGGCATCCATTTTAAACGCATTTGCATGGAGGCTATTTTCAAACCCCACTTTGGTAAAAACCAGCACGGACCGCAGACCCATTCCTCTTTCACTCATTTCCTTTAACAGGAGAAAAAACACCTCCAAATCTCATTAAGTCATTGTATTAGTCAGTTATTACAGTCTGATCTTTGTCGAAGAGTGAGGTTATTTTTGGAACTGGTCTAGCTGCATAAATTCAGTCAGTCTGGCTGTCACATCAGGACTAGGAAATTCCCCATGAGGGACTAGTCCCCTTTCATTCTGTTATTTTCTTACTATCTTTCCTTTTCATTTGAATCAGTATTATAATTTGGAAAAGGTGAAGAATCTGTACTTAAAGCACATTTACCAACTTATACTATTTCTAGAAGTGCGTAATAGATCTCCTGTCAGGGGGTGCATTTCATTTGGACTCATTCAGTTGCATGGTTCGAACTATGTAAGTTGCTATGTACAACTTTGTAAGTTGTACAGGTAGTTAGCAACTATGCTTTTGGGAAACGTATCCAGGGTCTGATCCTGCCCTTTGTGTCTCCTCTCCGGATGGCGAAGATGTTGTCCTCCCTGTCTCTAGCCCTTTAGCCCAGTGTACCAGTGCCCCCAGTGTTTTCCCTGTTTCCTGGGCTGCTGCATAGCTCAGTGGGTTGACTATGTGGCACAAAGTCTACAACCCTCTGGTCATGGGTTTGAGGCCAGTCTCCCTTGTTCCTTCTCCTTAAGTGTTTAGTTGAGGCTGCAAAGGCATCTCCCTGACCTCAGCAGTCACTACACAACAGCTTATATGGAGGGTGGATGGAGTCACTAGTCATCCTGAGCACTCGTGTACTGTACCTTGTAGAATAAATGATTTGCTTTGCTGGTACTGAGGTAGATAACCTGGTAATTTAAAAGGTAATAAATAGGTTTTTGCTTGAATGCTGTGAATGCTTCCTTGTGGTATATAGGTCCAAAACAACACCTGTTTATTTATTCTTTATATGACAATTTGGACTATTTGCATTCCTTTGTTAATGTTTTCATTTCCATGTTTGAATATGTCATTTAAAAATATTTTTTAATTATTTTTTTCTATTTCTCTTTTGCACTATGACCAAAAAATCAACTTATATAAAAGATAATACTTCCTACATAACTGATTTCATGTACAAACTTTATGTCAACAAAGAGGTATTGCCAAAGCAGACTTGTACTTGAGTGTGTGTGGGTTTGCATAGATCACATTTGGGTACCAAAATGTCTTCAAAGAGTGGCAAAACCTGAAACTTCCTTACTTTTCGGTGCATTTTTTCAGGTACCCAATTGTAAAACCTCAGTTTTATAAAAATCTGTGAATGGAATCAAAAAAGTAATAAGTCTTGCATTTTGTTTGGTTACTGATGGTTAAGGTTAGAGCTGAGTAAGAGTTAAGGGATTAAGGTTTTTCCCATAGAAATTAATGGATGGTCCCCATTTAGTTAGGTACGCGGGTCTGTTTGTATGCGTTTGATGGTCTTTATTTTGTCTTTATTTTTAGCTTTGCCCTCGACCACAGTTTTCACTTTGAGCTAGCAAGCTCACTATTTCTTTTTTTGTGATGTTAGTATGCCCAGGGGGGTTGGGCAGCCAGTTTTTGGTTCCTCTCCTCCATTGTCAATTGGATTTCTTTCTTTAATTCTGTGTATTTCACTCTCTCTGTTCTACTTTTTGTATTGCATGTAGTAATGTATCCTAACACACCCATGTAAAGCGCCCTGGGACAACTCTGTTGTGAAGGGTGCTATATAAAAATGAATTGAATTGAACTGAATTTATTTTTCTACTTACCTGCTCAGGGACTACGGGTGGAAAATAATATTTGCTACAACCTGGTACAATGCATCTTTCTTTATGTACAAGGTTACTGTTCCTGTTTAAATGAAGAAATAACAAAATAATTAACCAAAATTGTCTTTGACATAGCAGTAAGTAGAGCTGGGCAGAACTCATCCTCTCTGCTGCTGTCCACCCAAAATGTTATGGCAATAAAAATGAATATAATTCGATATAGATAATTATTGAGATGAATGTCATTATTTTTTCCCGATTAAAGGCTGATTTTTACTCCTGAGTTAAAATTGAAGAAAACGGATAACTGATCATAGGTATAAGTTATTTCATGATGTAGCAATTCCACACCGGAGCCACAAAGCACATGCCATGCAATCTATGTTCTGGGCC
>JAODKM010000119.1:0-11781 GCA_026780845.1 Petrocephalus sullivani
CTGCTGTCCGATAAGGAGCTGACGGTGGCCAACGTGGGCGACTCCCGGGGCGTCCTGTGTGACAAGGACGGCAACGCCATCGCCCTGTCACATGACCACAAGCCGTACCAGTTGAAGGAGCGCAAACGCATAAAGCGGGCAGGTGAGCGGCCACACCCCAGCGCCGCGGTTGATGTCCGCAGAGCCGCGTCGATTCCCTGTGCGGTTCTGTGACTGTACTGCACAGTGGCTGCTTTTGTAGGGGGGGTTTAATTTCCCATATGCTAATGGTTTTATAAACAGCACAAGAGAGGCTACAAACAGATTTTCCTGTCTTTTTTTAAACTCAGATTTTACTCTGGATTAAAAAGCAGCTGACCATCGCCACCTGCTGGTAGTTGTTTGTGATGCAGGTGGTGATGATCATGTGGGCTTTGTGGGAGCTTACATTTTATATTGGTGATCTTGCACTAATCTGAGATTAATAATATGATTTGAGGATTTATTATTGGTCAAACCTGGTGACTGGTTGTGATGTGCTGTTCATGAAGGCCTGACTGTACCATTATTTGTTATTTTCATTCTCATTTCATTCTCTGTAAATGTAAGCTGCGGTTTAGGGAGTATTTTGCAGGCCCATATCCCTGAAGACTTCCTGTGGCACTACACCGGTCCTCGTTACAGTATATGGTTTTGAAACCTTAATGTTTACCTAAAATTTAGCCTAAAGGTGATGATCCATGGGGCAGCGTTTTGAGCAGTGTTGCTGGGCAACTGCCAACCAGGTGAGACAAAGGGCACCTTTCCAGCGGGACGATGGCGGAAAGCTTCCCATTGTCCATCGAAGTTTTTTGAGATGAAATTTGTTGCCTAATGTCAAGGGGAAAGTGCCTGAGTAACATGGGTCAGCAGCACTGCCCTGTGTATCATCACCCTAAGGGAGAAAGCCGAGATGTCCGAAGGTCACTCGCATCCATAAGCATCTGTCTCTCGTGCAGAGCCTGGGCCCCCCCATGCGGGTTACCTCTATTCTTATTGGTTACTTCTTTAGCGGTCCTGAGGTATGAAAGTTTCCACCAACCAAATACTCCTATCTTAGGAGGAGACCTCAGGGTTGCCTGGACTGCCTACCTTCAGTTATAAAGCAGAGTTTACCTATGGGTACAGCTGGACATCATGGTAGAACATCGCCAAGCTTACCTGGGATTCTAAGGATTCTTCATGCTGCTTATTAGCCCATCAGTCTAATCACCAACTGCAGCCTTGAAAGACTATAATCCCATGGAGGGGAATGAGACCAGGTCCCATTTGTGGCGAGTTGGATACTCATCACTATTTTAGCTAGAGGGAAGGCAGTTAACAAATTGTTCACTGATTCTGAATGTTTTTCCCTCCTCTGTCCTCCAGGGGGCTTCATCAGCTTTAATGGGTCATGGCGGGTGCAGGGCATCCTGGCGATGTCGCGGTCGCTGGGCGACTATCCCCTGAAGAACCTGAACGTGGTCATCCCAGACCCCGACATCCTGGCCTTCGACCTGGACAAGCTGCAGCCCGAGTTTATGATCCTGGCGTCCGACGGCCTGTGGGACGCTTTCAGCAACGAGGAGGCGGTGCGATTCATCAAAGAACGCCTGGACGAGCCGCACTTCGGCGCCAAGAGCATCGTCCTGCAGTCCTTCTACAGGGGCTGTCCCGATAACATCACTGTCATGGTGGTCAAGTTCAAGAACAGCGGCAAGGCTGGGGACCAGTGAGGGTGCTGTTTGTGTGTGTGTGTGCCTGTGTGTGTGTGCCTGTGTGTGTGTGCCTGTGTGTGTGCCTGCGTGTGTGCCTGTGTGTGTGTGCCTGCGTGTGTGCCTGTGTGTGTGTGCCTGCGTGTGTGCGTGTGCGTGTGCCTGTGCGTGTGCCTGTGCGTGTGCCTGTGTGTGTGCCTGCGTGTGTGCGTGTGCGTGTGCCTGTGTGTGTGCCTGCGTGTGTGTGCCTGCGTGTGTATGTGTGCATGCATGTGCGTGTGTGTGTGCCTGCGTGTGTATGTGTGCATGCATGTGCGTGTGTGTGCGCATGTGTGTGTGTGCGTGTGTTGGCGTGTGTGTGTGTATAACCAGTGGCTGAGTGAAGGTATAAATATATATCCTTTTAAAAAGCCAAGCCTGCAGTTTTTGAAGAACAGTTTCTACCTAAAATATTTACTGTACCTGTCCCGTCCTCTGTAACATGAAACCCACACACACGTTTCGGGTTCACTGGTGGTTAGGAATGTCCCCAATGAATGATCACCCTCATAATATTGGCGCATGTACACTGTGGGTTGCTGAATAATAGTAATAATCTTTTAAAGATACCATATTTTTCAAGAGTTACTGATCAACAGTACCATTTTACCTGGGTTAGGTAGTGCTCCTAACTCACTTCAGATCATTGTTGTGATTCTAACACCTTTTGACAATAAAAAAAATTGCACATCAGACATTATCTCTCAGCACAAATGTTGCTAATTCAGGTTTTGATCAAAATCCTTTTGAAATGTCATTCTCCCAAGGTGTCACTTGTAGAGAGCACAGTCACTAGCCCATATGCGAATAGACCTACATCACTGGGGTCTTTGAAAACCATCCGCAATCTTGGAGATGATGCCTCTTGCCCATGTTTCCAGACACCAGCGTCAGTCTCTCATCCATGATCCAGTGTGTGACCCACTGACCTGCCTGGTACTGGGAACGTCACCCGTTAGCTTTGGGCCACCTCCAGACTGTTCACAGAGCTGTTTAAGTGTATCGACTGGTGCGTCTCTCAGCGATGACAAGAAAATTGCGTGTTTGATGCTGGAGCCTGTCTACTGCTCTTGTTACTCTCTGCTGGACTCTCCGTGGAGACCTTTTCGGTGTACTTGTGTCCTAGTCTAACATACTAATGCTAGCCCCGCCATAGTGGTAGCATCGGATGCTAATGTTACTGATCGTGGGGCACGTTTCCTAGCTAGCTGACCTACCTGCCGTGGGATTTGTTTGAACCTGCAGCGTTATGCCGATCTGCTAATGTTTTCCGAGGCCCACCCTCTACCTTTTTCCCGCACACCCCTGCTTTTCTCGAAAGGGAACCCTTCTGGAGGTACCAGCCTTCGTCAGTGGACACTGGACCCCCCCTCTGCTGGACCTTCACCAAGAGCTGTCAGACACTCATTCTTTGCCCTCGTTGGACTTGTGTTATGCTGACATAAGGCATCTCCCTTTATGCGCCGGTGTTTGTTCAGTTTTTTCCTCACTATTTGAGTTGGTTGTTACCGAAATTTATTTATTGTGATCCATAAAGTAAACTGATTTGATGTATTGTTTTTTTTGCTCCTAATTTGATATTTGCCTCTGAAAGGGTTTGCTTATTTGGAAAAGGAGGTCTTAATTTGTTTAGAACATTATTAAAAATCATATTTGCCCTATGTCATTGATCAGTTTCTGACTGTGGTGACCAACTCTGGTCAAACTGACTATGATCTATGCAGCTGTGATTGATTCAGAACCGGATCTGACCTTTGGACGAGCGGATTGGCTGAACGTGACATGGAGTCGCCTGCACTTGCCTCCTGGCGTGATGTAGCTCTATTGATTCAGCATGTTTGTGCCAACTGCAGCGGATGTGGTTGGTTTTGGGCCTAATTTTTAGAATAATTGGGCGCTCTGTGGTGTTTTAAAGGGGTGTACATGGTTATGTGCCAGACTGTGTGACATTTTGATACGGAGCTATTGGCGACATTTTCTTCTAGTTTGAAATGGTCCATCATCATAATGAATACAGATCTCGGTGCAACCCCCAAATGCTCGTGAAACTAGTTCCTTCGACATGAACTTGGTTTCTTTGCACGCTTAGGAATTGTACATTTAAATGGAAAATGGGGAAACTTTGAATAAGAATATGTACTTGCTGCCTTATTTTTGAAAATATTTACAATTATTCTCTCATATTCTGTTTGCCAAAAGTTAATCACGATTTCTAGTGCAGCGTATAACCGAGAATGCCATGTGCGTCGTCTGTAGATATCAGCACATTTGACTGTCATTTCCACATTGGTCTCTAAGAGACGGGAAATTGCAGGAAGTGAATGTACATATTAGAGGCTATCATAACCCCCCCCCCACCCAACAGCCATTACATGTAAAATAAAGCATTAAATGTCCTGTTTGGCAGAATAATGATTTACTAGAATTAGTATGTTTTCTGTGCTTTTTTGGTTGTATATTCTACCAGAATAACGTATGCGTTAGCAAATGTTTGTGGAAATTTGTATTTGATTTTGTTGAAACGCTAAACCTGTATAAAAAGTAGTCTGGTGGATTTTAAGATCAACAGTTATCAAGTCCATAAAACAATAAAACATGACTATATAAACAATGTGACTTCCCCTTTCTGTTAGAGACTGCATACATGTTTAATGCACGATAAGCAATCTCTGCTGCTCACTGGATATGCACTGTAAAGGGTGGGCTTGGCTTCATGGGTACCTGCCCTAACACTCCTGGAGTTGGGAATTTGAGTCCTGCCCTGTGATGGACTGGTATATCGTATACCCATGCCTTGTGCCCTATGCAGCCCTCTGAGACCAGGGTGAGTGCCTGGAGAATGGATGGACTTGGGAGTGTCCAGCTGAGGAGTACCCCTGTCAGGATGTGGGGCTCATAGGAAGCCACGGGAATCCTCTGCACCTCAGGGGTGATGCATGCTTTGAATTCCAACACACAGAGCAGACAAGTGAAATCATCAGAAGCCTCAAACATCTACAGAAGAAACTGGTCAGTTGAACAAAGTGCTTCTCCAGTAAAACACTGAATGTGCAGAAATACACTCACACTGGTTGTAATGAACATAGAATGGCCAAAATTAGTCACATTTACGAAGAAGCATCATGCAGTTAAGGGGTAATCCAGCTACAACTTCAATAATGTGCTTTAATAAAAAAAAATGCATTTCATTACATAAAAGGAGCCCCAAAGCGTCGCCCACCTAGCACAAGAGACCACGGCAGTCATTCGAAAACACGATTAATTTGAAAACCATTAAAGGGCGGGAGCTGCAGAGCAGGATAGCACCACCTGGCGGTAGAGCAGGGTGAGGCAGCGCTCCCCCGTCCAATCGGCGAGGCGGGCGGCGCCCCGCCCTTCAGAGCCAGAGCGAGGCTGGGCCTTCACCGCCGGCGTTCCCAGCAAGCACCGCGGCAGAGCCAGCGGAAAAAATAGAGTCCGGTAACCGAGGGGCGCGAGTCGGACGCGAGCGGCTCGTTCTCGAAAAAAGGGAGACGGTGACGCATATATACGTATATATCAGGTATCTTAGGGCTTCGACATGGCCGACAACGAGAAGCTGGACAACCAGAGGCTGAAGAACTTCAAGAACAAGGGCCGGGATTTGGAGGTGAGGCGCAGCTAGCCGCGCGTGATGGCGGCCCGCCGGCCCGCCGCCTCCCCGGGGGCCGCCTGCTCGGGGGCCGCCTGCTCGGCCGGCGTTTCCTCCCGTGTGGCGTCCTCGGTCCCTTTCTGCGGGACGGGAGGCCGCTCCCCGGCCCGGCCCGGCCCGGGACGCCCCGCCGTGGCGGGCGAGGCCTGTCCCGGTCGGCTGGCTGGTGCCGGGTAGCCCCGAGCCCCCGGAGGGTGAGTGATCTCAAGGCCGCCCCCGTGTGCGTTTGCGGCGGCCCGGCCGCGGCGCCTGCTCCCGGCTCTCTCCCGCTGCCGGATCCCCAGGGCAGCGGGCCCAGCACCGGCGGATGGGGGCTTCCTCCGAGGCGTACGCCGTAGCTGCGTGCGGCCAGTTCGCCCCCGAACCGGGTTACATCATTCCTATGCTCGTTAGTCGGCTTAGTAACTAACTAACCAACGTTTTATTGCCGAAACATGCTGCGGATGCCGTGTTTAGACGGGCCGGGGGCCTCCGTGTTCCCGGGCGGAACATCGGCCGCGGTTCCCCGTTCGTACCGCCTAGCTGCCCGGTTACCCAGCCCGCCGGGCTTGCACAATAGCCGCCCTTCCGATCCGGGTGGCCGAGGGCCTGCACCTAAATACGGCAAGAAGCGACGTCACTTGGGGGCGGCGGGGGGGGAGGCCGCCGGGCGACGCCGTGCGACGCCGCCGGGCGACGCCGTGCAGAGACCCCATGCAGGTCCCTCGCGTGCGATCCCCAAAAAGCCGCAGTGTGCCTCTTAAGTGGATTAGCCAGCTCTGCGCTGATATGTAACGGAGTACCGAGGAGATACGATCCAGACTTACCGCCGGATTGCCTGTGTGCTCGTCAACTCGATTTCCGCGCACTGACTAGTAGGTTTGGGGCCCGAGGCATGCGAGTCGGAGTGTAGGCATAAATCATAACATCAGCAGCCACTTTCAGGGCGTTATGCGGGCTGTGTGGCACGCAGGCGCCCTGTCCCGTGTCTGGCGGCAGCCAGCCCTGGAAAACAGCTCCGCCTCGGATCTGGGACTGTGTGCCTCCATGTGTCAGGATTTGTCCTTCGTTGTAATGGCGGTCCCGTGCCGTTTTATGTGCCAGCCACATAGGAAACCAGATGCAGGGTTATTCTGTATGTAAGTCAGCTTGGTTGGGGTGTCGGGTGTGATTAGTTTTGTTCAGTAGGATTTGCTGTTCAGTTGAACAATTCGTGGGACTTGGTGTCCAGGGTATTTGTGTTGATTGGTGTTCAATTCCCTTTTCCAGACGATGAGAAGGCAGCGCAACGAGGTTGTAGTGGAACTGAGAAAGGTATGTGTGGCCATCTCCCTTCTTGGTGTTGCTTTGGCCTTAAGCGAGGGATTTTTCCAAAGAGATCCAGGTGTTTGAGTCTGACTCATCTGGACGTGAGCATTGTGTAACTGTAAGACGGTGTAAGGTGACTAACGGGTCCCCCCCATGCCAGAACAAACGAGACGAGCACCTGCTGAAGCGGAGGAACGTCCCCCATGAGGACATCTGTGAGGACTCTGATGTGGATGGGGACTTCAGAGCAGTAAGGGCCTTTGGCATCCTGCTATAGCTGTGACGGGGCTCACATGTACTCACCAGTGGTTTCCTGTCTCCTCTCTCTCTCAAGTCTTCCTGCCTTTCACAGCTCAGTTTTTATCTTTGATGTCGAGTTTCTCATCTTGATTTATTAGATTTTCATTGCTTCACTGATACGTTTTTATTTTGCAGCAGAACACCTCTTTGGAAGCCATAGTCCAGGTAAGCTTGTTGTGGCTTTGATGTGGCGCTAAGTAGTGTGGCTAAGCATCGTGTGGCTGCTTCAGTGTGAGTGTGTTTTATAGCGTAGTCTGTCTGTGCTGTTATGTGCAACATCTAATTTCCCTATAATACCTGATTACTGTGGCTGTGCTGTTTCAGATAACGGTTTGTTAAAGTGCTGAATGAGTGTATTTGCAAGTTCCGTCTGAAATGGCAGTCGGTTATGTTTTGTCCCAGAATGCCACCAGTGATAACCAGGGTGTGCAGCTCAGTGCAGTGCAGGCCGCACGGTAAGGATACCCCCCCCCCCCATTTTTGACACCGTCGCTGCTTGTTGTGAGCGGCTCATTGGATGGCAGAAAGCTGATGGCTCGGAGGAGCCTGGGTCTCACTGCGCACTGCCTTTGCAGGAAGCTGCTCTCCAGTGACCGCAACCCGCCCATTGACGACCTGATCAAGTCTGGGATTCTGCCCATTCTGGTCCACTGCCTGGACCGAGATGACAAGTAAGCTCTGGGCTGCAGGGGCACCTCCGCAGTCTCTCCCAGGCTTGTCCGTTGGTTATTTCCTTCTAAGGTCCTTTTTGAGAATGACTAGATTTGGAGAAAAAAAACATTTGTCTTAAATTCAGTGGTTTTTGGCAGGGTACGTTTGCGGGTTTGATGGGCGTATTTGGGGGGAGTGGATGGTTTCAGTGACCCCTGTCATGTGATTCTGAGCATTTTGTTCCTGGTCAGTCCCTCGCTGCAGTTTGAGGCGGCCTGGGCTTTGACCAACATCGCGTCCGGAACCTCAGAGCAGACGCAGGCTGTGGTGCAGTCCAGTATGTCCTCATCCTTCTCGCTTTGTGTGATTGGCCTCCCTGCTGGCTCTCGGCTTCTTTGTGGACACTAAGGATATTCTCACTCTGTCTTCAGATGCCGTCCCCCTGTTTCTGGGTCTGCTGCAGTCCCCGCACCAGAACGTGTGCGAGCAGGCCGTGTGGGCGCTGGGCAACATTATCGGTGAGTGAGGAGCGGGGGGGGGGGTTAGGTCACGTGGCCAGCTGGCCGCTTCCACTCTGCCGCCATGGAGACACGGGGTTGCAGCATTCTGCTACCTCTAACTGCTTTGTGAATGTTTCCCCAGGTGATGGCCCCCAGTGCCGGGACTACGTGATAAGCCTGGGTGTGGTCAAGCCCCTGCTGTCCTTCATCAGCCCTTCCATTCCGATCACGTTCTTGCGAAACGTGACCTGGGTCATGGTGAACCTGTGTCGTCACAAGGACCCGCCTCCGCCCATGGAGACGATCCAGGAGGTAGCTTTCTGAAGATCTGACGTCACTGTAGATCCTCCGCTCTGAGCAGTCACTAAAAATCACAATGGAGTCCTATGTTTACTGGTTAAATTAGTCTAAACCAATCTGTGTGAGGATATGCTTGACCCTACCTTTGGCCCCTGGCTCACACCCCTCTGTCTGACAGATCCTGCCAGCCCTTTGTGTCCTGATCCACCACACGGACGTTAATGTGAGTATTAATGGGGCGCATTGATTGTGCGGGCATATCAAAGTATGTAATGTACTGTAATTCTTGCTGCTTTGGTGGAATATGAATTTGGACGGAGAGCGCAGATCATTGTGAGATTTGGAAGATCTCATGTCTCACTCTTTGCAAGCCCTGCTGCATTAACTGACTGTGTCTTGCCACAGATCCTGGTGGACACAGTGTGGGCTCTGTCCTACCTGACAGATGCCGGAAACGAGCAGATTCAGATGGTGATTGACTCTGGAATCGTGCCACACCTCGTGCCTCTTCTGAGCCACCAGGAGGTCAAAGTTCAGGTGGGTAGTTCATGCTGCTGTTTTGGCATCTGGCAGCTGGCATCCTTTGCTCTCCTTCAGCTGCTTTTGCTTTGTAAATTCTAAGGAATTTTGCTGACTTTCCATGTATAAGTGGTGTTTTTATCGGAATGGTTACTTTGGATTGGGTGACAGTGACTGACTGCTTTATAGTCGCTCTTGTGTCTTAGGTTGAGGAAACGTTTACTTTTTCCCTGTAAAGGAGGTGCTTTTTGTATTTTTCTGTAAAATGAAAATAGTCACAACTTTGCCATTTAATTTTCAAAGTACAAAAGTCCTGCCAAAATTAAATGCAGTAAGACCTTTTGCATTTAAATTTCCCACTTGTGCATGAGTCATTTAAAAAAAAAAAAAGAGCATTTTAAACTGTCTTCATTTTACAATTTGACTTAATTTCCTACTTTGCTTTTTTATTTGCAAGTTCACAATATGCAAAGACATTTTGAAAATGTCTTGTCCGTGCAGCATATACCCCCTGTGAACACTCCCCTGTAGCAAAGTTACGAATAAAAAGCCAGCTTACGTTGCGAAATGAAACGCTCTGAATAAGAAGCTAAATGAATCAAACTGCAAATAAGTAGCTGACTTAAGCCGCGTGTAACTTTGCCATTAGTTTGGGTGACACAGGCAACCATGTGCACGGAACACACAGGGCAGGCGGGTGGCATGATGGTTAGGTGGACACTGTCTTTTTATTTAATCTAGAGGTGTGCCGAAATTTAGGATTATCGGCACCAATCCATACCATGGATCCATGGATCTGGTATTGGCCACATGTGACACACGTCCGATACTTGCTTGCTTTTCGGCAGACTGTAAAAAGAGAGCTCCTATTTCTTGTTAAATCAATTTGTACAATGAGTCGCACGACAGCTCTTTCCCGTGTTAGATGTGTTTTGCAGCGTTCAAGCTGAACGCTGCAGCTCCGTGGGTGAGTGCAGTTACTTCCCCTGCTGTGATGGTCGGGATGGAATTATGTTACACTATTAATGACAAGTAACAGCACAGGGACTTGCAGTCTTTGTAAAAACGAAAGTATTGAGAGGTGGAAGCAGCATTTAATGGAAAATCCCACTAAATGAAATGCACGCAATTGTGCAAGACAACGTGAGTAGTATGGAAAAAATATCAGTGTTTGATTTGGGAGCTGCTAGCTTGGGCAGTTTTGTGCACTCGCTGCAGCTTGTGATGCACGGGGACTAGTGTGAGTGACGCTATTGCCAGTGGGAGCTACATTGTGGGGCATTTTAAGCATACATAAAGTATAAATATATATTCGTTATGTTAAAATATGAAAGTAAAAAAGGGGCTCTTCTATCAGAATTGGGAGTGGAACTAAAGAAAATGTGGATCAACCCATCCCTAATTTTCATTTTCTTTTGGGGAGAATAACTCCCATATTCTGTGAATGTATTTGGATAAAGCACCTGCTGATCGGTTGTTTCGCCTTCTGACGGGTGGAGGTGGCTGTTATGTTCCAGTAAAACTGGATGTTCGCTTCTTTCTGATTGGCTCAGCCGGCCAGCCATTGTCGGCACATCCATCTGGTTAGTCACTCTGCTTGGGAGCGACTTCCTGGCTCTGATACCAGAGTGGTGTCACCTCTGTTAATCATGTCACGCCTTTATCTCGGGATTCCTCCTTTGCCCGCCTCTGCTTTTGTTTTTGTGTTTAAGGGGATCAGGCAGTTGAGGGTTGGGACTTAAACCAAATACTATAGGGTTAGACCCCTATCAGAGGTATCCAGTGGTAAAAATGTACATATTCAAAGCATTTTAAGTGGGACACGGCGTGTCTGTTAATTGCGGCCACCTGACTTGAGAAGGTGGCAGCTCCTTGCTGGAGCTCTGCTCTTTTTTTCTTTCATTGGCTGGTTGTGTGTTTTTGGCCCTGGGTGTCCATGTGATCTGGGAATGTGAGAAGGGGCCCTGACTGAGCAGAGCTGGGCTGCCCACCAGCTGCAAGCATGGGGTACTGGGTACTGACCTCCAAGGACCTTAGGAAGCAGAGCCAAACATGGGGAAGCTGAGACCCCCAGCCTTCAGGAATCAGGACAGAAGCTATCAATCAAACCCCCCTCACTTGACCTAGATACGTTTGCCCTTGATGGTTTATTGATTGTGAGGCTCCAGGGTAGGCTTACGGAGAGGTACTCCCCCACATACTGCAGCTGTCTCACAGTACAGGGGTTTGGAAAGTCCCGCCATGTTGTCTTCATCCTGGCATACTGACCCCTGCTGGTCATTTACAGACGGCGGCGCTGAGGGCTGTGGGGAACATAGTGACAGGCACAGATGAGCAGACCCAGGTGGTGCTGAACTGTGAAGCTCTGGCCCACTTCCCTGCTCTCCTTACCCACCCCAAGGAGAAGATAAACAAGGTAAATGCCGGCGTCTGCTCTGTTGTGGCCGCGGCTCTTTTCTTGGATCCTAAGTGCTGTTTGTGTGTGCCACCTGTAGGAGGCGGTGTGGTTCCTGTCAAACATCACAGCAGGAAACCAGCAGCAGGTGCAGGCAGTCATAGAAGCCAACCTGGTTCCCTTGATCATCCACCTCTTGGACAAGGTGGGTTCCTCCATGCTCATGTCCCTCTCTGCTTCAGCCACAACAATGTTATGGAAGGACATTATAGTACAGTACTGTGATCTAACCACTATGTCCCCCCCCCCCCCCCCCCCCCCCCCCCCCCCCCCCCCCCCCCCCCTCCCACCCCCGCCTCGCTTCCGCTTTCGTGAGCGTAACTCCCAAAGCTAACCTCATGGGTCGAC
>JAODKM010000119.1:13905-24437 GCA_026780845.1 Petrocephalus sullivani
GAGGGGGGGGAGAAGGAAAGAAAGAGTAAGGGGAGGGGGTGGGGGGGGAGGCGGGAAGGGGAAGAGCAGGAGGGGGGGGGGGGGGGGGGGGGGGGGGGGGGTAACAAATCCATATTAGTTTTTGTGGTCCTGTTAGTTAAGGGGAGGATCAGCGACTGGGAGGTGGCAGGGAGCACATCCCTCAGGGCTGTGCTGAGTGAATGGACCCACGTGTGCGAATGTGTGGCCTCGGCCCCGACGAGCCCGGGCCGTCTACTCCGATCATGGGGCTACCACCCCACGAGCAGCCGGGGGGGCGGCTCCAGCGGCGCGGGGCGTGTGCAAGAGTGGTGGTGCGTGTGCGTGACTGGGCGTGAGGCTGGGTGTGTACGCATGCAACGAAAACAAAACTGAAACGAGAGCCGGGGGGTACAAAAAAATCCTACTAAAGTTGCCCACGAGGGAGGCTGATTTATTTGGAAATGGGACACCCTTACCAGAACGGAAGAGTAAACAGGAGAATGGATAGAGGCGCGTTGAGATGTTTATAATGTTAGTATTAAATGGCACTGGCCACTGAGACGGCGGTGAGCAGCACGTGGAAGGCGGCGCGTTCTGTTCCGGTGCCTCCCTTTTTATTTCCTTTTTCTCTGCTTTTATTTCCAGTGTTTGTGCAGAAGTGAACTGTTTTAAGTAAGGCTCCCTATTTACACTGTACCTAGCACCAAAAATCCATCTGATGCTGCAAATATCCATGATGCCATCTTAGAGACAAATTTCTGTGATCCCTTGCATGGTATATATATTTTTCTTTTTCTGGAGTGAAAACCACTGAAAGCTTAAAACTGTCACAAGGGACATGAGGAAGAATGGCCATTTTTAAATGTAACTTTCAGTCCTAATCTATTGCATGTACTAATTCTTTATTTTAGGGGTTTATTTTAGTTATCGTGTACAAAGTGTAATTTTTATTTGTAGAATACAGTACAGTTTAAATGTTTTTCATCTTCCCCCTCACTTTAGTTCCCTGACCCGTTTGCACAGTAACTCAATGGGCAAAGTGACGTTCTGCACCAGTGTTTTGACCATGCAAATGAAATGTAGCAACACCTTTAACAATGTGTAGTGTTTTACTGTATTCTAGTTTTTTTTTTTTTTTTTTTTTTTAAATGGTAAACTATCAATCCAATTGGAGCCACTCTGCAGAATTTCATGTTTAAGGGGACTGGCTACATGTACCTGATTTTGACTTGGAAAACTTCAGTAGGGGAGTAAGTGGTGATCATGACTTTGGGGGAACCTGCTGTTTCTGTCTGTCTGGGTAAACGCTGTCTAGACACTGCGTACAGGAAGACTGTCCAAACGCGCCTGGGTGTGATGGCTACCCCACCCACAGTGTCCACTTTCTTTTGTGTTGAATAGTTTAAAACATCATAGAAGCTAATTACATTTTGTGGTCACTACCTTCTGGATTTTTGGGTTCTTTTTGCAGCATTCCTTGTCAGCAAAAATGTGATTAAGAAAAAACATTTAAAGGGCAGAGCAAAAATAAAAAAAAAATGCTTAACCTGTTGAAGTTAGATTATGGGCTAGGTTGTCTTTAAGAAAATAAATGGTAAAACTGCATGTTCTGCGTCTTATTTCTGTTCCACTCTTCAAGCAGCAGGATTTGGGAGAATTTAGGCACCCGCTGAAACATCTAATGGTCTTAATGTGTTTTTGCTTTCTGTACCACTAGAAATGTGCAGATTAGATTTAATAATCTTGCCTTCTGGATAACCAGCCCTTTGTGTTCCCGTTGGCATTAGGATGATGTCCAAAACACCACTGCCCTGGATTACTGTGTACTATTAGAGCCTTTTATCATTGTTACATGACAAACCCAGCAGGGGGTGTACAGCTCAAGTGAAGTGATTAATAGTCAGTGCTGACATGGCACAGAATGAAATGTGTCCTCTGCATTTAACGCCTATGTAATGCAGCAGCAGACAGCTCGTGCAGCAGGGGAGCACTGCCTTGACCTTGTTTGCATCCAGCGCACTGGATGTACTGCTCTAACCTGACAATTTATGCCTTATGTCTTGAGAGGTGAATGAAGACACCCAGAGCACTTTACAGAAGCAATGGGGAGCCACTTCAGCCACACCACTGTAAATCCCTCTTGGCTGATGTGACGGCAGCCATTTTGCACCAGTACGCCCACCACACAGTAGCTAAGATGATGAGGGGGGAGGAGAGAAGTCACCAGTTAGACAGGAAATGATTAGGAGGCCAGATTTGATAGGGTCACAGTGGGCAGTTTTAGCCAGGATGTCTGGGTACCACACTAGCTCTTTTGAAAGACAGTCAGGGACCTTTCATGACTAAACAGATCTTGGTTTTACGTCTCATCCAAAGAACAGCACCATTGTTACAGCACAGTGTGCCCATCACTGCACTGGGGCATTCGGATCCACACTGACCACAGGATTGGCAAACCTGCAGGCCATACCAACACCTCTTCCAGCAGCAACCCAGCTGGTCTCCCATCCAAGTCCTGGCCAGGCCCAAACCTGCTTAGCTTCAGGGGGATTCGCTACTCTGACCTGCACGTGGTATGGTTGCTGCTGCATTTGTTGTTCCTCCTGAACGTGGGAATTAAGTTGACTTGCGTCAGTAAGCTGTCCTGTTGTATACATTTGTTAAAATGATGTCAGTAGAACAGACGGACCAAGGTCCAAGGGGTGTCTGCCCGCTGCGTACACTCTGTCCCTCCAGCGTTTAGTTTCAATTGCGTTTGAATCACGGAGTGGTGTGATCTGATTGGCTGTTCAGGGTGGCAGCTATGCGCGCATGCGCACTTCTCCTCAAAGAATGTGAAGGTGCAGGGGGGCGTCGGATCCGAGCGCCGGGGTTCGGTGAGTATCTCCCCGGTAAGCTGGCGGAGATGCGTGTGCTTCGCGAAGGGAGCGGCGTCCGCCCGTGGCCGCCGTTTGGCTCGGTAACAAAGAAGCCCGCCTGGCCGGTCTCACGTGTGTTTCCCGGCTGGGTTCGGTAGCGGCGCGGATCCGCGTCCCGGGCACCAGCGAAAGCATCAGGCCGCCTCCGCGAACTGCGCCTCTATCCGCTCGGGTGGGACGGGGCACAATGCCCTGCTTTCATTTTAAAGAGTGTTTACATTATGAATGTGACCGGTCTCGTTCGGAAAATGGGGTTCGGCGTCGCCGGGTTTCTGGAGTAGAACAACAAAAAGTTTGTGCTGGTCACGTGTTCCAGCTAATCCTGCTTATTCGGGCTGCATATAGCCGGTGTTCTGACATTTTGGCATACCTTATCAGAATAGCATACCGGCTCCGTATAGTTACGCCTCCATGCAGTACTGCCGTTTTTAAGGTACCCCAACCATAACCATAACCTTCGGCCACGGTCGATTTCTGCTGCACGCATGCGCATTAGCCCAGGGTATGCCATTCTGATAGGTATGCTGTTGTCAGAATACCGGTCTAGCCAAGCCGAACCCGGTACCGTCTGCCCGGTGACGATTCGGTAAAATGCGCGTCCCTGCTGAGGCTGCCGCCTCGAACCTTGGCTGCTGGCTTCACACCGAGGCGTTAGGGTTAGGGTAACGTGTCTAATGGCCTCCGCCTTGTGTGAGTTTTCGCAGCTCACTGATGCATGGCAATTAGACTCGCAAAGGGCAGCAACTGGTACAGCGCCTGGAACTTCGGACCGTTCAGTTTCTCTTTATAAACTGCCTGCAGACTTTGTAATTAGCTCACGTCATGCCAACTTCTTGCTTTTCAGAAGCACCCTTCTGGACAAAGGGTAGTCAGCTGCCCGGTGTCCCTCCTGACCTCCCAGCATGGACACCCTGGAGGAGGACCTCACCTGTTCTGTGTGCTACTCTCTCTTCAGCGACCCCCGGGTGCTTCCCTGCTCCCACACCTTCTGCAAGGCTTGCCTGGAGAAGGTGCTACAGGTGTCTGTTAACTTCTCCATATGGCGGCCACTCCGCATTCCCCTGAAATGCCCAAACTGCCGCAGCGTGGTAGAGCTGCCCCCCTCGGGGGTGGATGCCCTGCCTGTCAACGTCTCTCTGCGTGCCATCGTGGAGAAGTTTCAGCGTGATGGTCACCCCCGCCCGGCCACCTGCCCCGAACACCCCCGGCAGCCCCTCAACGTCTACTGCGTCCGGGACCGCAAGCTAGTCTGCGGATTCTGCCTGACTGTCGGCCAGCACCAGGGCCACCCCATCGATGACCTGCAGACGGCGTACGTGAAGGAGCGCGAGGCCCCGGCTCGTCTGATCGAGCAGCTGACAGACAAGCGCTGGGCCGAGGTGTGCGCCCTGGTGGACCAGCTGGAGCGAGAAAAGGGGCAGTGCGAGAACCTGCTTCAGCAGGACCGCGATGCCGTGCTCCAGTTCTTCAGCAGCCTTGAGCTGATCCTTGCCCAGAAGAAGGAAGCCTTCATGGAGGCACTGGATGGGGCGAGCGGGGAGCTGCAGCACGCTTACGACCCGCTGATCGAGAAGCTGAAGGATATGAAGGAGGAGCAGCTGGACCTCATTTCGTACAGCACGGCTGTGGAGGGTGAGGAATGCCCACTCACCTTCCTGGAGAAGGTCCACGTCTTCCGGGAGAGGGTGGAAGCCTTGATCAGAGCACCATTGCCCAGGGCAACAGCCCTCTGCGTCCACCCTCGGGCCGCCGAGTTCCTGGAGCAGCATTGGGCTGGGGTGACTGTTGCCGAGCTGGAGCAGGGCCCCATCCCACAGATCACATGTTGTACACGGGCTTGTTGTCAGAAAGAGGAGACCCCCTCTACCTGGCCCCAGTCTGCCCACGCTGTGCCCTCCGCCGTCCCACTTGTGCTACTGCTGTCTCTCATCCTGCTGGGCCTGAGTTACATGTACGCGCCGCCCATCTCCCTTCCTGGTCTGCCCCGGGTGTATCAGGTGGTTCAGGCTATTCTGCAGGAACTGACCGGCCATGTCTGCTTGCTAGGGGAGACCATGGTGTGCCTGCAGTCCATGATCAGTGATGTTGTTCTGAGATGCAGGTTTCTCCTGTCCTCTCTTGGAGAAACTACAGGATATTACTTGGGCACCTTCTACAAGCTGTTTTGATTCTCGGGAAAAGGTTAGTGCAAGGATTTGCCCACAGCTTAATTTTCTATGATTAGCATTTCCTTACAGTGCCTAGCAGCTTACCCAGGAATCAGTACCTCCTGTTATTGCTCACTGTTTTTTTTTAATCTTGCCAAGTCACCAACAACTTTTTCTAGACGTGTAACAGACCAGAACCTCTGTGGTGCACTTCTGCACTTTTATAAAGCTTAATCTTAGTCAGTGTCTAATTGTAATATTTTATAGACTGTCATTTCAAAACATTTTGTATGGATGGTTATTTTTTCTCACGCCTTTAGAGAATTTGCACATTGAAAAACCTTCCTGTATTTTAGGGGAATTAGCCAATTACAAGGGCCTGAATGGCTCAGGAAACAAATGCTCTATCTGAACAGCCCTGTGTGTGTGTGTAAAGCACCATTCCACACTGCAACAGACCTTCAACATCTGATGCAACCTAAGCTGGAGCTGAACTGACCCTTTGACGGGTCTGAAATCCCTCCCCACCACTGGCTGAGACGCTTGGTTTGAAAACTTAATTCTTGATGAGCTGTGAACTTGGAGCAGTTATTTCAAGCTTAGACATTGTTCACTACTTTCAGAGACTGTAGTTCAGTATACCATGTTTTAAATAAAAACCATGCTTCCTGCTTTTTGGCCTGGCTGTTCTGCCGCCCACTCGTTTTAATGTGTGCTCTATGCGTCTGTACTTCTGCTCTGACTTGTGCTTTACGTTCACAGCTTAACATGAATGTGTACAAATATCTCAGGTGCTGGGCCTGCAGGTGGCCACTGTGCTCTGGCCTGTTCTGGCCCACTGATCCAAGCCAGACTTTTCAGGATCACTGTGCTTCTCGGTCGATTAACTGCTTCGCAATTTGTAACCCTGCAAAGATTTTAATTATAGACAAACTTATATGCTCACACTTAAGTGAATGAATGATACATTAACAGCATACCCAAAGCACTCTACCGAACCAATAGGGAGCCACTTCAACTCCCAGTGTAGCACCCAACTGGATGTGACGGGCGTCCCATTACTTCCAATAAGCCGTAAGTGACCCTATAGATTCATAGAACTTGTTTAAACAAGTTTTTAGAACAAAGAGACATTTACACTCATTCACTACAGAGACTAAGCGTGGCTGGGTGCTGCCATCAGCAAGTATCAGACTATCTGCAGCCTGGGAACATCAAATTACAGTATCACACTCGCACCACCTAGATGACAAAGTCAAAAAGCAAGGAGGGACCATGTAGTGAACTGTACCACCAACGCTGAAAACTGATTACGCCACATATAGAAAGCAGAAATAAGATTTTATTTAAGAAATTAAAAAAGGCAGCAGCTTTATGATAAAAGGAAGATACAAATACGTCAAAATTTTAGGTTTGGGAAGAACAAGCCCTGGATTATGATTAAAAAGTGCTGAGGGTGTTCAGGCACTGGCCACCTGCGGGGGTTCCCGGGACGCGATGCTTTTTGGGTTAATGCCCACGCTCTTGGTGGTGTTGTGAGTCTTGTAGATGCCAATTAGCCGATCAGCGATTTCAAACATGTTGTTCCGCAGTGAGATGATGATGAACTGGGCATTCTTAGTTTGTTCCTGGTGGGAGTAGAGACAAGCAACTTACTACACACTACCAGGGAATAATGTACTAATCCATTTTAAAAACATCAAGTTTAATTATTGCATGAGTTTATAATGAAATTGTAAATATCTGATAAACAGTGGCCCACATTGTGGAAGGTTCATGAAACTCCCAATTAAAGTGGGTCAAACTTATACAATAGCCTCGCTACAAAAAGGTGGCTATAAAGTGTGACTAAGGCTATTCAAAGCATCTCCCTTGAACAGGCCATTTATAAGCTGGGTTTTAAAAATAATAACCACAAACATACAATCCAAACTTAACCCTCCTACTAGACTAAGAAAAAAGATCCACAGGTAATGAGAGCTTTGTACTTGCATAAGATGACATTTTAAAAATCAGGCACTGAAATCTCACTCCGGTCAATCAGGAAATGAAATGTAGTAGAGGACAGTAACATCAATCATAGCCTGTATGTGTATGGGTCACTCACATAGATATAAAAAGCCACGATGGACACATTCTTGAAATCGAGTGCAGCATCAATCTCATCCATGAAGTAGAGGGGTGTGGGTTTGAAGTGGTGTAGGGCGAAAACCAGAGCCAAGGAGCTTAAGGTCTTCTCTCCGCCAGACAGGTTAAAGATCTTCTTCCAGCTCTTCTTTGGGGGTCGAACACTGCACAGACAAATGTTGTTATTCTTCATATGAGCCCCATCCCCAAAGGCCTCTCTGAGAAATTTAAGTACACATGGACCAGAATGCATGTCAAGGTCAATCATCACCTGAACATGATTCCCTCAGAAAAGGGGTCCAGGCTATCCACAAGCTCCAGCTCTGCGTCGCCCCCTAGCGTCAGCATCTGGTAGTTCTCCTTCAACTTGTTTGTGATGATGTTGAAGCCGGCCATGAACTCGTTGAGCCTCTGCTTGCGGAGATCCTCACATGCACACTTGAAATTGTCTCGTTCTGTGGTGATCTCATCCAGCTCTGCTACGCGTTGCAGGTAGAGCTCCTCCTGCAGGGGGACAGGAGAGATGTCAGCGCTCACTCCCAGAGGGTGACTGGTAAGCTGGCCATCTGCCAGGCATTACTGCCAGGCCACAGGCTGCTACCTTCTTCTTGTACTCAGCAATGGCGCCCAGGTTGGGCTTCATCTGGGCGGATCGTGCCTCCAGGAGGGCGATCTCTTTGTTGAGAGCATCAGTGTTTTGGGCCCCCAGTTCCTCAGGGGAGCGCAACTGTAGCTCCTCTATGGGCTTGTCCTCGATGGCATGCAGGGAGAGCTTTGAGATCTGCAGAGTGAAATGAAGGATCAGCTTAAGCAGGGTACAGAAAGGGGCCACAGGAAATGACCGTCAAACAGCGACAAGCCCCAGCGAACCGCCGCCTGGATTTCACAATGCCACGGTGTTCCGTAATGCCACCTAAGCCCAATTATTAAGTCATTAAAGTTCACCCATTTCACTATGCTGCTTCTGTTTGGCTGCATTTGTATACAGATACATGGCAACAATGACAGAATTCGTTGTCAGCTTCCTTTTCTTACCCATTATTACTGATGTTATGGATTTGTTGCAGCTTTAGTACCAAGGCAGCAGGAAATTCTGGGTATTTTCTATTGCCACACATTTAACACCAGGAATATCATACAATTTTCATTTGTGACCAAATTCAAGACAGAGGACCAAAAATGGTGCAGTCACAATGTAGTCCAGCAGATTATTTAGTCTTGGCAGAGGCCCTTGATGGCATAAACCAGCAGGACTCCTGCAGTCCCAATTCTTCAGGCTAAGGCCATTTTTCCACTACAAATGATTCAAATTCCTGGTGATGTGACTGCCAAAACGGCTGTTGCAGATCCCTCTCAGGCCTGCTGCAAGCCTGAACTTACCCATGTTCTGTGGCACAGGTATTCTAATCGCCAGACCCATCTGGTTACACTCCCAGTTGGCAACATGTGCCGTGTGGATTATGACTGCAGCATTTTCCTGGAAGACGACTCTTCCCAGCAAGACAGGCAAGCAGCCCCATGGGAATCATCAGAAAGGGCCCTTATTCTAGCTTTGCTAGTGAACAGCATCCAGTAGGGACAGCATTAAAGTCACACACAGAACACTCAGCCAAAGCTGCAAGCGACTGACCTCTCTCTGCCAATGCTTGATCTTGTTCTGGTGCTCGGAAATGGCGCCCTCTATCTGCTCCACCCTGAGGCGCACGCTGAGTAGCTCTTTCTGCAGCGTGTGCTCTTGCTCCTGGATGGCCTTGATCTCCTGCAGGTAACCGCGGTGCTGCTCCTGTACTTCCGGCAGCGCCTCCTGCAGGACCGGAGGGGGAGAACGAGCCCATGTCAGCAAGTTATTATGTTTTATGAGAACTCATTAAGCTGTGTCAACAGGTTTTCTGAAACAATGCAAAGTAACCGGTGAATAATAAAAAAAATAATAATTCAAATAAAATAAAAGACATCCCAGCTACAGGTTGTGGAGGAAACAGCTCTACACCATCACTAATACTTTTCATACCTACATAATTTTAAGGAAGAGAAATAAAATAGGCTGCAGACTCACTGGGCAGATTCAGCAACAAGCAGTTTAACGATAAATGGAAATGCTTTTCAGACCACTGAATCTGTAATCAAGTTGGCCGTTTCTCAGAATAAGAGAATCCCTCAGAATCTGACTATGGATCATATTCCCGGCAGATTTATGGGAAATGAAGTGCTGAAGATAGGTGAAGTGCAGACTAACGGTTCAAAGGCCCAATCACAGTAAAATGACAGAATGGAGCGGAGCCGCGTGCGTCTTCATTAGCGACTCGGCCTCTCGGCCCCCGAAGGGGAGACCTGCTGAAGCCCGACTCACCTCCGCCTGCTGGCACTCCTTCATGATCTCTGCAGCCTGCTCCTCCAGCTTCTTCAGCTGCTCCATCAGATCTTCCATGGCCTTCTCATTTTCCGCGATTTCCCTCTCCGAGCGAGCCTGTGCATCCTCGGACTTCTTCAGATTCCTAGGGGAGCAGGGAGAGAAAGCTCATGGATCACATGAAACAATGCTGGTGTTTCTTGGGCATGTCACAGCCTTCTAATTTTCTCAGGTGAAACTGGTCCGATCAGAGATTGCAGCACAGACAGGAGTGTCCAATGTAACGGGATTACATCAAATCCAGGTGTAATTACACTGCATATCAAATGGGGACATATCAAAAGGGGGCTGCAGGCAGCTGACCTGTCTGCTGTCCTGATGGCCACTTGAGCCTTGGTGATGGCAGAGGAGCACTCGTCAAGCTCTTTGTTGATACGGTCTAGCTTGTCCTGTTGGGCCTTCAGCTTGTGGCTGTTGATGTCCACGATGAGGTTGTGCAGACGCGTTACTTCTGCCTCCACCTTGCCAGCTTTGCTTGCTGCAGTTTGATAGTCTGGGAGACGGACAGAAGGTTGCTTCAATGTTAAAGCTCGGCTTCTTGCTATGCATTTATGAGCATTTAGTTATTGGCCTCTGGTGAGTTCACTTAAAACAACTTTCTCCACTGCTGTACTCCCTCTGTCCTTTGGACTGTGTGGCCACTCATAGCTCCAGCTCCATTGTCGGTACGGTTGACGGTACGGTGGTGTTGGGCTTCCTTTCTGATAACAACGAGAAGGCCTACTTGGATGAAGTGGAGAACCTGGCACTATGGGATCAGGAAAATTGCCCCCAGCTGAACATCAGCAAGACCAAAGAACTGGTGGTAGATTTCACAGTCTCATCATCAACGGAGCTCCAGTGGGGAGGGTGAGCAAACTGAAGTACCTGGGCGTCTACGTCTCTGAGGACCTGAAGTGGGCTGAACATATCCGAGTTCAGACAAAATAG
>JAODKM010000119.1:28616-54603 GCA_026780845.1 Petrocephalus sullivani
CCACCTTCCAGTTTACGCGGATGCCCATTTTGTCCGCCCCCCCCCCCCCCCCCCCGCCAATACAGGAGAGATGAGGGTTTGAACTGCGCCTTGAACATGAAGAGCATCATGCAAATCATGCTGATCCAGTACACTACCCGTCAGCATACTGAACACACTGATAGAGTCCAGTGCGCTTCATTAATAGAGGCACCCCACCACCCAGACCGACCTCCTTGTCTATCATGCTGATCCAGTACACTACCCGTCAGCATACTGAACACACTGATAGAGGCCAGTGCGCCTCATTAATAGAGGCACCCCACCACCCAGACCGACCTCCTTGTCTTGCTGCAGGCCAGAGGTCTCCTCTTTCAAGCTGTCCATCACAAGCTTCAGCTTCTCCTCCTCCACCGCCTTCAGCTTCTCCTGTTCCTCTTTTCTGGCTGTAGCCTCAGTGATGGTCTTTTCACTGTCTGCAGGGATGTTTTTCACCTCTTCCAGCTGTTATGTGGGAGAGGGGAGAACAGCTGAAACATGGACCTTTTCAATTATGATTACTATCCAAATTCAGTTACACTGCATTAATAGAACTTTTTACCGTAAGAAAAGTTCTAACTGCCATGCTGGTTCACCTTTGGTCAGTCATTAGGCTCTCGGTGATTGGTGGGACAGGTGTTAGAACAGCATGTTACAGCATGAGCAGTGAGCCTGCTTTCCTACACACATTGTCTCTGTGCACAGGCAGAATAGAATAATTGCTAAGTGTGTATGAGACCGATGCATGTCACACCGTGTACAAATATAGGCAACGACCCGCAAGTGTGTTACTGTTTCACAAGGTCTTGCTCCTCTACATCCTAGAGACTTCGGGTGTTGCTGTAATACATGCCAAAAAAAAATCACCACAAATCACTAGTGCAGATTTATTCTCAGCTTCCAAAACTGAGAAATGGGACAGGGCAGAGTGACCAGAGAAGAGCAGGAAGTCTGTTTCCTGCACACCAATTTCACCCAGAAAACCTGGATTGGTTACTCTTAATACTCACAAACAAACCACTCATTTAAAATCTTACAACTGAACAACACTGCTCAGAGGCACAATATTCTAGGGCACACTACATGTGAGACTGAGGGCCACCAACTTTGCCCGAAATGTTTTTACTCAGGATATTATGGGGATGTAACCCCCCACCAACGTAGCCAGAGTGTGACAGATTCATTTTTATAAAAGTATAATCAATAGCACACAACTACAGTATTGAATGCGCCCTGCAACATCATCCTCACACACATAATTTAGAGATTTGTTACTGCATGTGCATTTACTCGCCGCACTGAATTCTGAATCCTTTCTACTGACAACCTGAACAGCTGCATTCAAACACAAAACATCTGCATGCCCCAGGGTACGAGCAAAGAGGCTGCCATGCATCTCCAAAGGTATTTAAAGAGAATCTGCTTTAGCCAAGTCATCTTATATGTACTCAGTCTCAAACTATAATGATCCAACGATGTTAGAGGCAAGAGTTAATGGTTTCACCTTGCTATCATTTCCATTCTGTGAGGACCGCTGTTCCTTTTGTGCGCCATATGGCTTCACTTAAGGGCTGAAAACAATTTATACATCTAATGATAAAAATTGCTTTTACTATATTTTGGCAGCAAGTATTGCAAGGCCTTTTTTTTTACGTTCTTACAAATGAGTCTTTTAGAGAAATATTACGATAGTAGTATCTGTTATGGGATTTCTTCCATTCCAAACATCACATGTGGGTGTGTGTGTGCACACAGACAGTGGACATTAATCTGCACATGAAATTCTATTTTGCATAAACTTGGAAACAAAGAGCAAGAGATTATTTTTCTGGGGGAGGGGAGGTAATCTTCAAAGAAAAATTGTCTGAGATTCATGCAACAATTTCCTCTCAGACTGCAGATAGTTTTGGTAACCATAGTGTCAGGTGCCCCCACCGGGGAAAGCCCCTGAGCAGCACACTCACCTTCTCCTTCTCCTTCTGAAGCTGCTTCTGCAGTTTCTTGCTCTTGCTCTTGGAGTGCTTCAACTTCTCACGGACCTCCACATCCTGCAAGTCAAGCTGAGTGAACTTCTCCTTCTGGCTTTCGATGAACTTGGTCAGCTTTCCCAGTTTCCTGTGAAACAAGAACATTTGGAAATAGGAGACATTAGTAAGTAGTTTGCCATAAGTCATCTGAAATCATCTTTGGAAGTTAAAAAAAAATAAAAATTCCAAGGCACTCCTCCTTTAATTACAGCCACCTTTCTTTCACAGGAGAAAGTAACACTGTCTCACTGTCGGGTCACAGAGCCACAGCCTACATATTCATTTGTGCAACAATAATAAAGTTTTCCGCATTTAGAAACATACAAAAATCATTTTTAAAAACAGCTGTATAATGCTGTATAAATGCCATACCCAACAAATTGTTACAAACCTTTGGACAAAATTAGCAACCAGTAACACATACATAAAAGCATTTCCTTTAACCGGCTGACCATATGACAACCGAAAGCCATCACAACATGGTATGACTGACCAGATAGTACTCCCCTGTGCAGGTCACAGATTCATGACATTCTAGCTTAGAGGCAATACTACCAAGCGACTACGGACCAACGCGCCTTTATCAGCCTTTGTGTGTACTTAGCACCCCCAATGGCAACCTGATTGCACAACCATGATGTATCTGAGCAAAATACCGGAGCAGGCTCCCCAGCCATGAATCGCAGCCGAAATCTCAGTCAGTCTTACTTTTCAACATCTTTCAAATCCTGGTTTTTCGCTTTCATTTCCTCTGACAGCCGGTTGTTGTCCTCCTGGAGTTCCTTGGTGTCATCGTGAATCTTCCGTCTCTCCGCTTCTTTTTCCAGCACCCTTTTCTGAAGGTCGTGTCTGACGGCAGGAGGAGAAGCATCAGAAGGGCGAGACAAAAGAAACGGCGCCACGCTGTGGCCGTGAGCAGAGACACCGAAATCGGGGCCGCCCAAAACACCAGCAGACACCTAATGACAGAAGGCTGCATAACAACCGTATAGTAAACATTTTAACCCATAACTGAGGTTATAAAGATCAGCCCTACTTTATAAAAGTAACACTAACCCTGCAAAACACACATTCCTCTGCAGGAGATTTCTCAATACAGGCAAGACCAGCTTACAAATATGGAGACTGATAAGCTGAACAGGACTTTCACACATTTAAGCATTCGCAATATGTCAGGTACAATAAGGATGAATATCCATCTTCACTTTGAAAGCACGGGGCCCGCAGAGCTATCCAGGAAGACAAGCAGAGCACTCACATGTAGCACTGACAGAGGACGTTACGCTTCCTGAAGGTCTCATTCTCCAAAGTGAGAAACTCCACAGCCACGTTCTTCTCTCCCTCCAGCGCGGTCTTCTCCTTCTCCACCATCTTCACCCGGTTCAGCTGAAGGACAGGGAGAGAGTCCAACTTAAAGCAGCAGACAAGGAACGTCTGTTTAAAAGAAAATCCTGCCATTGTTCACTTGAGACTACAAGTTTCTGTCTAAAAAGAAAAGGAAAAAAGCCTGAAAGATAGGGGGAAATCTGGCGTGTCAAACGCATCTCCCCAAGCCTGGTTAATAAAGGCAAAATATAAAACGCAAAACCAGACATTTGACTGATTTTCCCCCAGAGAACAAAACAAGATATGTCCTTAACTTAACAACACGCAATTTTTACTATACAAAACATTAAATGAAAAAAATTGACCTTTACTTTCATATTATGCTTATTTACTTTTTTATATTAGGCTACATGCCAGCACCACCCCCTCACGCACCTGGAAAAAATTAATGCTCCAAATTCTGATAAATTCCGAAGAAGGTTAGTCAGAAAGGTTGTGTTTCTGTCTGTTGGGGTATGGCTCCTGACTGAAACAACTTAAAAGCAGCAACAGAAGCTGACGCAAATCTTTAAATGTATATTGTACTAAATTAAAAAGGGGGGAAAATACCCACAGTAGCACCTAAATATCATTTGCTGACAATTCAAAAAGTGCAAGGAATCAATATAAAGGCAAACTTAAAAAAATAGAAGTATTTTATGAATGAAACATTCTACTTAAAATTTATCAGGTACATTACAAATATTTTTGGCACAAAAAGCAGAGCAGTAAGAGAGCAGCTGAGGTTACTTGGAAATGGCAAATTTTTCTTACTGCCTTGTAAAGAAAGGCAGGTGTCAGAGCAGCGGCCCAGGCCGGCCAAGAGAAACCTAGCAGGTATAACAAAATACTGCATCCCCAGGCCCGGCCAAGAGAAACCTAGCAGGTATAACAAAATACTGCATCCCCAGGCCGGCCAAGACAAACCTAGCAGGTATAACAAAATACTGCATCCCCAGGCCCGGCCAAGACAAACCTAGCAGGTATAACAAAATACAGCATCCCCAAGCCAGCCAAGAGAAACCTGGCAGGTATAACAAAATACTGCATCCCCAGGCCCGGCCAAGACAAACCTAGCAGGTATAACAAAATACTGCATCCCCAGGCCAGCCAAGAGAAGCCTAGCAGGTATAACAAAATACTGCATCCCCAGCAGGAAAAGCAAACTGCCTTCACCAACAGAAAGATGTAAGAATATTCAAAGCAGTCATCGCAAAAATCACAAAACAAGCCTGAACTGTCAACTCAAAAATACAGTGGAAAAATAATTTGAAAATTAACGTAGAACAATTTAGTGTATTTGTGCATCTGTCTAAAAATATTTTTAATATACGATTCATCCTTCTTTCACATGAAGTTTAAATATGCTATCTGCTTAGCTGGGCGTCACACACACACACACACACACAGACCAAATAAAACAAAGTAATAAAGGTTACGAGCGCAGGTCAGCTCACCTTCTCGCCCCTCTGCTCGTTGAGCAGCTCCACACGGCGACACAGCATCTGAATGGGCTCCTTGAGGCGGCAGGAGCCGATGATGTCCTCCAGGTACTCCAGCATGCCCTCATCGTGCTCCGACTGCCCCCTGGGCTTCATCATGGCGATCTGCTCCACCTCTCCCTGCACCGCAGGCAAGCGTGTGCGTGCACGCACACACACACACACACACACACACACAAAGTATACTTTATTATTCACTGTCCTAACTAGCTTAAAGCATCTTTCTTAGGACCGTATTTTAGACAAGACAAGCAAAACAAGCCGAATATATATATACATGTAATCAAATATGTTTAGTTTATGAACTCTCTATATAACAACCAAGGTTTCATCTATGGGACGGGGAATGTCCCCCCAGTGCATACACAGCTATAATGAGCACAAACAAACATTCCTTAGGCACTACAATATAATGGCAGGCAATTTTCAAACAGGCAACACCAATGTGTAATAAATTTTATTAAAATAACCTATTCAACCTTTATTCCACCACATTTACACTACTTTAAAATATTATTACTAAAAATACAAATTGTGTATTTTTAAAACCTATGTTTTTCTCTGGAAAAGCAAAATTCAGTTTTTATAAAGGCCTAAAAATCATTTGATAGTTTTTCTGGACAATTTTGACCAAGCAAACACAAGCACAGCCATCTAAAAATGTAGGGGAAAATGTACTAATCAGTATGCAAACCCATTTAAAAAAAAAAAAAAAAAAAACCAAGCAGAATTAAATATTTTTCCCCAGACCATCTTTGCAAAGTAAATAACCTGGGCTGTATCAAGAGCTTGCACAATGTGTCTTTTCTAAAATACACACAAACCTGAAGCATGACCACAAAAGCCTCCACAAACTAAAGTGTATAATGACAAATTAAGAATTAAACAGAACTTAATTCACACTTCTGGTAGGGCGTCTAATTATTCATTTTTTGGGCCATTCAGACATTTTGAGGCACAAAAATCAAAATGACAGAAAGGCAGAGCACAGTATAACCACTTCTTCTCACTGATAAACAGCCACCCCCCCAAACACAAAGCCACCATACACTAAACATTAAAAAACTAGAGAAACCACAATGACAGTGGACAAGGACCACACACAAAATTAATTCTGTTTATGCTGTACTACACTTATGAGATGAGATGAGATGACGATCTTTGTCTTTATTTTGAATGACTGGCAAATAGCTTTAGAGAAAAATACCTGGCTAGCAAATAATCGTGGTATGATGATCAACTGCCTACTGATACATTTGGATATATTTTATTTTAGCGGGGCTAGCTAAGACAACAATCTGAAGGCTTGATCCTGCCACACTGAAGCAGCACAAGTAATATTGGGGTTTGGCTCACATGTCTCACACACCAATATTTACGTGCTGCTAAAGCGGGGAAGGTACACCGACAGGGCCTGCACTCGCCACCTCCTGCAGCAAGCCTGACATCACGTCTGCCTGGGCCTTAAAATCCTACAGCAGCAGATGATGGTTGGCACCATTTTGTCACTGTAGCAAACCATGATACGCTGCTAGAGCAGTTTAAGGATCTTGGTTTCTTGTTCAAAGTTCCTCAGTTTTAAAAAAATAATCCACACTGAAACAGACATGACCACGGTGAACTTCACCATATAATTTAAAATGCACAGCTTTCATTAGAAGTGAAACAACATATCATATTACCTGCAAAATTAAAAACCTGTTGTGGTCCAGGTCTATGCCATGGCTACGCAGCAAAGCACCAACATCTCTGAAGGTGGCCTTCTTGCCATTAATGTGGTAGGATGAGGTATTATCTCTGCCAGCAGTCCTCGACACGTAGAACTTGCTGTTAGGGATGACTTCGTACTCATCTCCTTCCTGGTGTACCAGGGACGGGGGAGGGGCCCAACCAACAGACAACTTTAAACCACCATCAAATCTAATTACACCGCCATGCAAGACTGGGGAAAAAAATCCTTAAGAATTATTATCGTACCTTTAGGATACCGTTAACCTATTCCGTTTTATTTACATGTCGTTTTGTGAATGTACAAACTCCAGACTGCAGGTTTCATATGACTAATGTAACATTTACATTTTCTAGGTTTACCAACAAAATGTGCATTAAAATTACAAATTCCCATCACCTATAACTAATTAGATAATTTACTTGCATTTTTATATGGTCATAGTAAATTTCATTTTGTTTAACGAACCCAGTTTTAGAATTGTAAAAACCGTATCACATGCATTTTCATTACTTAAATATTTGATTTTTGAGTGAAACCAATGATGCAGAAATTAGTCTAATTTTATTAAAAAATGCTTTGGAATTCAAAGCAATAACTTTAAATTGCATAAAGAATATTTCCATGCACTAAAACAAACGGAACCAAGAGTAATCCCCTATTAACAGAAGGGTTATCTTCAAGTCGGTCAATATTTTCACACAAAGCTTTTTACCTTGTCAATGATTTTCTGAAAGTGCACTTCCACAGTGCAGCTCTGGATGTCTTTGTGTTGGTCAGAGCTGTGAATAAGCACTGAGAGCTTTTTGGATCTGATCTTTTGTGCCCTATATCCGAACACAAACAGCATAGAATCTATCACATTGGACTTCCCACTGCCGTTTGGCCCAATGATACAGGAAAATCTCTAGAAGAAAAAAATGGAATGAAATAATTATCCCTGTAAAACCAAACTTTTTAAATGACACTTTAAGCATGCTTTACACTGAACTGGTTTACTTACAACTGCACAGAATTCTTACAAATGAAACTATTTAAGTTAAACCGTATTTGACATTATCACAGGCTGTTTGTCCCCCAGTGACAGTGACAATACAGCAGATAAGTGACCCAAATTAACATTTTAATAACTTGTTAACTGAGCGACCGATTTTCTAGTCAGAAACCTCAGCCAATCAAACATTTTACCAGATTTGAAGAGCAAATGGAAATTTTTATAAAGTAAACAAAATCAGATCAGTACCCGAGCACTGCGGAGCACATCCGCACCAGCGCGCTCACGAACGCACAGGCACGCGCGCGCGCGCACGCACACACACACCAACACACGGCATAGACATGATAAAGTCCATGTCTGTTCTCATACCTTGTGAAACGGCCCCAGAATCTGCTCGCCCGCGTATGACTTAAAGTTCTGGTTAACAATGTGTGTTATCATCAGGCGGGGAGCGCCCGGTTCATTGGTCATCGCTGGGGGCGGTGGTGGAGGGATGCTACCAAGAATCTCCTCCAAACTTCGGTTATCGAGCTCTGCGGGAGCGGCATCTGGGGCGACAAGTCAAACTTTCAAACATAGCGGAATTTATTTTTAGGTGGAGGCTATGTAGTACAGGGGAGGGGTGTAGGACCAAAAAGAAACACAAACAAAACAAAAACGGGGACTGTGTGCTCACGAAAGACGAACAAAGACTGCCCTGAGAATCGGAAGTTAAATTATACGTACAAGCCCTTTGTTCACAACAAAACTGATACCAGTTGCAGATTCTTTTGAAAAAGCCCCTCGCAAAAATACAAGCCCTGTAAACATTGTGTTGCATTGGAGGCATATCGATATATCTTCGAAAAACAAACCTGAAAATGTTATTTTTTGTCAGTTTTATGAAACAGGTCTTACATCCGTTTTTTCACAGCATTAGCCATAATTAAGAACTTTTTTTTTCCTCAGTTCACTACATGATACACGCTTCCCAAACTCGAGAAGTCCACAATTCATTTCAAGGCGATCAAACGCATGTTAAAGTTAAAATACTGCCAAATCCAGCCATTAATAGCTAAAGAAAAACATTATTTCGACAAAAGAACAAGGTCTAATATCCACAAATACACTTCTTAAAGAAAGAACAAAAAAACGCCAAAAAGGCGCAAACGCCAATCCATTCATTTCCGCGTGCAAATCGGCAACAAAGTTAACACTCTAGGTGCTGTTATATAAAGCCCAAAATCCATGAGTTAACTTTAAACAAACGTAGAAAAGCCATCGAAATAGCCCGTTCAATATCACGACAGACATCTCCCGATGACTTGCTGACCCACTGTTGTATGTTATGAATAAATGGATAGGTAAAACTTAATGACTCCAGCTGAACGACATCAGGGAGCATGCCAGGACATAACTCCAAAGAAACAAACAGTGGCGACAGCGTGCTCTGTTACACGCAAAACAGACATGAAAACCATGGTTACTTGCCATTAGTCGGTGCTGGTCCTTGGTCATTTAAGTTAGCTTCTGCTGGGGATAAATCCACATCATCGTCGGACTCATCCCGAGGCTGCGCCCCTTTTCCCCTCGGCTTCGCGGCATTGGAGCTCTTGGTCGTTTTTGATGGCATGATTCAGATCTGAGGACATTCACAGTATTCACCACCAATCCCAGCCAGAGTCGCTAAGTCGCGTAGTTGCCGCCGCTCGCACATCTCCCCCCCTATGCGACTTGTCAAACTGGGGCGCCCCGTGTCAAACGGCCATCCTAAAGCATATCCAATGGCCACGAATCCACGATTTTGATAAAAAAAAAAAAAAAAAAACACATAGAGAGACATCCACCATTGGCAAAACCTCCTCATATTGCATAAGCCAAAAGACCATCCAAATCTCCCAGTAAATGGAAGCGACGAACATAAAAAAATCTATGTCGCCAAACCATTATTATACATCCCTGAGAGCAGGCCGGTTACAGTCAGTTTAATTATTCGATAAGGTCCCCGCGGTGTGAGCTGTCGGAGCCGCTGGCCGGGGGTTTGGTGCGCCCAGGCGGAGAGGGACGAAGCCACAAGTCGACCACACGGTCGGGACAAAGCGCGGTCACGTTACGAGAGCCGTGACGTATAGAGGGGATGGGAAAGGCTGGGGACGTCCGTCCGTGCGAAGACTGCACATGTCGGGCTCCCGGAGGACTAGCGGGGCCAGCGGCCAACAAGTTTAACTCTGCGCCCATGTGCGTGAGTCTATAAAACAAAAACAAAGCGGGTCCCGTGGGCCTCCGGGTGGCCAATCGCAGCGCTTTCCCGGGCTTAAAAAAAAAATGGAGTCGATTTTGATTGGCTGAGTTTGAACCGAACACGGCCGTGACCCGCTTCAAATCCACTCATTAGGAGGCTAATGACAGTACGGCCGGGCTGCGGTGACAGAGGTTTCCATCTTAAACAGCGGCGTTGTAGGCCGCTCAACAGTCCGTATTTACACTAATGTCAGCGATCGGGACGTGTGTCCTTAATATAAGCGGCACAGATGAATATTCAAAGTCTGACTAAGGCGGCAAGTGAGATGAGATTAAAAAGGTTTCCTAAGTGGATGTAAGTCACTTCAGGGTCATGGGGACGTAAAGCCAGACATGGCGCATCCAAGATGCCCGCTGACTTTATGCAGTTTGTCTCTTACGTAAGTTAGTTAACCTCATTCGGTCTGTCAGTCCCAATTCTTACAGTGTCCGAGATGCTTTCAAGTAATCTGTCGCTCAAAAACGAAAAAAGATAAGACATTCAAACAGCTGACTAACCACAAATAGACCTACTAATATTTTGCTTAGGTTTATTGTACTTTCACGAACAACCGTGCCGGATTACAAAAACGCATAGCATGCCCATTTTAAAAGGTTAGATAAAGTGGTCAACCAAATTCAGTTAAATTAAGGAGCAAGATGAGAAGCTAGCTACTAGCTAGCGCGTATTTTAGCAAACCAGAAAAAATAGCCGGCAAAAATAAAATTTACCTTTTTCCTGCTGTCAGAGCGTAATTATTCCTTTGTGTCGCGGTCCCGTTTGATGTCCCGATATCCGTGTGAAGTTCTAATGTAATCCGCGTCCGGTAAAACTCTAAAAGGCATACAAGTATTAAAAACGAGATTAAAACGTCACTGCCCTCCGTCTCCGGCGAGTCCGGCGGGGCTCCTCGCTCAATCGAAAATGGCGCCGAAACGCAGCAGTCGAACCGAAATTCGTTACAAACGGGCGCGGTGCATCATGGGAAAGCCCTCGTGCCAGAGCCGTGCGTTTGAAAAAAAGGGGGGGGGATGCCAAGCCTAACTTTTAAACAAGAGACACTGCATATTCATTTTTATTAACTACACACTGTGTGTTGGCGTCTGCTAACGGTGATGTATTAATATTTACTTAACACTGTATGTAGTAAATGTACGTATTACATTTACATTATTACAATTGTGTAGCTTCTATTCAATACATTTCGCAGTTCTCCCGTTTTTCTTAAATTGACATAAAGACTTAATAGAGTTAAGACGCAACAGTGTTAGTAATGTATTCGGCTATGTTTATATTTACAGCATTTAAATGTGTTCCTGGCGCCGTGGTTGGCCGTCGCGGGAGTTCCTGTTCTCGCGAGATTTCCGGGCCCCAGTTTCGTCGCGCGCGTCTGAGAGGTAGGTGACAGGAGAAGCCGAACTTGTTACCGAATAAACTGCGTTTCGCTGTCTTACGGCCGCCTGCGCGGTCTCGCCCGGGGGACTCTCTCACCCTGATACCGCGCTTTGTGCGATTACAGCCCCGCACCTCTCCTAGCCAGCCAGCTAGCAGGGCTGCAGCCTCGGCTCGTCGCCCGGGCGGGCCCGCTGCCTTGGCAACGGGAAGCGTGGCCTCCGGATCTGACAGCTGCGTACGGGCCTCTCGGTTATCCGTCTCGGCGGAAATGTGTGTCTTTCTCGCCTAATCGATTAGCAGTAGCGAGCTGGTTAGTGCCGCGGTAAGCAGGAGCTGTCACCTCGTAGGTAGGCGCCTAGGCCGGCGTGTTACCTAACTGCTGCAGGACTGAGTATATACGTATCTGTCTATATTTTGACCGCCATTTATTCAGTCTTAACTGTTTGTTAGTTGCTTAGGTACGTTCGTCGGAGTGGCATTTTTTTTACTGTCTAACACGAATGTCATCATGTTCTGTCCCATATATCAGTGACGGTCATACAACTCAGAAGAACCCGCTCTGCAGTTTCCTCTACGATGAGGTTAAAAACCTCTTTGCTGAAGGAGCCGAAGCATATCCTTTGCATCTCGTTTAGGTAGCCAAATATGAATGTATAGTTAATTGTACCAGAATACTTGGCTTGATTTTGTGCAGCATGTTGTGATGACATTATTAAATGCATCTGAAGGTTGCGATCGTATCTATTTTCAGCTTATATGTCGTGACTGTCCCAGACGTGATTAACAGTATGGCTAGTGGCTTTGTAGGTTTATTAGGGAATGATCGTACGGAGTCTTCGTATTTAATGGCGTGGAGCTGTGAATGTTATTATTTTACCTGGTCCTTTTTAGTCCCTACCCTTAACAACCGCAAACACAGGGAGCTGGTCAGCTGTGTGGGCTGGACCACTGCAGATGAGCTGTATTCCTGCAGTGAAGATCACCAGATCTTTCGGTGGAACCTGCTGAACAGCGAGACCTCACTGGTAGTGAGGTTGCCTGATGAGATCTTCCCCATCGATCTCCACTGGTTCCCCAAAGCTGCAGGGGGGAAGAAGCAGACCCTGGCTGAAGTATTTGTGCTGACCAGTACAGATGGTAAAACAGCCCCAGTCCAAAGCAGTGCCTGAAAATCAGATAGCGCCATAATACTAATCAAGTCATGTTACTTAAATAGTTTATAGCTTGAGACTACTATTTTTCCCGAAATATCTTTGTCATTTATGAGAATTTGGTGGCAATTAACATGCTGTTAAAATGATAACGGTGGTATAGAATTGTACTACACACTGACTGGTACTGCAGGCAATTTCAGGCCTGTGAAAAACATCCAATCTATAGACTCACGTGTTGCACCAGCGCAGTCAACCAGTGATACCTTCTAACCATTACTGATATATCTGCTTATAGTGGGCCAAAGCTGTGTGCTTCACTTTAGTTTCCCGGTCGGTCACCACCTAAATTATACAATAGACTCAAAACATCCAATTTCATTCTGGTTCAATCTTTTTATTTCTGTGTCAGATTTGTCTTAGGATTTCTGGAGATTTTATCAAATGGTTAAACTCACATTGGTGGCTGGTGAAAAATAATATCTTGACTCTAGCTGGCTTATCTAACCTCATGAGGCGTTGGGTCTCCTGTTGAAACACTTAAGTTTGTTTTGGTTTTTTTTTCTCATGTTTGGTGGCAATGAAATACCGCTATGACCCAAGCAGAAGTGTGTTTCTTACAGAAATGACTTTCCTTATAAACGTTCCCCTCTTTTGACAGTTTGTTGTTCCTCTTATATTGTTCTCTTTGTCCCATGTTAGGATATAACATGCTTAAATACTTACTACCTGCTTTTATTTTTCTGGGTCAGCAGCATTCTGTTTTTTTTAGGAAGTCCAAATATAGAAATGGGTGAGAGAACTGGGATGCTGATTTGCAGTTTGAGGCGACCAGAAATTACATAGAACATTCAGAATTTTTTAATACGTGTGGCCACAAAGTATATGGTAGGCTGGTGTTTTTGATAACTGTCTCCATGCCTGATCGCATTCTGTCTGCAGTGGGGAGTTCTGTCTTAACTCCCAACTCTTCCTTTTTGTGTGAGGAAATGTATAAAAGAGAAGGTCTGAATTGCAGAATACAGGGACAGCTTGGATGCTTCATCCTGAACAGTACTCCACCCCGACCCCCCTCAAATAAAAGCAAGAGTATCTTAGAGCTCCGTTTCTTGGCAAAAAATGCCATAAAAGGAATATGATCACTGCGCATACTCTGTTGATTGTTTGCAATGTTCATGGTATAATATATATTATAAACAAAATCCACACATTGGGCACATATAGGCCAGGCTAGTGCATATTGTGGTAAGCATTGCCTCTTTTTCTCTGCTGGCAGGTAAGTTCCACCTGGCCTCTAAGACGGGACGCATCGAGAAGAGTGTTGAAGCCCACCGTGGGGCTGTCCTGGCTGGCCGCTGGAACTATGATGGAACAGCCCTCATCACAAGTGAGCTCTGTGCAGACTTTGGGTCAAAAACCTGTGTGGTACATAGGAAAAAATGGCACTGTTTTCTCATTTTTCCATCTGTCATGTTTTAGCATCAATGCATTATTTTCCAATACCATGAGTATTTTGACTGCTTGAGTTCTGGGCATAAATGATATATTTGCTATGACCTTGTATCCTGTTCCTTTTGTTTCAATGAAGGTTATTGTTGCCTGAAAATGGTCTCCTAAAGGTAATTTCCCATCTCGTTTTCTTGCCCCCACAGCTGGTGAGGATGGGCAGATAAAAATTTGGTCGAAGAGCGGCATGCTGAGGTCCACTTTGGTACAGCAAGGTCAGGAAGTGAGAAAGGAGAGCGGCTTCCCCGTAGCACAGCCCGAGCCTGCAAATATGCAGATGTAGGAATAGAACAAGTGCCCGTCATAAAATGACTGAATGGAAAGAGGTTTAATTTTGGGATATTTTTGATTCCGCTTGCTTACAGAAAACAGAAATACTCGCCCTATTCACCACAACCATGCAAAAATGCCAGTCTTAGTGCGTTTTAAAGATTCAGCAAGGTGACATTGCCTGGTGATTTAGTGTTGGCATGACCATCTGTGAACCGGGCGATGCGGCTCGCATGTTTATAGAATCGGGAAACTTGGAAATCCGAATGAGGTGTCAGGAGTTTTACTGTGCTGTCTGGGAGCTTATCTGCTGTGAGTGCGGTCAAACGTGTCCTTACTGACGTCTGCTCTTAAGCGGCCTCCTGCTCCCCATAACGCACAACGTATTTGCCGGATTGCTGTTTGACATCAGCGTGGAGTGAAATAAATCCATATAGACCAAAAGTACATCTTTTCTGATGAGAAATGGGGGAAATTAAACCAGAGCGTAGTGGAAGTGGCGTTGTCGGTCGAGGTTTCACGCGGCATCCTGATGTGTAAGCTGTTAAAACACTGACGCTGACCATGGTCACTTGTTAAGCTGGTAAATGTAGTAGTGTGCTGTTGAGCCAGTTAACCTTAAGCTAACCTTAATTTAGCAGTGCGATCAAAATAGCGTCTAATATTATGAGTTTAGACCGGGTGTCAGCCCACTCTGGAACAGTCACATGCAAGGTGCCACCGCGGATGTGTGCTCACTGAATGCAGGAGTCCCCACTCACTATGGGAAAATCTTACTACAATCTGAGAAGGACCTTTCTATCCTGATTTGTTTTGTATACCTCGGGGTTTGTAAAATGAGTCTTTTATTGCTTTGAGCGCTGGTGAAAAATCTTGCAGTGAGACTAAAGAAGGAAAAGGGTTGTTCTTCAGCAGTGAATCTGTTTTCAGAAAAATATATTTTTGAAGGATTTGCAAAATGCTGCTACATTTTGCCCCTGCTTTAACAGATGTGGTCCAGTGTGTACACATTTACAAGAGCATGAGTCTGGTTTTTTCTTGTACTGTAGGGCATCATAGATATTTGTCAGAGATGATTCAATAAACATATCAGCCTTCTACTCAATTAGAGGAATAAGAATGCTGGTCGTCTGCCAGATATGTACTGGATGAAAGCACAGTTTTAGATATTAGGTATAATTCATAAAGTTTGGAATGAAGAAGGATGTTTTATGGAGCACTTTAACCAGGAGCCTCCTGCATTTAAACTTTTTCTGTGTGTGAGGCAGCATATATGAACTTTACTTGTTTAGCTCTCTCGTCGTCATACTTGATTAATTCTATAACGACTTGTAGCAGACATTTCTACCCTTTACCTTGTAGCAGCGGTAATGGGGCCTCACAAAGCATGCCCTTCCTGTGTAGTCTTGTGGTCAAACTCTGTCTTCACACAAACAGCAACTGTTTGAAAGCTGGGGAGCTGGTAATACTGGGGCTGTCAGAAGTCAGAGAGTGGGTGGTGTGAATGCGGCTTGTTTTTAAGGTTGGAGGAGGTGGAAGAGGTTGGGCGGGAGGGCCCTGCCGTCGACTCTTACAGGATCACGTGACCTTGTGACATCTGTGACCCAGCACATGCACCTGGAGTGGGGTTATATGTCAGATGTTCTCCTTTTGCCTCTGGGGTTACTCAGTCACAGTAATTGTCCTCCCATTTCTGAAAGGAGAGCCTGCATTTATAAAGGGGTTCTTCTCCTCTCAGGCTTGTTCTCTGTTGGGTGGATGTTGTTGTTCTGGTGTTCCATTGGTCCTGTTCTGGTGAATTTTAGCTTGTTTATTTCTGTTATTTGTGGCTTGTCTTTCTAAGGTTTTCTCTGGATAGTCTTTCCTGAAAACCTCCTGTTTAAATATAAAATCTCTTTGTTTTTGAAGCCCAGAAAAGACCATGTCTGCTTTCCTTTACATGAATGCACAGTCCCCTTTTCCTGATATAAATAACAGCAGTGGGTAGAGCTGATTCCTCACCTTTCCATTCGTCATTCCCAGGGTCACCTGTGTATTCTGTGGCCTGGGGACCCGACTCTGACAGGATCCTCTACACGTCCGGGAGGCGGCTCATCATCAAGCCCCTGCAGCCCAGCTCTAAAGTCCTCCAGGTACAGCTCTGCATGGGCAAATGGACAGCTAGCGTTGCGGAAGGGCCGTTTGACGGCACACTCTGTGTCCTCACAGCAGTTGTCCATGTTCGCTTTTTGACTCAATCTTCGGCTTAACTGCACGTTAATTCAGTTCCCATTGATTTTCTGCTGAAAACCAGCCACTGGTCAAATGTGAGATGACGTCCATGACAGCGCATAGATTTTCCTGATTAAAAAAAAAAAAAGGCAGCCGTCTGAACGAATAATGCAATTCCCTGTTTCTCTTGAGTGGCTGTGAATGGCCAGTAAACTGTGGTGTGTGTGCGCTGTGGGATAGCTGAAGACTCCTCTCTGCCGCTTACCCGACGGCCTGTCGCACTCCCTGGCCTCGCGGTGCTCCTGAGACAAGTAAATTCCCTCGAGTCTTAACCCGAGCCCACCCCTTCCTGACCAACAACTGCCATTGTGTGCAGAAGCCTCATCTGTGACCCTGTCACCCCCCCTCCCACCCCTGATGGCCCACGGTTGAGGAGGCTTCACAGCGATGCCTTTGTTTTGCCACAGAGGGGGGGGCAGCTGAGGACCCTTATCTGCTTTGAGATTTGCCATGTTATTCCGATTCCGTGCCCCGATCCGATTCGCACCTTAATAGACGAGTTCGATTACCTTAATGCAGGAAAGTGCCAGCAAGCCCCCCCACTTCTGTGGCTGCAAACACACTCACCTGCTTTCAATTAGCACAAGTCCAAGCAATTACCGTAACGGGGAACAGCCCTGTGCTGATGTCACTTGGTGCAGCCGTCTCCTTGCCCTGATTTCACTCCTCTTCGCCGTCTCAGTTTCTTTCGCTTTACTTTCTGGGTTGCCACTTATCGTGATTTATTTTTTTTTCTTTTTTTTTGGGTCCAGTAAACTTCAGTCAGTAATTTGTGGTGTTAGTGGGAACCTGTTTGTCATGGTCTGTCTATATTTGAGGCTGAAAACGTCTGATGGATACAGGGGAGGCAGGACACTTTATGTGTTAATTTTAGATGGACTGTTGAATGCATTGCCTTCATATTCTCTCTCTCTCTCTCTCTCTCTCTCGTTCTCTCTCTCTCTCTCTCTGGGAAAGTGGAAAGCTCATGATGGAGTTATTCTGAAGGTTGACTGGAACGCTGTCAGTGACCTCATACTTTCAGGTGCCGAGGACTGTAAATACAAGGTAGGGTATTATCCAGTATCCAGTACCCAGTATCCAGTACCATTCAGCAGCATAACACTCCATGACCAGCTGCCCAAATATTTTGCAGGCCTTGAATTTTAGCTTTAAGGATTAAATGTGTTCAGTGGTCACCGAAAGGAAACTGACTATGTGACTCAAGGCAAACCATTTCAGGTTTTGTTTGTCGCGTCATGGAGCAGATTTACCTTTGGCCGTTTGACGCGTCCTCTCTCTGGCTGGCAGGTGTGGAACAGCTACGGGCAGCCGCTGTACTCCTCGGCCGTGCATGACTACCCCATCACCTCTGTGGCCTGGGCACCAGATGGGGAGGTGTTTGCTGTGGGCTCCTTCAACACGCTGCGCCTCTGCGATAAGACGGGGGTGAGACCCGAGGTCCAGTGCTCCTATAGTGACTGCGTTCTTTGCCGGCAACCCCCACCTCCACCACCACCCCATCTCCCCCAACCTGTACCCCACCATGAATGGGGAATGTTTGCCCATTCGGCTAGCCCACAGGGCATGGCAATTTTGCCCCTGGTCCGAAATGAAAAGTGAGCACTGTCGCCGGCTACTATAGCTGCTTGGAGCGGCAGTGAGGCCTCTGCACCGCAGGTATCTGGATAATGTCGTCCCATGCTGCATCGCAGGCCTTTCATATCCATGGTCCCACAAACCCTGCGGCCTGTCAGTTCCATGACAACTGGCCCAGTCACTATAGTGACCCTTAGTGTAACTCGACACTTCTTTCACTACAAGTCCCGCAGCTTACTGAATTCTGTACCTCTTAGACAGCTACTCTTCACCAGCTCTGAGTGGGGATTACCAAGCTGCAACAGTGAGCCTATATTACTCCATTCTAATTGCCGATGACAGTGTTTCCCAATCCAGTCCACGGGGATCCCAAGATAGTCCATGTTTTTGCTCCCTCCCAGATCTCTGTAGGGAGCAGAAATGTGGGCTGTCTGGGAGGGAAGAAAAACGTGTACTGACTGGGGGTCCTCAAGGATCGGGTTGGGAAACATTGCTCTGTGAAGATCCTCTGTCCTTTGGAAGAAATGTTCCTTTATGGCTTTCTCAGTTATTTGGAGTCGGAGGAGACGTTCCTGAGCCTGGACACCTGGCCCTGGCCGTGGCCAAGCTTCTAATCATAAGACCTTACTGGGGGAAAGCGGATTGTAATTACAGACATGTCATGTAAAGTTTGTCAGAGGTATTGTGCGGGGTGCTACTTCTCTGATTTCTTACTGAGACTGAAACGTCCCTGTTTTGGGGATACTGAAAACAAACAGCAAAGCGTGTTCCTGTGAAACGGATCGTCATGTATCTCGTGGTACATTTTGATCTAATTAGGATCAAATGGCATTTTTAAGCACTAAAACAAATGAGCTTGAGCAGAACTCTGAGCCAAAACAGATGCCTGGGCTTTGCAGGCACGCATGTGCGTGTGCGTGTGTGTGTGTGTGTGCGCGTGCGTGCATGTGCGTGTGTGTGTGTGCGTGTGCGTGCATGTGTGTGTGTGCGCGTGCGTGTGTGTGTGTGTGCGCGTGCGTGCGTGTGTGTGTGTGTGCGTGCATGTGCGTGTGTGTGTGCGCGTGCGTGCATGTGCGTTCCTATTGTTATGTAGGGAAGTCGTGCTGTGGCCCTGCTCTCGTGGGTTTTTTAGGGGTGCATTAGCGTGGGTGTGTTCTGCAGCCAGGTGGGAGCCAGAGGGAGCCCAAACAGAACTTTCCAGACACTTAGCTGAGCTATCTGGAGACATGGGGCTTTCTTTTTTATGACTGACCGCACGATATCTGCCACTGCTTCCACTCGCAGTCCGGCGCTGTCAGCTCCAATGCATTGTGGGAGTTCTGCATTTTGTAAACATCACAGAATTTGAACCGTGCAAACCCAGATGTTTATACCCTCTTAAGCCATTTGTCCTTTTGTTTCCATGGTTTTAAATGACTTGTAGTGCCAGTCCTCACCTTAATGTTAAGCCTAAAGGTGTCCTTAATGTTACAGGAATCGGACTATAGCAGTAAGCCTTCTGCTCACGGCTAGCTCGGGACTGACCATTCTTTCCCTGAGTGTCAGTTTTGGCAAGGCTCTGCCTGCCTGTGCGTGCAGAGAAAGGGTTAAGGCCCATGTGGAATCTCAGCATTACTACCGTGACTAATCACCAGGAGTTTCGCTCTGTATCTCGTACAGCGGATGCTGCCTCAGCAAGAAAACGCCCAGCGGCTTAACCCCTAACCTCCAGCGGGCCTCCGCATAGCCAAGCCAGCCAGACCTCCTCGGGACAGATAAAGCGCACGGCTCTCCCTGCTGTCGGCACTCGGGACAAAAGGCGGCTTGTGTTTCGCCGTCCTTGCTGGGCCCAGCTGTGCGACGGTACCCCCGTGAGCCGCGCTGCCTCCGTCTACTACACGCCTCCATTCCATATTCAGTCAGTTGCGTAGAGCTCGATTTGTTCTGTGTTTATTTTTAGTACAGGCAGGCTCTTAATTATTTGTATATTTATTTAATATGCTCATGGTTCTGTTTCTTGGTGTTTAACAGCTTAATGTGCAACAGTAACGTCTCTGGACCGCGAGCATGTTTTATAAACACAAGTGTTACAGATCGAAATGAAGAGTCTCAACAACATGCTTATGTCGTTAGCCTGGGTAGCTGCCCGCATCTCGTCCGTCTGCTGAAATGGATGGTCGAAAAGACGTCGCGGTGAGGCCTCGGTCACCCACCTGGCACCCTTTATTTAAATTAATTTAATTTGTTCATTTAAAAAAATTGCACTAGAGGGCAGGCAGTGAGAGATCGGCAATTGCTCATGTCACTTTATATACGGCTTCCAAATGCAAGGGCAAGTCGGCCACTTTTGTCTGTGTGGTTTTATAATAATGGTCTGCCTTAGCTCTCTTGCTTACAGGGATGAGGGTGTAACATTTTCATTATTTGTGGTCATTTAACCGTTACAAAACAGAAGTTTGGTTATTTCAAAGCAGATTTTTCCCTGGGCGGGAGAAAGTTGGACTTGGGAGAGAGCAGTTTCTGCGCAGCCCGTGAGGTTCCTGAGGGATTCACTTGCCTTTAATGCTAACTGAGAGCAAAGCTCTGTGGGCTGACACAAACGCGTATAGCTGGATGAAACCCATTTCCTTCAATAACAACAAAACCCCCATATTTTAGCTGAACCGTCTCCACAAGGATGAGCATCACGTTTCAGCCTAGTGCTCGATCTTCATTTGGGGCTTGACTGGCCCGTTAATTTGCCCCAGTTCGTGCTGGAACCTCGGGCTGTCCGAGCAGTGAGTCGCTCGTGACTCGGCTGTTTCCAAGACAAAAAGTCCAGAAGGACACACTTATCCAGATGTCGGGAGCGTCGCGTCTTCTAGAGGGGCTCAGAAAATACTTTTAAAGTCACAGGCGTTTCTCGTCCAAAAGAGGCCTGCCGGCTCTGACCTGACGCTCAGATGATGTGTTGCTGGGGAATATGCTGGAGGTTAAGGAATAACCAGCTTTTTGTGTGGTTTAAAATTTCATTCAGTGCGAGTAAATTCCGTGGGGCCTCCTTGTGACCACATGCAGGCATTATGGTGTCACAGAGGTGTGATGTTTACCATGTCTGCCTCGTGATTTATTGTGTGGCCACTCGTTGTGGAGTGAGCCTCCCAGTCATTAAAAGTCAGTGTCATTAAAAGTCAGTGGTCAACTGAGTCAATCTGAATGTCTTAGTTATGCTCAGTTAATGAATATATCTGCACTTCAGGTTTAGGAAGGATTGCGATGGTCTTTGTTTTGGTTCTGTCTTGTTTGGGACAAAAATTAAAAAAAATTAAAAAATAAAATAAATGTTAATTTTAAACCCAAAGAAAATGGGGAAATTTTAAACGTTGTTTTTCTTCATCTGGAGAAAGTAAGTTGGCTAACTGAAGGGAGAGAAAATGTCACTTGTAAAAGTGAAAGATCTGCCTTGGGGGGGTATAACTGGAAAAATAGCAGATGTGCAGGAGGCCTGGGCAGCAGAGAGCGGGCCTGCATGCGAGAGTGAGCGAGCGAGAGAGAGAGAGAGAGAACGAGAGTACAGCCAAACAAAGGGAGTCCTGAGTCAGCAGCACTGTATTGGGCTGGGCTCTCTCTCCCTCCTCTCTCTCTTCTCCCCTCCTGTCCTTTCACGTGTTCCTTTCTCTCCTTCTTTGGCCCTGTGCCCACTCTCAGCTCGGAGCCTGAGATAGGCCGTGTGTGTGTGTGTGTGTGTGTGTGTGTGTGTGTGTCACTGACTGTGTGTTTGTAGCGGTTACTCCAGCACCGGCTCCAGCTGAACTCTCCTCCTCACTCACACCTCCGGGCTTTAATTTTGACTCTTCAAACCAGTCTAAAGTAACAATGCTCACTCAGCAGTGGTAGAAACTGACGACGTGCAAACACCCTCACGGTGTCGTGCTCTGCTGCTTTCCATTTTCCCTTTATCCTTATTCCTCCTGTTAGCGCTCGGCCGAGTCAGCTTGTGAGGAGTTTCCAAAGAGTGAGCGCTTTCTGCCTGTTTTATGGTTTGACGTCCCAGCCAGTGAAAACAGGCATTAAACCCACAGCCCACAGGTTAAATGCAGCGTCTGAGGCCCTCAGGATAATGGGATGCGACTTCAATGTCACGAGGGGGGGCGCCCATGGTGGGGGGGAGATATGTCATAAATGAAGGTGTCCTTTTTACTCCTTATTACCACTTGTTTTTCCCATACGCCCCTGATCGTGAAACTTTTACGTCTCAGAAGGGATCGTGTGAGGACAAACCCGATGGGTGTGTGTGTCCCTCACGGCCGCGGGACTTGGATTGGGAGTGCCTCCGTGTGGATTTCTCCCTATAAAAGTCCGCTGGCTTCCCCTCCCCCCACGTCCCCAGCCATGGAGAGCGTAGAGGAGAGATAGATAGTGGCCTCCACCGGGGGCATGCCAGTTTGTCTGGCAGAGTCATTACCCCCCCTCAGAACCCCCCCCGGCGCCGGCGTCGTCATCGCGTGCGTGAGCCGACGTGTGTGCAGGAGCTTCCAGTCTGGCAGACGCATGTTTCTTTTTTCTGAGATTGGTGTGTCGCTGGGCTCCGAGTGGGAGACTTTGCAGGAAATGCGTGCCTTTGGAATCCGCAGCCCTCACGGGAGCACTTTCACTCACTCTCCTGTGCTGACAATTCGATTGATTGCTGGTATATTGATTTTTCCTTCACTTCCTTGTTGTTTGATGTTTGCAGTCTGACGGGACCCGTCTCGCTTGAGTAACCGCACAGTGGAACCTGACCGTAGAGCTTTGCATTAGTATCATGGGAAGATTTCACCTGTGCTTCGTCATCACGCCTCATTCGTGTGCTCCTTCATTACTTACCAAAGGAAGTCATTTATTTACTATATATGTTTCTGTTATTTGTATGCCTTCCCTTTTCTGTCTGCTTATATACACGCTTACAGGAAGAGAGAAGTCACTTTGCTCTCTGAGGAGAGATGTCATGGGCTTTGGGTCACTCTCTGTCTGGGTGCATTTCTTAGGTAGGTGCTGCTGTACTTACCATCTCCTCAGGCATCCAGCCACTCAATCTAACCAGAAACTTCTAAAGCCAATCAAGGTCACATAGCCCGCTTCCCACAAATCGGGAGCCCAGGTATCTCCTCTGAGTCACATAGCCCGCTTCCCACAAATCGGGAGCCCAGGTATCTCCTCAGAGCATCCTTTTATGACATATTCTTTGCCCTTGGGGGGCTATAGGAGAGATGGGTGTCTGTTTCCACCCCTAGAACTCACCCTATTTTTGGTTAATTAAGAGTTATGATTAATGGAATCTGGAACAACTCAGAGTCACACGCTGCCCACGTGACCTTCAACCCAGAGTTTATGTAATCTGTCATTTTGCTTTATATTTATGTAAATGAGTCTGAGATGTGAGATGAGTACAGACGACCCCCCTCCCCCAAACTACTGAGGATTTATAAAGTAAGTAAGATGCTATGTAAATGACCAGCTGCAGAAAAAGCAGCATCCAAATAGCAAGCCGATGTATTCATAAATGCTGCTGGTGCGGCTGGGCCACTGCCTCTCTACCGCGCCACGTTCCTGTCAGCCACTCCCGGCCAGCCCGGCACGCCGCGTGCCCTTCCCCTCTCACCAGCCCCCCCAGCCCGGCGGCGCTAATTGAATCCTGCTGGCCGGCTCACAGCTGCATCGCACTGATGAGTCCCTGGGGCTGCGCTGGCCATGTGCGTACGGTTACCACACGGAGGCTTTGGGGCCTGCAGCGTACATCTCCAGCACGAAGCAATGTGTGTGTCATTACCGTCTGCCTTTCTGCCAGACTCCTGCCTTGTGCCACTTGATGCAACCCACAGGCCAAATCTGTATTTTTATGATCAAACCGTATATTACAGAAAATAGCCTCTCTTTCTGCATCTTGTTATTCATCTGCCCATCATGTTCCTAGCCTCACCTCTTCCCTCAGCACGCCTTTCTAAACAAGAATGAATTATTAAACGCATAGAGTGAGTTGTTTGGATCAAAATGCCGTCACTGAGTGAGAGGTGTGCCGGGTCCGGTCATTGTGGGGAGGACTTGTCCTCTAATCATGCAGAAATATTATCACACTACCTTCTATTAAAAGGCCAGGGTGTCCAGTGAATGCCCCCAGTTAGCTGTAATACAAAATTACTGTTTTATGTCAAAAGGCCTTTAGAGGTGTATGTCGGAAGAGCCTCCTGGGAGTCCTGGAGTATACAGGCCCCCATCATCCTCCTCTTCATCCCCGCCACGGTGCGGAGCTTACCCTGCTCTCACTATGAGTCGTGCAGCCACCCTGCCCGCAGGGATTGAGGACAGAACCAGGACGAGGCTTGAGCCCTCTCCGTTGTGGGTCCTCACCCGGCAAGAATGGCCTGGCACGATCCGGCATGCTATCTATGTGGAAGGTCTCCCAGGGAGGCCCTGTTCCGGCCACACAGATCACAAGGACGGTAATCTCCAGCCAGGTCCAAAACGGATCCGATTTCTGCACATTTAGCTATTGTACAGTGTCAGACAAGGAGGGGGGGCAGGGCTATATTTTCCAATTTAGAAAAGCGAGGCTGAAAGGTCGAGCGAAAGCTGCATCGCCACCCCCCCACACCAGTCACTGCCCAGTCAGAGCCGAGGGGACACACTTTTCTAAATGGTTACACAGCTGATGAAGGGCTGGATTGGCGCCAGGCCCGTGGCAGTGCCACATTTGGGCTCTCCGGTGTCTGCCCGGCTGAAAGCTGCGACCTCTCGTTAAGCGATTTAACAGAATCTCTGGGTTGGGAGTGGAGACCCGCTGTTCTGAAACATGCAGTCAGCCTGTAGCCCAAGGCCTGCAGCATGACGGCGCCTGACTGGTTCCGCCCGTGGCCAGAGCCCAGATACGGGGGGGCTGCTTTCAAGGAGCCGAGCCTGGCAGCGGATCCCTAGGTACTGACCTAAATGTCCTGTCCTGCATTTTCCTGTCTATCTAAATTTTGTCCTAATGGTAAAAAGGGAGTGTGATACTTTTGTCTTTATGATGATAAAAGCAGAAAAAATTTTGCTTCTTTTTCTGGGATTCATGCATTTGGGAAATTTGGCAGTGGTGAGCTTTGATGAAGCGCTGGCCGGCCCGCTGTCTGACCACCGTCACCAGGTCGCGGTCGATGGGTCTCGCTGTATCGTTCATGTTACGTGCCGCCATACACGGGAGGAAGACCTAAAAACTGAAGGACTGTAAGAGGATGGGATGAGTACTGTGTTTGTGCCAAATATCAGAGGACAGACAGGCAAAGCACAGAGCGTGTGGGCGACTCCCGGGTGACTGGGCGAGCTCAGACAACGCGGTGCCATGGGAGGCTTCCGAGGAGATTTTATGCTCCGCAGCCCGCCTTTTCGTTTGATAGTGTGTAATTGAATGCAGTGGGTCACACGGTATTATAAAACACAGCCTGTTAGATGCACAGCATTCTTCCAGAAAATCTACTGTTTGTCTGTTTTTAGCTCACTTCCGATTTATAGTTAATCATATAAGACGAGAGTCTCAAAATGAGGCAAGTAAAATCAGGTAAAATTGTTGTGGAAATTGTTCCTTTCCTGTCTGGACTTCTGAGCTTTAGTAGAAGTTCTGGATGTCCCTGCTGTCTCTGCTATTACTGCTGTCTCTGCTGTCCCTGCTGTCTCTGCTATCACTGCTGTCCCTGCTCTCTCTGCTATCTGCTGTCTCTGCTCTCTCTGCTGTCTCTGCCATCTCTGCTATCTGCTGTCTCTGCCGTCTCTGCTATCTGCTGTCTCTGCTATCTGCTGTCCCTGCTGTCTCTGCTATCTGCTGTCGCTGCCGTCTCTGCTATCTGCTGTCTCTGCTATCTGCTGTCGCTGCCGTCTCTGCTATCTGCTGTCCCTGCTGTCTCTGCTATCTGCTGTCGCTGCCGTCTCTGCTATCTGCTGTCTCTGCTAT
>JAODKM010000119.1:62533-78134 GCA_026780845.1 Petrocephalus sullivani
CTCCCCCGCTTTCCCCCCCCCCCCCCCCCCCCCCCCCCACACACACACACACACACACCCACACACACACACACATACACACACGCACACACCCTGCTCCTTTACTGAGCTCTTCACCCGCTGCCAGCCACCTGCATATATAAAAATGCTGAATCGGCGAGGTCAGGGGTCACCTGACGGATGTCAGCAGGGTTTCGGCCTGGCTGTGTGCGGTGGAATGCTAAGGCAGACCACAGAAAGGGATTGTTCATCTGAGAGGGTGGGGGGTTGTCTGCATGTCTTCACTAGCTCAGTGGAAATAAGCTCCCTTCTGAATGGCCAGACAGACCTTGAAATGGACAGCACTGTCCCCTTGTCCTTAGAGACAGCTCTGCTGTGTGCTGGCCTGTCACACTACTGAATAGGTGTAGTGTCTGTGCTCGGAGTAGGACTCTGAGCGGGACGCTGAGCGGGTTTGGTGTTTGTGCTCTTATCAGACCTCTGAACAGGATTCTCAGCGGCTTTGGTATCTGTGCTCTTATCAAAACTCTGGGCGGGACTGAGTCGGCTTGGCGACTGTGTCCTGACGGCTGTTTTCTGAGTCAGCGTGGCATCTGTGCCCTGAGCAGGACTCTGAGCAGAACTCCCTTTAAAGCAGCGTTGCTCCATGTGGGAATTCATTTTATTCACATATGTATAAAATTGAGAATGCTTGTGGCATGAAACATTTAGAAGTAAAGATTCCCAATTTCAACTTTTTGATATTAAGAAAAAAGTGCCCCAGCTCCCCTCCAAAAGACCAAGCTTGTGGAACTATTTGTGTCAAATTGCTAATCTGTGCCCTCTGTTTCAAATGTGCTGTTTGTCGAGTTCTAAATATAATCTCTAAATGCTGTAATTACATCCATGTCTGGCAAATGGCTTTTTAACTTTGTTTAAAAAACAAACCGACAAGAAAAGAACTAAACTGTTTCAGCTCAGTCATAAGCTCTCTGACAGGTTAGATCTGAAACCAGAAGCCACCACAACAGAATACGCTTTGTGTTGTGATGTTCTGCAGAGGGCAGAGTGCGAAAGAGAGGCGGGATGGGGGAGTGTTTTTATAGTGTCCAGGCTGAGAAACGTCTCCACTCTGCACACTGGTGTGTTTTGGTGTGTTTTAAATGGCTGTGTGTGGACTGGGGAATTACACACTTCTCTCAGCTGTGTGAGAGGCCAGGTCCCGGTCGAGCAGCCCACCAATCGGCCATGGGAAGGAGCCCGCAGGCTTCAGCGGGGAAGGAAAGTTTAGGTGCTCAAAGAGGTGGATAGTTCAGGTCCAGAAAGTAAAAATCCAGACCAAGATTTTGGTTCAACCAACTAGTTCAATCTAAAGAGTCACAATGATTGAGTAGTCAACTGTTTGGGAGGAAGGGAGGTCAACAAGTCGGTTGAAACAAAATCTTGGTCTGGATTTTTACTTTGTTGACCTGAACTACTCACCTCTGGGTGCTGGGATGCAGGCCTGGCTGTGCGCCTCCTCCAGGTCCCTGTCCTGCGTCACCCTTCTCCACTTAAACAGATGTTTGAGGGCTTGCTGGATAAATGCTACTTTTGTTGCTCTGCTCCCCCCACCACTGTGTGTTGCGGTCCTGAGCGTGTGCCATCTCCATTTCTCAGTGGTCCCATGCCCTGGAGAAGTCCAGCACCGGCAGCCTGTTCAGCCTGGCCTGGTCTGCAGACGGGACGCAGCTGGCGGGAGCCTCGGGCAGCGGCCATGTCATCTTCGCCCATGTGGTGGAGAGGCGCTGGGCGTGGAGGAGCTATGAGGTCACGCTGACCAAGCGCAGGACCATGCAGGTACCACCACTGCCACCGATCCCTTCCGGGAGCTGCTCCTGGGGCACGATCATGGTGCCGCTGAGCTGCTCGTCACAGCCGTCCTTCCCTGGCAGTCTGGCCTCCCGCGTGGCCGCTTAGCTGTGGATGAGTTTTCGTTAAGGTACAGCCAGCTCCTCTCACCACCATAGTGTCTCTAAGAAGTGGGCCGAGTGCGTCCGTAGCCTGCGGCTTGCATTCATTAAATAGACTTGTTTTCCCAATAATAGGACAACTGGTGCCTTTGACTCCTATAAGCGACTCTCAATAAGTGGTGATGGCAGATTTACTTTAAATGTAATGCATTAATACAACCCAAGTTTAGTCAGTTAGGCACCTCCTCAAACAGAAACAGGAGTTTAACCTTAATGACCTGCTTTGAGTATACTCAGCACCTTCTAGGAGAAAATCCATCATCTCCATCATCTCCTATTTGTGTCAAATCCAGACCCTAGTAGTGCTATCCAATGGGCTAACCATCCTTTGTCCTCATGTCCCTGTAAGCCTGGTTCCGTCCTCTGGTTCCGTCCCTGTGTACGAGAAGCCCTTCAGCCTCAGTGGCTTTGCCACTAACGACAGCCATGTCAGGGTGTGAGCGTTTGTCCGTTGCTGTTACCAAACGGGCCTCTCTGCTGCTCTGGAATTGGCTGAGAGGCTTCTGCTGACTAATTCAATGGCATCCTGCATGTGTCTATGTTGAGGTAATTGACGGGCCGTTTAATTCATAAACAGTATGTATTTTTCCTTCGTCTTGTGCGTTTCGGGACAGATCAGCCACTCCCGAGTCTCCGATGTAAAGGTATCCGGCCCAGCCTACTGTAACCGTATCTCCCCTTAACCTGACTGCCCCCCTCCCCTGCACCCCCAGGGAGCACCACCCCGCGTCTCCCCCCCGCGTCTGTGTGTGTGTGTGTTAGCGTCTTTGCGGGTCTGCTCCCGGTTTAGTCAGTGCTCTGCTGAGAATCCCCCTTTAATCTCCCCGATATGGGACCCTCGCCTGCCTCGCCTTCTTTAACCATCTAGCAACATGCCCGGCTGGAGAAATGGTGGGATGTTTGGCCCCCCCAGCTCTGCGTACCCTCCCCCAGGATCGCCCACATACCCCCGCACACCTTCCCTGATAACCCCACCGGACTCTGTGGCCCGTTTTCCTTCGGACGGAAAGGGAATTATCTTGTGATCCAGCTTCACTTCAGAACCGAAACACGTTGTGGGCCTAAATAAATGCTTTTGAACACTGAGTGGAGGTGAATTACCTTGTGTGAAAAGCAGTTAGCAAAGTAATGGTCTGTTGCGAGGGGGCTGAATTCCCAAGGCATCTGTACATCTGGTTAATCATTATGTTATAAGACTCCTACTGTAACCAGGTGACAAGGGGCCGCTTGTCCTCTGGGCCCTGCTGCCAAGCCCGTTTAAGCTGGGAAAACCACAGGGTGGGCTTTAAGCAGCGTGGGCCTGCACGTGGCTGCCAGGGACATCTCGCCGAAACTGGACAATCCACGGCTTCACTCTTTGCTCGTTTTTAGCAGAAGCTTTTTTTCTTTTTTTTGCCGATGGTCCATGAATCATGAAGTGGGCTGCTAAATTTAACCACTTTGCGGTTGTGTGTTTTTTTCTTTTTCTTTCTGGGGAGATGCGCGTACAGATTTGGTGTGCCACATACAGTAAAGGCAAACTCCAAAATAGGTGAAATCAAATAAAGTTTACTAACACACAGCACTTATTATTTACTACTGTAAGCTTAATACTGACAGTGTTTAGCATCGCACGTGTGTGTGCATCTGTCGTGTGTCATAGTCTGGGTTCTGTAGCGACCTCGGGTATGGAGGGGGCAAACCCTAACTATGGATCTGGGACACCCAGGTGCGGAACGTCGTCAACGATGCTGTGGACATCCTGGAATTCCGGGACCGAGTCATCAAGGCCTCGCTGTCACATGACCACCTGGTGGTGACCACCTCACTGCAGTGCTACATCTACAGGTTGTGGCCTGTCCCTGTCTGATCATTACGTGTGAATGTTAACGAGCAGTTCGACAAGCAGACACTTGTGCTCTCCCTGTGATCGTTGAACTTGACTTAACATACACAGTTAAAAAAAAAAAAAAGTCATGTGTTATTCCTGCTAAATAAAATGGCTGTAATCACACAGAATTGGCTGGAATCGGCAGAATGAGCGGTGTTCTGTCCCGGGACCTTCCTGAGGACAGACAATGGCTGTGTTGTAGAGTTCTGTGCAAGAAGTTAACAGCGTTGGTGGAAGGGCCACCTGGAGCCTGAAAGGGAGAGAATCGGGGGCCCCCAGGTCTCCCATCAGGCCTCTAAAAGATGAGCGTGTCGTTTGAGCAGTTCCTCCAGCTGTTTGTCTGTTACCATGCAGTGTGACCAACTGGAACACGCCTCTGATTTTCGACCTGAAGGACGGCGCCGTAAGCCTTATTCTGCAGGCAGAGAGGTGAGCGAGCCCATCATCGCTTGCGCCTTGGCAGAACCGTCCCTCCTCTGTGCACCCCCCAAGCAGCCGCAGCTCCGTGCCTGCCAAGCGACGTTCTGTGACTCAGCCAGTAGTAAAATGGATATTTGTCCTGAAGCCTGATTGCGATGTGGAAAAGCGATAACACTTTGTCATTTACTTGAATGGTATGGTTTCTGTGCTAGGCTGTTATTCATAAACCTAGAAAAGCGAAGGTCCTGGCTTTGAATCTGCCTCCCCCACCGTATGAAATCAGTCTGAGTAATAAAGTGTTACCGTTTTTGATTCTTATACAGTTAAATTGTGTAAAAGAGTTACTGTACTAATTCTGTTAGAGATTAACTTCGGATACCTGCTGTGATGTGGAAGTGTCCTAATGCTTGTTTGGCGTCTCTTTTTGTCCACAAGACACTTCCTGTTAGCGGACGCCGGGGGCATATACGTGTTCTCCTATGACGGCCGGCTCACATCCTCCCCCAAGGTAGCGGGCATACGCACGGACATCCTGAGCACACAAGCCATTTCGCTCAGCAATGACACCGTCGCTGTCCGGGACAAGGGGGACGAGAAAGGTGAGCCGGGCAGACGGAGACGCCGACGGCCTCCTCTGCCAAACGCTCCTGCTTAATCCTGCTTCTGTTTCTTCAGTCATTTTCCTCTTCGATGCCCTGACGGGGAAGCCCCTGGGGGATGGGAAGCCCCTAACTCACAAGGTAGGTCTTCCTGCCTGCTGCTGTCATCTGACTAGGAGTGAAAATGAGGCTTCAGGTTCTTGATCCACTGAACTAAAAGTTCACGATCACCCGGCATTTTCCGAGAAGAGGTGCAGCTTATTCTCTCAATAATGCCACCCCCCTGCCCTGGGGGGTAGCCCCAGCCAAAGTGAGCTGACTGTCTCTTCAGGCCTCGGGGACACGGCGTAACAGTGGGGTGTGAGAGCGGGAGGTGGGGATGATGGGGGAGGGGCAGCCTGAACGTTCACTTACTGTCTGTCAGCATGTCCCCCCGGCCAGGACTGAGCACGGTGCCTGGGGCCAGCTGGCTCAGGTCCCTGCCTCTCCCTCCCCCTCGCATCCACCTCTGACACCCCGGCCCAGCACTGGGTGTCTCATTTAATATGGTACAATAACAGCCAGCCTGTATGCATGTGCGCACGCGCTCAAAATGGCAAGGTGCACTGTGGGTAGGAGGCTTGGCGGCCGGCCCTCCTCTCATTTCCCTGCCGGAGGAGCAGATGATGTAGTGCATACTATTTTCAGTCACTCTGTGTGTTTGTATGTTGACTGAGTGAAGATGTTTATCTGAGGGGGGCTGAGCTTTGATGGCAGTCAGTTCCTAATAGAGAGCAGACCCTCTGAGCCGTTCTTATTTAATCAGGAATGTATAATTAGATGTGGCCTAATGAAAAATTATTCCCATACAAATTTTAAGATTAGGTCCCCGCTTGTGCTCCTGATAGTGTGTGAGTCTGTATCGAAAACAGTCCTTGGGCCCGGAGGCATGTTTTATGCCTGTCTAACCCAATCTGGCCCAGGGCCCTGTCTAAATTGGTCAACTGTGTGTGATGAAAGCAGAAAAGCGTCATGTGTGTCATGGCGGTATAGGGACCGCCCAGTAGCGTGGTGTCATCTGCCTCCTTCAGACAGAGGTGATGGCGATCGCCCTGGACCAGGGCGGACCAGCCACAGACAGGAAGATCGCTCTGATCGACAAGAACAAGGACCTGTACCTGACCTCTGTCCGCCGTCGTGAGCAGGCCATCTGCAAGATTGGTGAGTGCAAGGTGGGCTCTGTGCTTCTGTGATGTGGGCGTAGCTCCACGCTCCAGGTTGCCGGGTGATGAGTCCTCTTCCTCTCAGGCACCATGGTCCACACTATGGCCTGGAATGACTCGGCCAGCCTGCTGTGTGGATTCCAGGACACCCAGTTCACGGTGTGGTATTACCCCCACACCGTCTTCATAGACCGGGACCTGCTGCCTAAAACTCTCTTCACAAAGGACGCCAGGTACGGCATTCTGCGGCCTCCTGGGGTCCGGTAGCAGAGTACCAGCCGCGTCCCACGGCTTCCTGCGTGTCCCGTTCTGACACCACCACTCTGGCCTTTGGGACGAGGCGTTCTCATGTGCGGTCCCCCCAAGGTCACGTTTACAAACCATCACCAGATGGTATTTTTAAACGTTACTGCTAAACACAGAATGATCTAAATACACACTAAAGAGAGTGGAGGATTTTGAAAGTGCCCTGTCCACTAGTGATGCAACCGTCAAATGTCATCACCATATCAACCAAATAATAAATGCAGCAACAGAATAATTTATAAACAAGCTCCCAGCGATTTGAGTGGGAAAGCAACGTTTTTCATCTAAAGGTTTACTGCCAGTCTCGTCAATAAAACATTACTGGCTTCCAAAACTTGCCTCTCCCTGTCATTACGACGAGAGAGGGAAGGGTCCCTCCTGGGCACCAGACTGGCACTGAGTAATTCTCGGTAAGTGGGCTGCATCTGGAGAAGGCTAGTAGGTTTCATAATTGTCTGCATAAGGTGTAGTTGCGGGACTCTGTATCATTTTCCTCCATGACAGCGAGTTCAGCCGCGGTCCCCAGATTCTGAGCTACATGGGCACCCAGGTGACCATCCGGCGGGCCGACGGTTCCCTGGTCTACAGCAACGTCTCTCCGTACCCGGCCCTCCTGCACCAGTACACGGGCACCTCGCGCTGGGACGACGCCTTGCGCCTCTGTCGCCTTGCCAAGGTACGAGGACACGGGGGCCAGCAGACCCACGCGGGTGCGGCTTTCTTAATCCCACCCTCATTTACACCTTTCTGTGCGTGCCTTTGTGCCCGCCGCCATGTTGGATAACATTACTACTTTGCGACAATGAGCAGCAGCATCGATCCAATGCATTCGTATTTCCCAGTAATCCCCAACAGTACATAATTTTTTATATTGTGCACACTATATAATTATTTTGTGGCAAAGGATATTAAGATAATATCTTGTGTGCACAAGATAAAAAATTATTTTTCCAGATTAAACAAAACCTGGTATGAAGGGATGTGAAAGTTCAGCATTATGGGATGGGGCTCAGGGTGGGAAATGCTCAGTAATACGTGTGATCGCATCACATTATTAGAGGAAGGTGGGGCTGGTTTCCTTCTAACTGTAATGAGTGGAGGCAAATGACAGGCGAAGCAGCCGGGCAGCGTGGGCCAGGGACCGACGACAGGTACAAGTTAGCAGGGATTCAGCGGCTCAGGCCGCACTTGGGGCCCGCTTCACGGCGCCGTGTCTGAGCCCCTGCGCTGCTGCCGGGACGCCCATCTCGCGCACCTGTGCTTACGCTTGGCCTCGGAGGCAGAGGCCCCCCCTGTCATTCTCCTATGCTCCCCCACCCCACCCCGTACGGCCTTACGCCGGCTGACCTCGGTTTAAGTCATTCGGATAGCTTTAACTGGCCCTGCTCTGTTACGTACGAGACTTCAGCGGGTTACTACTGTGCGAATGCATAATGGGCTCTGTGTTCAAGGAGAGTACAAGCTGGCTGGGTAAAGTTATAAAGGGCCCCATATTTTTGTTATCAATCTACATTACCATATATTGTACATTATATTTATTATACGGTGGAACCCCTAAATATAAGGTAATAAAACTGTTTGGAGAGCAAATATTCATGCACTACAGCAAAGAAGAATAGTGCTTTATTGAGCTGAAGCTGGTGGTTTTAAATTTGTTTTTAATTAGTCAGTGTGACACCATTTACTGCTATTTACCCCGGATCCACAGAGATCGCCTATGTACTCGGTTATGATGCAATAAGCGCAGGCGGGGGGGGGCGGGGGGGCGCGGGGAGGTGGGCCAGAAAGCCCGCCTGCTCCACCGCGCTTAGGAAATGCCGCCAGCTCAGCGTGCCCGTTTCTGGTAAGCGGGCCGGCCTTCCAGTAGCTGCGGGTCTTCGTGGAGGGAGGGCTCACCGGAGCCACCCCGTCCCGGCCACGTGGATGGAAAACGCAGCAGCTCGGGCCGCAGTGACCCCCGGAGAGCGGCCATCCTGGCTGATGTTTTCTCCTCCCGGCCTTTCGTCTGGGAAACGATAACCAGCGAGACCGGACCCCTAAATATAATGTGCTGTCAGACGCACTCCAGCACCCCTCCATCCTCTGATGTCACAGGGAGCCGTCAGACGCACTCCAGCACCCCTCCATCCTCTGATGTCACAGGGAGCCGTCAGACTCCCTAATAACCTGTTCTCCTCTGTCAGGGGCTGTGCCTCCTACACCAGGCTTGTGGTCACAGTGGTTTAATCACGTGACGGGGCGGCCGGCCCGCCGCCGCCCCGGCGCCTCTGGCGACCTGTCCAAGTGCAGACCTTTCTGTCCGCTTACCGTCTAAACCGCCGGTGTATACAGCATAGGCTGGTCCCAGGAGAGAGAATGCACTTCGCGGTGTTTATTTACGCAGCCCATCGCAAATATTGCGACATGCGTGTGTGGTTTAAATGCGGCAGCGCCGTGTCAGGCGGGGCCTGGGGGGCCGGTTGATGCTGCATAGATTTTCTGGCCCCCTTTCCGATCTTTTGTTATTGTTTTGTTTGGTGGAATGTAAACCGAACAGGAGCCCCAAGCGAACTTTCCAGGGGCTCACAAACACACGGCGGATTGTAATGTCGATAAAAGGAGACGGGGAAGGAAGCGACACATTACATTACGCCACATCTCCCTAGGGGGGGTAAGGTACGGATGCCACAAACATCCTGTTTAAGAGTTTGCAGACAAGTGCCCCCATCATAACAAGCTGTTAGCCCATGCCCTGTCCCATCTGTTTCCATGTGCTGCCTTAGTAGCCGAGTGCTTTATGCTGAAAGAGGTCCGTTTGCTTGCCTGCCTGTCTGCCTTTCTGTCAGTCTGTCTCTGTGGGACTTGACTTCATAAGTGTGTTAGGCTGTAACTGCACCAGCACTAGGGGGCGCTGTCGGTTAATCAAGGTGCCGTCCATAAATCCCACAGGACCAAACCCTCTGGGCGAGCTTGGCTGCCATGGCGATGGCCAACCAGGAGCTGAGCACGGCAGAGGTGGCCTACGCGGCCATCGGGGAGGTACAGCCTCTCCGCATGCCTTTTCACATGCAACACTTCTTCCGCATTTCTGCTTCCTTTGTTCCAACAAAATCCCATAAATAGAACGATTAAAAATCCACATAGAATGATGCTATTCATCTTTCACTTTCAATAGGTGGACAAAGTCCAGTACATCAACTTGATCAAAGAGCTTCCTTCAAAGGAGTCCTCTCTGGCGCACATACTGCTATTCAGTGGCTATGTACAAGAGGCAGAGTCCACGCTCCTGCAGGCTGGCCTCATTTACCAGGCCATCCAGGTGAACATCAACCTCTATAACTGGGACAGGTAGGTATGCCTGCTTGCAGCTTGGTCTAAACCCTTCCTGGGCTGGCTCATTCCTTCTGGGTCGAAGAGACCGGTGTTTGTTGATTGACAATTCCACAAGTGGAATATGGAAGGCTATCAGACATGTTTAGAAGGTGTCCATGTCCCGACCCCTCCCCATAAGGGCACTGGAGTTGGCAGTGAAGCACAAGACACACGTGGACACCGTGCTTGCGTACAGACAGAGGTACCTGCAGGACTTTGGCAAAAAGGAGACCAGCAAGAGATTCCTGCAGTATGCTGAGGGGGTACGGACCAAAAACTGTGTACTCTTTTTGTCCAACAATCGTATCTTTGTTGGTCCAACCTTTCAGTTGGATATTTTAAATTATTTTTAATGGCAAATGATTATTTTCACTTGTATGTTCATTCCGTATTGAAACTGCCTTAAGGTACCAGCCTGACAGCGCGTGACGTCTGATGCTGGCCCGTTTGGCTGTCCCTGCAGGTGGAGGTGGACTGGGAGAAGATCCAGGCCAAGATGGAGATGGAGCTGGCCAGCGAGCGGGAGCGGGCGGCCGCTGCCTCGCTGCGGACTAGTGCAGCATTCCGCCGGTAGGCCCTGCCTCGGCTACTGGTGTTCCAGCCTGCAGTGACCCTCTGCAGACCTGTGTCATGGAGCAGCAAACCCCATTCCTGAATGGCCTTGGGGTTTGTCCTGGCTTGGGGCTCCAAAACATTCAACCTGCCACAAGGAACTTGTTTGCCGTGGCATGTTTTTAAAGCTACAAGCCACGATACGGGACGTGGTCAGTTTGATCCGGTACATTTACAGCTTGAGGAATGAGAGATGCCTTCCCACAATGCACTGGATGTCACAGGCTTGAGGACAAGGTTTTGCTATGAGGCGAGTGTAGATCTTCACCTTTCATGCTACTTACTCCTGTCTGCAAGGAATTGGGTTACATCGTAAACACTTTTTATCTGTACGAATCATATTGGTTTAGCTGTTCACTTTGTACTTCTATATATAAATATTCTATACATTTTCTTAAATATAGTGATATGAATTCTTGTGCTGAAACTTAAGATACCTTTTGTTACCCTTAATAAATGCTTTCTGTAAAAAGTCTGGTGTTTCTTCTGTCGATGATAATGTTGTGCTATAAAATAAGCTTATGGCCAAATGCCAGACAAGCAGGGTGTACAACTGGATACCCCCGTCTCGCTCGCCGCTCCACTGCTGACTTTCCTACAGGACGCGATGTCACAGTCGGATGGATAACACTTTTACAAACCTATCGATCGTCTGCGCATTTGACGGGATGCAGGAGTGCGCAGCTGCTCGGTCCTGTTGCATGATGGGAACTCGCCCACAGAGGTCAGGTGTAGGGCCTTCTGTAATGTGACATACAGGCAGCCCGTCCAATAAGGAAGAGCAGGTGCCCCAGTCCAGCTGCATATGCGCAAAATACATTTTCCATCGTTACCCCGGCTTCTCTTCTAGATGGAACATCTCAGGAAACACCGGCAGCTAAAAACGCAGAGTGTGTAGGGGTGGGGTTAGGAGGGCAGCCGCCCCCCCCCCCGGGTGCTGCAGCAGGCTCCTGTTAAACATTGGGCCACTGCACCCCCCCCCACCCCCCGTCCTGGCCTGCGCCAAATCCTTCCAAGGCGCGCCACGCCATGTCGCATCTCCGGCATGGGGGGGGGGGGGGGCTTGATGCCTGTGACCCACCCCTAGATCAAGTTTCCATCGCATTACCACAACAAACAGGATGCGCGGTCCCACCGTACATCGACGGGGGAAAATGCCCCTCTGTCTTCTAGAAAAACAGTTTGATTTAATATTTTATTACATGCTCAGGAAATTTAGGCATTAAATAATTGGCTTGCTTGTTCATATTTCACGCTTGCTGTCTGAAAGATATGGGGATTGGGAGGTGTGTTTGCTTGCCAGCCACTGTTAAGTACCCCTGAGCTGGACTGCACTGGGCTACTGAACAGTCCCAGTGTTGCCCTTAGAACCCCTGATGAATCACACTGTTCAAGGTGCAGAATGGCACAGGAGCCAGATAACACAAACCCATGCAGCAGAACCTCTGGGGAAGTGGCCCGTTTTGTGCTCTAATGCCATTTCATAAGTGTTGACCATTCGTGGTACTTCTGGTTTGCATCCTCTGCACACATGAGGAGACCTTGATGAGATTTAGCGAACCAGGTGCCAAGCTGTAACGAGCCAAGATTCTCGACTCCATTGGTACTTAAGGTACGTTTGTTAGAACTCGGAAGCTACCCAGGTACCTATCCCATTATGGCCCAAAGAGCTTTCCTCTGTGGGACTTCAGCCTCGATCGTCTGTTGATCTCCTCTCCGTTTCCACAGCTGATGAACAGACTGGACATAATGGCAACCTGGAACTAGGAAAACCACCTTTCGGTTTTCGACTGGGTTGTTTTTAATATTAATCCATTCGATCTTTACATGCTCATAAATACTTAAACCATTTTATCGTAACTAACGACGTAGTTGCCCATTTGGTAATCTTGTACTATATTTAATTGTAAACCATTAACCATAAGCCAAGTTAGAAATAGGCAGATTTTATGTCAGACAGAGTCGAAGCCCCACTACGTTACTACTGTAAGGTTATCGATCGATTCCCGCATACCGCAGAAGGAAGCCCTCGTCGGTGTCCCGTCGCTGGTGGAGCCACCTGCACCATACCGGCTCAGTCGGCTATGTGTCCCTGATTTAAAAACGCACAGAAAGCTCCGGGGAGAAAAGACCTTGTCGTCCTAACATTTTCTTTTCGGTATATGAATAGATGGGTCCGAAAGTGACCCATAAACTTAGGAGAAGCTGATCGCTGCGCAGAGCCCGCGTGACCGAACCCCCTCGCCTGCGGGTCAATCAGCAAATAAAGGCGACTTAGGCGCTGCTTTTCCGCACAGATGCTCAGTGCCGAGACCGTACCCCTGAGATATTACTAAAACACGGAGTAGGAGTCATTCAATGAGGGATGCAAAGGAGAGCCCGATTTGGGATGTATCAGGTGTAGGTGCGCCTGGGCTGCGGTGCGGAAGCAGACCTACAGTCACATCCTTCCAGCTGGGTTACGGCGGGTCTCACTGTGGAGATGGGAGAGTTGTGGCTTTCTGAGCGGTTACTCCTTTATTTCCTGCTTATACCTTTAAGTTACATATATAACAAGTTGTCCCCAGCTCACGTGGAAAAAATGCACACGGTAAACGACAAAGCAAAGTATTTCTCACTATATTAGCATTCGACTTCAGACAGCACAAAAAAAAGTTTTAAAAATATATTTATCGTAAAATAAACAAGCTATATCATTATTACACAAAGTGGCATTGGGTCAGACGGTATCCCAGCGTGTCCTGGAAGCGTTTAAGGCGCCCGGCTCCTGTCCCCTGCGCCCCGGCCGCGCCATGGCGACCTGTTCCTCCGCCGCAGCCAGCAGATCGTCCCCGGAGCGCTCCCGCTCCGCCTTCCGCATGCTCTCCTCGTACGTCGGCAGGTACTTCACCTCGTCGTACGCCGGCAGCTGCACCACCAGCGAGGCGAAGTCCCCGTCGCCGGACTCCGGCATGCGGTCCAGCAGCGAGTCCTGGGACGCCGTGGCGCTCCTGCCGAACAGCGCCGGCTCCTCCTGCCTGTCGCGGTGCCTGCGGGGTCTCGGGCAGATGATGCGCTGGATGAAGTAGCCCATGGCGAAGAGGAGCAGCAGGATCAGGACGCCCGACAGCTTGCGCGTTATCCAGCCCACGTTGTCCAGGAAGCTGTGCCGGGAGAGCTTGCAGCAGCGGCCGGCGCTGCTGCCGTTGCCCTGCGCGCAGCACTGCTGCCCCTCGCCGCACTCCAGCTCCCCGCAGCCCCGGAGCGCTTCGCACGCGTGCATGGCCAGGAGGCTTAGGAAAGTAGCGCAGGCTGTGGCATCAGCTGGGAAATGAGGCATTCTTTGATTTTCGCTCACTTAGAATTGCGTGCCCGGTATATACCCTCCTCTATGCCTGTTGTTATTTTTTTTTCCTGCTTTCTGGTTTTAATTGCCCCCGAAGCAGCGCAGGGAGGCAGGTGACTTGGCGGCGGGCGCCGATGCTTAGTGGCACTGGGAGCCCCCCCGATCCCCTCCCCGCCGGGCCGTGCGCTGCCCGCTTGTGCTCACTGGCGAATCCCCATCCTTACATCACTGCTATGTCCCGTCCTGTGCGCACAAGCCCGGCTCGTCCGGGGCTCCTTATGGCCGTCTGATGGGCCTGTGTGCACCTGGAGTGCGCGCACGTTTTAATCGGCGCTGTAAAAGCATTCATCAGTCACTCTTTAAAAGAGGTCTCATGTCGTTATGAGAGGAGGATGTTTGTGCTCATCACAATAATAGAGGCACCACAGACCTCCGACAATTAAAAATGCATGGATTCTCGACCGGGACGGTGGGTTGTAATGACTCTCTCATTAGTCTATGTACCCAAGAGATCCCCGATGAGGAAATTTCAAAGCATTTCAATACCGCACAATACATAATTCCATTTAGGACACACTATTATGCCGTTGACAGCCGTATCGACGTTTGCCTTCCTTCGCTCGTTTGTTTCCGTGCTAAATTTGGAACTAGGAGGATAAAGGTCCAAGTTCCAACCGGGTCCGTGCTGACCATCTGAACGTTTTAAATATTTTTTAACCATATATAACATTAACCTGAATTGTTTATGTGCATCCTAACCGGCAGTTATGTGTCTCTAATAGATTGCCATTGCATTTTTTAAGAAAGGATAAATAGCGCCCTAGGAAATCCTGTAGTAATGGCATGCTTTTAATATTGATGTTTTCGGTAATGTGAAATAGGCCTAGTACTACGCTAAGTTGATGCTGTAAACACTTATCGTTTTATTCGGTGTTACTTTATGGAAAGCATGATGGTACTGTGTTGAAACTAGCCGAACTACATCCAAAGCGCACTGGATGTATAAACGCCTGGTTAAGCAGAAACAGGGGCGGACTCATGGCAGGCACCTCGACCGGAAAGTGCCGGAAATTTGATTTTTGTCTGTTTACTTGTCTCAGAAACAGTAAGATGTCCACACTCAACTGAGCTTTTATATTTGATTTTCTAGGTAGCCAGTGCTAGAAATTATATATATCACATTGTGGTTAGGTATAGGCTTACTGAAAATGCGTGTAAGTTTGGAACGTCAGATTTGTAACTCACATTTATTTTGTGAAAGCATAAGGTATTGTAGTACTCTGTATTATGTTACTCGTTATAAAGAGAACACATGTAATTAATAAATTGCAGATCAAACTGAAATTTAAATGTACGTTCCTAAGGACCTGGGTAAAATCAGGAAACCCCAGACTACATCACACATTAGTATGTATTTGACAGCTGGGTTGAAGGACGCCCAACTTAATCAAAAACAATGAAGCCTTCCATGAAAAACATTTTCATAAATTACTAAAATGTTTTCTTAAGCAATAACACCCCATTCCAAAGATAATGGTATGCATAAGATGCAGGGATTAGGTACAGGGATATCTAGCCTTTTAAACGGGGAAATGGAGAAGTGGCTGCGTATCGAGAAGTAATGCTGCTTTCCAGTCCAAGCCCTGAATTGTGGCAGACATGAAATGAAAGTGCCCCTGAAAGGCACCATATTAGTAAATGCCACACCTACACATTTAGCTGCCTCGCTGACATTTCCATCCAGTGCACTTCCCTCTGGCACAAGGCTCCCTGCAGTCGACCCAGAGATGCAGGTCAGCCACAGAGGCGGCACCATGAAGGGGAGAGCGCCGCCCCCCGCCCCCCCCCGCCCCCCCGCGGCCGCGGGGCCGGAGCGGGCCGCCGGCCGCCGTGACTTGATGTCAGTGCTCGCGAGCAGAAAAAAA
>JAODKM010000119.1:81785-96184 GCA_026780845.1 Petrocephalus sullivani
CCATCCTGGGCTGTTCCCTGCCTTGTGCCCTGTGATGGGTTGGTACCCCATCCTGGGCTGTTCCCTGCCTTGTGCCCTGTGATGGGTTGGTACCCCATCCTGGGCTGTTCCCTGCCTTGTGCCCATAGGTGACACTGAATAGGAGAAGTGTTTCAGAAAATGCATGGATCAAATACCACGGAGCTTACGTATACAGCCACCCTTTGCCTTTGGATCAACTTCAATCATTATTGGACATGAGTCTTAAGATATGTGTTGTGGGACATTGGACCATTCTTCAAGAAATAGGTCCAGTTCTAAGAAGGATTGAGGAGGTTGAAAACTACTTTCTGGAGCACTCTTGATGCAGAACTTAGCGTAAAGCTTCACTGATATTTGGATCTGGTCATTAGTTAGGACAGGAAAAGAGTGAAACCACTCTTCAGTTTGCTTAGCAGTATGTATGTGGTAATATCATCTTGGAATATGGCAACATCACATCAAAGCAGTGTTTGCACTATATGGTGCACCTGGTCCAGTGAAATGGCCTCATATTCCTTAGCCATTATATGACCATGCAGAGCAAACACAGCACTAATGATTCCCACAGTATAGCTGCCATAACAATAGACATTGTGGGCTCCTTTGACATTTTCCCAACATAAACCCATCCATATGTAGGAAAAAGGGTCTCACACTACAGTACTTTTTCCCATCATCCAGATGCCTTGGTTTTGTTCATTGGATAGAGGCAGTTTCTGAATTGCAGCCCAGTCATAAATGGCAGCTTTGAGATTCTCACGGTATACTGCTGTCGTTGTGACTACCCTGTGGGCTGTCTGTTCTTGTCAGAGACCTTCACCTGGTCACCACCACCCCTCAGTTGTTTTCTAGGAGGGTCTCCAGCCTTTGTTTCCTGTTTCTTTGCTCATGACTTTTCAGTTCCTTGGAGTCTAATTTCCCGCTGACTCCCACTTCCTGAGTCTGACTGATTAATTTATGTATTATTATATTTTCCTGTAATAGACAAATTTAATGTTTAATTAAGCTCTTTCAGAAAATATCAGTGGACCAAATGGGTACCGGATGGGAAATGGGAAAGTGGTATGTATTTACAGGAAGAAATTGGGACATTGTGCGTAGCGTAAAAATCTCTGAAACACACTGCAGGTTGACAAATAGGCTAATTCCCTGCTCCCCTCTCCCAAAAGCACCCAGGAGATAAGGACACCTCTTCTCGGGAGTGACAGCTGTTTTGTGCTGGTTCTGATTTTGGTTACATTTTCCAGTGGACATGGGACATTGTTATAAACTCCTGTCTCTGAGGGTTAAATATAAACTGATTCAGCTCCTTATCTGGCCTTTCCTGGGGGGTGGGGATATTTTTATCTCCACCACCGCGCCAGAGGACTGAGTCACTGACGTTGGAGGTTGAGTGGGTGGGTGGGGGATGAGTTGGCCTCCTTCTGTGACATCTATCTCACCCACGCCAGTCCACAGATGCATTCCACCCGGATACAAAATGCGGCAATGTCAGACCGGCCCTGGGCATGGAAACATTCCTCATGGGATGGGAGATGGAGGATATCCAGTCGGGGGGGGGGGGTGGTGTGTAAAGCGTTTCACTGCTGTACAGGCAGCAAGGAACTCAAGATGTACAGCAACAGAGTGGGAGTAATTCCCTGTCGACATCCAGAAATCCTGATAGAATGAGTGTGTGGGAGTCTTATGGCAACCTCTTGGGACACACATGGGACACACAGGGTCATACCGCTGTTTGCCTTTGTTATGTGGTGCGAGAGAAGGCTGGCTAACTGAAAAGTCTTATAATGTGAAACGGTCAAAAACAAACCTAAACAATTGCAAAATCTTAGTTTTAACAAAAAATCCACATAAAGGGCCATTTCCAGGACAAGTATATAGAATCTCCATACAAGATACAGATTACTCCAGGGCTAGGCTTAATCCTTGTCTGGCAAACTGGCCCAAAACATACAAAAGCATCCAGGTATTTAACTAGTCTAGGTGTAGTGATTGTCACCCAAAAAAAGTGTATGAAAGAATTAAATTAAACAATCATTATTGGTTGAGGCAGTCATATTTTATGAATTGCAATGATAATCACCAGATTTGCACCATCAAATCATCAAACCATTTAGACTGGGTAGACCAGGTCATTAAATGACCTTGAGCGAGGTCAAAGGTCAGGATCCCCGCAAAAAGCTTGTGTGATTACATAAAGACAGGGTAAGCAGCAGCGAAGGAAAGTTCATTGCCAAACTGTTGGAGTCCATTTCTGAAAGGGTTTCCTGGACATTTTTAAGATGTTCATATTTACTTTTTTGGATTTCTAAGATTTATTTTGTCTGGAGGACAAAATACCTCCATTTTTATTTTCTGTCTACTGAACTGCAAAAATTTCTGGCACACAGTACTGATGAAATGGGTACGGGCTTTAGTGCATGGCATTAATACAGACTTGTTTTTATTTTTACTATTTATATCACTTTTCACAGAGAAAATGTTAATAGGAAACACTGTGATTGTTTTATACAGTCCTTGCAACAATTGCTATTAAACCAAGGAAAATGCTTTTTAAATTAACAGCATTCAGCTCCCTCTGATCTGGGCAATTTTTTAACAATGGCTTGTTTCTGTGTTGCTGACACATGATATAAACACTGACTTTACCTTCAGTTTGCTGAGTTATCAATTTGTTATTTAATAAAACCTACACATGTAGACACGTTTGGCCTTCTTAATCTAGTCTGGCAGCTTATTCAGGACTCAGAGCAAGGATCTGTATAGCCATTTCATGCAGGAGATCCAATCAAACACCATCAACCATTCAGCTCATTCAGAGCAAAATCATGTGTTTGTTACAAGCCCAGTATATTAATAGGGCAGCTGTCACCATGGCTATTAGGGACAGACAGTTTCCAGTTCATGTCCCAGGTGGGAATGCAGCCTTCACCCCGTCATGAACGGTTCCTAACCCACATTGCTCCAGTAAAATTACACACCCGCGTCCACATGGATGAAATCATTCGGATATTAGGTTCATTCATTGATTGTTACTCTGTAGAGGGTTTGATCAGATATTTTGAGATCCTCTACTGTAAATAAGAAGTGTATCATAGTGGTAGTGCCATGTCAGCAAGCATTACAGATGTATAATTTTTAGTTCATATGGTTTATCCTGTGTCCAAATGTAAACGAAGCCCAAACTGACTTCTCTTTGAAGCGGGCTGGGTTTCAATAATCTTACTGTCGTCAGCTGTCTGGTCTCCTATTTCACCATTGTGGTCTCTCTCACTCGGTGCCTTCTTCCTCACCATTCTGCAATGGCGCTGAAAGAAGCGGTTAGGCCTACCCAGCTTTTCAGCTCCCAGAAATGTGCAGTGTCCCCTTCATGCAGAGCCAAGCCGAATATGAATTAATATAAGAACAAATCAGCAGGCGCTCTGTTTGTGAATCATATGCACAAAGGAGTTCTACAAGACTGACCATCCCATCACATTAGATCCTGCCCGCCAAACAGCCCAAACAACAAGCAGGAAACCCTGAGCTTTTATTAACACTTCTCTGAGTCCCTGCATGAGATCATCTCAACCTCAAAATATGTGTACCCCTAGTACACAGATCTGTCCCCATTATTACCCTGTGACATTAGTGAATATGTATTATATAAATGCTTAACCATCATTATTATTTACTATTACCTACAGTTTATGAATGAATGTTATTATGGCTTTACTTGTGCTTTCAAAAGTATTGATTGAGAAAATGCATACCCCTACATAAACACTGATGATATGCATTGCATGCAGTAGTACAGGCAGGGCTGGCTCTACCTTTGCAGAGGCCCTAGGCAGAGCTTTACTTGGGAGCCCAGATACCAAGAAAATTATTGATCACGTCACTGCTGCTGTAAAGGAAGTTGCCTTAATTAATTGGTGACCCTAGGCAACTGCGAAGCCTGTCTATTGCTAGAGCTGGCCCTGAGTACAGTCATTTAGACTATGACAATAAATTTAAGTTAAGTAACACGGCCTGTTACGAACATGGACTTTAAATACATCTCGAACTTGCTATGAAAAGCCCTCCATCGCCAGAATTATGGCGGGAGTCGCCATGACGCTCAGGCGCGAGCTCAGCGGAACCGTTTTAAATACGGGTCACGTGGGCCGGGGTCGCGCGCAGCAGGTTACGGACCCCTGGGTTCGTGCGTGTCGTCGTAAGATTGTATATCAGAATCCAGAAAGCGGCGATAATTTCGCCGTGTTCATCGAGAAGCGGTTTTCAACACCGTTACACCGGAGAGCAGATCCTTACTTCGGTAAGGATTCTTCCTTTGGTTCATATTCAGTGTCCATTTTGTCATGACTCGGGTTATGGATTTATATACCTTAACTTTAACTTCTCCGTGAGGATACACTAAAGACCCTCCTGACCACTGTCTTTTTCTCGGGCGACGTGGTCCCGTTGTTCTATTTCAATTCCATTATTATTTGGCATTTCACGGTTTTGATAATCGCGATAGTTTCACTTCCTTCGCCTTTTTTTATCGTGAGACTTTGCTTACCCATCGCTGCGCTTTCCCGGGCCTACTGTCAAATGCTGGCTTAATCACTGAAGGGAACATAACTATAACTAAGCTGGGGCGCCGTAGGACGTTAGGGCGATTCTAACAAATGGAACATGATTGGCCTGGGGCCCAGTATAATATGCTCTCATGGGGCCCAAAACCTTTAGCGGCATCCCTGTAATAAGTAATCGTCCCACAGCAGTTACGTGACTCTTGCTAGTAGAGCAGTATACTGTAATATACATGCCGGGCCGATTGCTTTAAATCCTGTGCTTATGCGCCACCCGATGGACAATATGATGTACGGCATCTCTCTTGCGCTCCCCTGGTATGTTTAAGGACCTGTGTACAGACCTTTTCTTGGTCTGTAGACAACCGGATAGGGCTGTCCGATTCCAGTCCCTCGGGGGCAGAATCCAACACATTTTGCAGATTTCCCTGCTCAAACACATCTTAATCAGTTAATTACCAGGTTTAATAGGTTTGAGTAAGGAAATCTGCAATCTTTGTTGGATTCTGGATCTTCGGGACTGGAGTTGGACATCCCTGCAACAGGAGATCCAGGCAGCGTGTGGGGCTGCAGTCTCAATTGTGTCCCAGTCCTCCCGCAGTGTGCAGTGTAAGCTGTTAAATAATGAATGGTATAAAACCCGATTTGTAGAGGCGATTGGTAAGGACTGGACTGACAACCGATCATCAGTAGCAGCTTAAACACTAGTTACCATTTTCTTGTTGAATACCATAAATGTGCATAATCTGTTACTTCATGTTTATTACTATCATTATAAAGTAAAGGTTACACCAGACTGATACAAATTTGAGCACCGTGCAACAATTTGGAGAAAATGATACCGGCAATAGTCAGTGGTCATGACTTAATTGTGGACTCTACGTCTAAAGCTGGGCTTACACTGTGCGAATTTTTCAGTCGTCTTGTAAACCTCCATCTCAAACTGTACGACTAAATCACATGCGTTGAAAAGCCAAATCTCCTGATTTATGTGGGCACACTATACGGGCCGTCAACGGTGCGATACCCTCACGAGGGGCGACCATAATTTCAAACAGATTTGATTTTCATCCGACCATATGATTGCCGATCGGGAGCTGGTCGTGAGGGGTTAATCGGTGTTCGTTGCCCCAGGCGTACTACACGACGCACGATTACGCTGAAACTCGGGCTGATATAAAAAAAATAGTCGCACGAATCGGCCGAAAATGTGCCGAAAATCTTAAACCCAGTTGTTAAGTGGTGCCTAAATAAATGCGTTCCAGTGACACGTGCATTTTATTTTGTTACATTTTAAATCACTTTATTCTTTATTTGCTGTGAGACATTGGGAATAAAGGCAAATTAGATATTTACGTCTAAATTATGTGGGTTGCGCACACGCTGAAATGTGAACTGGGCCGGTAGAGCACACGCTAAATTTGCATCCATATGGTGTGGGAGGCATATACACAAATACTGACAACCGGGGTAGCGACGGTGAAATGTACCTATTTGTAAGTGTTATACTGTCTACGTATTGCCTCTCCCTGGCATAGTAGCTCGCCGTCGTCACCTTGCCAGCCGATGAATTAAGCCCATTAAATATTTTTCCGTTTTTACATAAAGCCATCATCTCTCAGGCGATATGGATCTCTCCTCCGTACCAGCGCAGAGAAACTTAAAATAAGTTCATCCTAATCGTTTGTTGGATTCCCAGGCACCTTTTTAACAGTACGCCCCGGCAGCATCGACACCACAGATCCGGGATCAGTGTTTGCTCCTGTGAGCGACAGCCTAAGCCTGCGCACCCTGTTCTGTCGACAGCCCCGTTTGAGAGGGAGAGAGAAAGAGAAAGAGACGGCGCTGAAATGGTGGCTGGGCGAGCGGAGAGCGGGAGCTTGCACACCCCGCCCCGTTTGTTGTCAGACCGCATCCGTGTGTTTTACTGCTTCGCAAACGCCACGTGTTTTTAACCTAGTATTTGGGACGAAAACCTCCGCTCACTACTAATGCACGGTGTGAGTTAGCATTATTAACACTGTGTTAATATTGCGAATTATCGCGAGGACTGCGGCATATGCAGGCAGGTGTACCTGCGGCAAGCAGCTCTTTTGCAAGTTAAATGCCGCAGAGGACACCAAGCAACAAACCCTTTCGAACCAGCAGGCTGGTGGTGGACACGGGCGATGGTGGCACACATGACTGCTTTTGGGAGCTCCGCTGATAATTTCAAAGAAGGGTAAGATGAAGGTGCAGCTTGACTGAGACGTGTGGCGAGTAACATGTTCGGTGCGAGAACTGGGATGTTAAGGGCGGGAAGGAGTATTATTGTAACAATGACAAGAACGCTTAAAGAAAGTGCCAAATAATCAGCCCACATCCGGAACTAGTGCTCAGCAGGATTAATGATGTCCTGTACCGATGCGACGCCATTGTATCTTTGTTGCTGCCGCTTTGCAGGCTCTTGTAGACGACGCGGAAATATCTTAAATTTATAATGTTTACAATGTTTTTTTTTTTTTTAACTATAAACCGTTTCCTGTGGTAAAGCGTGCGCAAGCGCCTTCATAACAGTTTTAGGGGATGTAACGTGTCAGGACGGATCGCTAAGCTTGCGATTTCTCATCTGGTATCAAAACAACGATCGCCGAAGTACTAAGGCCATATTTAATTCATGATTATAACATTGTCAACGTAGATCATCAAACGCAACTGGCATCACTACCCACTTTATTTTTTCTTTATTCCTTACTGATGACATTGTACTTTAATAGTGCTATGTAAGATTACACCAATTTGGTGTTTCTCAACCCAGTCCTCGCACACACATTTTCCCACATTTTTACACTCTCCCAGCTCCGACATCACCTGTACCAGGTATCCCTTATTCTTAATTGCTTGCAATATTGTGCAAGGGAGACGGCGCGTGACGGATGAAGGCGAAAATAAAGAGGGAAATGCCATCAGTTGTGCGGAAGCACTTCGCATTTAAAGTAATGAAATTGCAGTCGTCTGTCAGCATTGTAAAGTAGAACATAAACAGCACTACAGCAAGTCCGCAATGCAAATATATCTGGAAGAAGACCTTCGGGTTTGACGGACTGGATAAATAACGCGAGCTTGGCCCTAGATATGCGCCATTTAGCCTGTTGGAGTAACATAGCCTGTCTTTGTCATAACTCATTTTGACTATCTTATACTGTCCTTTAATGTCAAAATAATCACTGTAAAAGCAAAGGTTACCCCTGCCACTTAACCACATCAACTTATATAATATGATGCATATTAGCCCTATATTATTTTGTGGTGATATTTTTTTCTGGTAGAATTTTTTTTCTTAACAAGGTTATTATGTGGCTGCATTATATGCTGCCTCCAGCATCTTTTGTTTGTTTTGATAAAGTAACACTGCAGATAACTCATTGTGCTCCCAGAACCCGTCTTTCTCGTTTTGTCGGTATCATATTGCACAGGGTTTCCTTTTTGGATCAGATTTTTGATAACCATATATTCAAGTCTCTGCCTGCAGTGAGCTTCTCCCAAATTTAGTTTGACCATCTAAAGTACAGTTTTGGGAATAACATAGAAACATAGCACATGGAGTGCAGTCATCACATTCAAATGTTAGGACATATTTCTTAATTTTGCAGCTGGTTATAGTGGAGGGCTCCTGATGGGATGCCAAAGATGGTCTTGGCTGGTGATGCTCTTCAAAAACATGTGAATTCATTTTTCTGGCTTAATCACATTGTTTCCTCAGTGGTAGCCTGAGCATTAGTTATACTCGTCACATCTATTTATTTATTTATTTTATTTGAAATCATTTGGGGGTGTTCATGAACAGGGACATTGTTTTGGATGTGAGAGGCCCTGACTTCCTGCAGTTGTTTTGCTTGAGGCAGAGAGTGAGTGAATCACAGGAAGCCATCGATGCATCCTGGCCTTCTCACCAGCTCTCGCTGCACGTCTGAGAGAGTGCGGCCATTATTCCCTCAGCTTCTGTGTTCCACGTTTGGAAAAATCAACAATATTTCCCTGATCCAGAATGTTAAAATTTCAGTTCTCATGTCGTTTCCAAGGACATTTCACACTTGCACTTTTATGGTCACTCATGGTCACTATGTCAATAGTCCACGTTGTTTGTTTACAACGTTGCACTGCTTTGTCTAGTCTGTGAAGAATTCAATTAAGAATTTCATTCTAGTCTATACACTGTCCATTGTTTATATGACAAAATTTTGAAGCCTAATATTTTGTTTATAAAACGTGTTGGACCTTAATCTGTGAAAAGTACTGCCACGCCACCTAATTTTTTTTTTTTACCTTTAATTTTTTAAGTTGATGGTGCTGCTGAGCTGCCCATTTCTTTACCATGATTTACCAAAATGTTAGCATGTGGCATGCTTCACTAACCAAATAAACATAAGGATACACCGAATTTATAGATTAGTAACTTCTGGCTGTCACAATTGAGATTTCATAAATATTATAGGCATACTACTAATCGGTTTACTTAATTGAGGGAGTAAGTGTGGAAGGCGGGTTAACACTTTGGTTGGGAAGGAGGCATTATGGGATTGTCGTCAAATGTTTTAGGCGTGAAGATGATGATAAACCGCGTGTGTGTGCTTGTTCTCATACTCTGGGTTCAGTCACAGGGGGCTAGCAAAATGAGACAGTGGGGAACCTGTAGATGGGCCTGGATCTGCCAAGATGGGAATGGCTGGTTGTGGTGGAGAAAGGCACAGGACTTGCAAGAAAAGAAACCAGAGTTACTGTAAAAAAATAAATACTTTTCACTGTCGTTTTCAGTAAGGGATAAGGGTTGGTCAGTTTTAACTTCTGCATAAGTATATTACTGAAAAGGCCGGTGTCTGGACAAATGTGCCGGATAAATGGCCTGGCGATTTATTGCGCATACGCAGTTTAATCTTGATTCAATCGTAATGTGATATTGCTTAGCCCAACTCACTAGCCTCAGAACTATGGTTCTGGTTAAGAACACTGCACTTAAATATACATGAATTACGGTAGTTAAACATCCACACTGTATACCTTCTTCGCCTTCTATTTCAAAATTTATGCACAGTCTTTGGAGCGCCCGGGGTACATTTCACTACATGTTGTAGTTATCAAACATGCGTTGTTCTCAAATGAGTCCACCTTTACTGTCTTTCCCATATTTGGGAGAGTTACGATGTGGATAAGACCCAAAGAGTTCTGATGATCAGTGATTGTTTGGGCTGCAATATCATGGCATTTCCTAGACTCACTACTTGTTTTAGATGTGTGCGTCACTGCCATGGACTACCCAACCGTTCAGGTGGTTCTTGTTCAGATGAACCCAATGGTTCAAACATTGTACCCTGGTGATGTTGAACATCTCCCATGGCCTGTACAGTCACTAAATCTGAATATTATTGAACCACTTTGAGGTGTTTTAGAGGAGCAAGTCAGGAAACATTTTCCTTCACCAGCATCACTTAGTGACCTGGCCACTGTTCTGCAAGAGGAATGATGCAAAATCCCTCGGGCTACTATGTGGGACTTAGCAGTCTTTCCCTAGACAAAGTGATGCTGTAATGGCAGCAAAAGGAAGCCGTACACCATACAAATAAATAGTGGTCTAAAATGAGGTGTTCTATTGTTCGACCCCTGTAGTCTAAAAGGGATATGAGATTGCTGAAGTTGAAGTGTAGAGGCATTATTCGGATAGCATTAGGTTTTGAGAATATTTACTTTATAGCCAAAGAAGGACCCAAATTTTTCAAGGAGAGTAAAAAGTGGTGGAATAGTATTGATTGGGTCTCTGATGTGCATCGTCAGTAAATCATCAGCATAGAGTTAAATTTCAAAACATCCACACAATATTCCATGGAAAACGGGTAAATGCCTCAAAGCAATGGATACTGGCCCCATAGCCAGTAGGGGTGGGAATCAGCAGTGACCACCCATATCAATGATATATTGGTTTGCCAATTTTAATATGTATCGTGATTTTAAAACTGGTTTTGCTGAAGAGCATTTCGGGTCTACACATAAAGACAAGGGCTGTAACAGTACGTATGAAACCTGAGTACCTAATTGCTAGGGAGCTGGTTATTGTAGCTCTATAAAACCCATTCGGCTCATACTCTGATGGTGGTACAGTGCCAGTACAGTTCCTCTTGCAAGTAATATATGAGTGAGTAAACAAAGATCAGGAGAATATTAGAATATGAAAATATGATAGTTGTAGCCCTGCTTGGGATTAATTTTTTAAACCTTTTCTTCCATACAGTAGTGGAGACGTTTCACCACAAGACAAGAAAGGTAGGACCCAAGTTTTTGTTTGTCTTTTTGTTACACACCACTAGATGTCATTATTTCCGCAGTTTCTGATGTTCTCCTTTTGTGTCCTGGCAATCTTTCTGTTATTACACCCATCATACATGACTGCAGCCCACTAACAAAAAAGGCGGGCAGTTGTCTTTACCACTATATAACATTAATGTATGTCCTACGCATCTATTTGCAAATTTTCCCCAACTCTCCACAAAAACCACTTAAAGCAAGCGTTAAAACTTTTGCTATATTTGAGGGTTTTTTGGAAGCTGAGTGAGTGTTTATCGGTTTAGGTTAATGGAAATGTTACTGGTGATTCTGTTGAAGTGGGGAAGAAACAGCAGCTTTCAGCTCTTGGTGTTGGTGAACATTTTCACACAGTGTTTTCTCGGACAAACTACTGAGGTTTAAAAATTGCTTTGGTCTAATTATAGATGCCAGTTGTAACTATGACTACTGTATTTGCCTGACTTAGTTTGGGTAACTCCTTAGTACTGAGGGGCTTGACTGGCTGAATCTGGCTAGTAATCTCCTTTGTTCTTCTCCCCATCTCTTGCTTTGGATTGCAGATGCTTTGACTGCAAATGAAGGCAATGCCTCAGGTAGGTCATGGCGTGTTGCATGTGCAGAACACCTGGAATACATTTTTTTCCTTGTTCCTTTATGGGAGCTTACGCACTATTAGTGGGGAAAGTAGAATCTCAGAACATTGTTGTGATTAACCAGGGGCAACGCGCTAGTGTAAAATTGTGGGTACTTACTGAACCGGGGGGTTTGCAGCGCAGATTAGTGGAATGTTTTTTTTTTATTTTGTGGAAAACAAAAGATCAGTCTAACTAAAGTTTACTGCCGACAGTCTTGGCCAAAATCACATCAGCCCAGTGCTGATATCTTAATTTTTAACGAATATTGGCCAGTACAAATATGTTAACCAATATTTCATGCTTCTCTAAGGCGAAAAATACTTGCCTACCTAGTGCGCTACCTCAGGGCCATTGCTGCCATACGTTCCAAAAAGAACAACTTTGCGCTACAAACCGGAGACGTTTCAGATTGATGCATTGAATTGCCATCTTAATCAATTCCTCACGATGCGCTGATACGTTCTACACCCCTAAAGATTTCTGCTTTTTGAATGAGCCTTAAAGGGGCCTTAAGAGTGTCCTTATTCTAACTGGTTCTTCTACCTTCAGTTGTCTGGTTCTCATTAGTGTGTCCACTAATTCTCTCTCAACAGACAGTACGGAAGATAGCTCGGAGGATGAGGACTCAGGTTAGGACTTTGGAATTAGGTTAATTAAGTCTTTCTATTTGTCTGAACGGTGTCTAACCTGCTCCTGTTGTAATTTTTCTTTCAGAAAATGAGGGCTCCCCTGAGAACGACCACACTGAAAGTAAAATCAAAATGGCAGCCTTGTTGCTATTGGTGCCTCACTATGATAGTTTGTCCTTTGGTTAAAATGCTACTCAAATATTCTTATAAATGTGACCTAGAAAGTCTCTGGCTGCTTAAGTCATGCTTCAGATTTGATTTTCTTTCTCCTTCTCTCCCACTTTCATGAAAAGATGAATCTGATCCTTCAAGTTCCAGTCAAGGTAAGAACAGGCTCTGCTCTAAAACGCCGTAGAAATGGTGTTGCTCTTTCCCCATCTTCCCCTTGAAGCTGAACGTTGATGCTACAGGAGTGATCGCTGCAGTGCAGGTGCTTTGGGTGTTGGGTCTTATGCTACGTTTCATGATTTTCGCTTTACAGAACCAGATCCACCTCCTAAACTAGAAACTGAAAAGCATGGTGGTGGAGGTATGTTCTAGCTATGTTCTAGCGAATTATTATTATTATTATTATTTTTATTTGTTTATTTATTTTTAAATCCACAACAAAAAGGTCCAAATGATGGAAATGTTCTGGCCAAGATGGAAGCATGGTTATTGCTGAATAAGTGCCCCCACACTCACCTTGGGATCTGTTTATTCCTGTCAGGTTCTCTATTGTAAGTTGTCTTCTCTCTTCAGGCGCCTCACCCAAGACCACCTGTCCTAAATGTGAAGCCATTCGGGTGGGTCTCGGAAACCACCTTTACTGTACATTTGCTTATTGTTCTCGTTTTCTTAAGTTTACTTGCTTTATAATCATTAAGATTTGTATTTTACTTTGGGAATAATTCTGTAGTTTTAAATCTGCAATATTTACTTCGGCAGAATGAAAGCTACACTTCTGTAACCCCAAGAAATATCTCTCGTGGACGTTACCTGTAAGTTGTCTCGTATGTACCCTGTATAAACGGTAATCTCTTTGGTAATCAGACCACAGGAGGTCTTTGTGCTCTCTGTTCATTGAAGGCGTTACAACTCTGTTCCCTTCTGCCAGGTTGTTCCTGGAGGATGAGGGCACTTACCAGTGCTCTTCCACTGGCCTGGTGTTTGAAGTCTCTCAGAAGGTGCAAATCCGATACTCCATCTTGTCTTGGACCAAGTTTGGGGTCTTTCTCAAAGATTCTTGGACGCTTGCTGGGCCCATCTTTGATGTGGACTGTGATCCATCCATCTTAAAATCCATCCACTTCCCACATTCCCTTTGTTTGGCTGGTAAGGGCAGAGTCATATCTGGGCTACTGTAAACTCTCAAATATCACCTGTCACATTGTGAAAGGCTCTTTTTTTATATGCCAATATTTCTAGCATTGTTGGCTTGTGTAAAAGGCCCTGTGAAGAACAGTCATTGGATTATTACATTTGTATCTTTTAGAGTGTTGTCCCACACGAAATTCATGTATTAATTTAGGGACGCGGCGGTACTTTTATATACACGCACACGCACACACTCAGGTACCCACCAATACCAATTAGGGCTGGGCACTGCCTAAAAAATGTGATGTATTTTGCTCGAAATGTAATAATGTATCAGTAATAACATTATGGGTTATAGGCATTGGACTCGATACTGGTACTAGTGCAGGTTTCAGTGCATCTCTGTATTAATGGGTACTATAAGTACTTTTGTATCTGTATGTTTAATGGTGTTTATGTATGTAAAACTTATCTGTATCTGTTGCATTGAATGCATTTCATTCTTGATGCAGCCGCATTAATCTATGCATACAGATAACTGCATTCCTGTGTTTCGGCTTCTTTCCTCGGTAAGACCCGGCAAGTGAGCTGACCTTCGGCATCTTGCATATAAAGAATGGCCGTGCCCTCATTGAGCCATCCACTGAGCACTCTGGGAGCCACATTAAGTGGACAGTGACATCCCTCTCCCCTGTGGGCACCGTCGTGCAGACTTCCCAGCAAGCGGAACACCATGGAGTAGTCCTCGTCTACAAAGAGGTGGCCAAGCGCCCCTCCTCCTCTTTCCGGATTTACCTGGCCACCAACAACCAGTCTGATATAAATGTAAGATGCTGTTTGTCTCAGAGTTGGGGGGGGGGGGGGGGGCCGGGGAGCTTTCCTGATAACGGCTTGGGAGTAAGGGGGTTAATTATGGTCTGTTGGACCTGGGCTTTTCACTGTTTGGG
>JAODKM010000119.1:142809-173339 GCA_026780845.1 Petrocephalus sullivani
TTAGAGGTTCTACCATGCAGCTCTAGTCAACCCCACCCCCCCGCCCCCCTTGATAGGACAAGTGGTTTCAGAAAATGGATGGATGGATGGACGGGTGGATAGATGGATGGATGGATAGATAAAAAGGTTGTGCAGTGCCAAAAATTCACTGCTTAACCATTACTGCTTGTCTTATAATGAAACCAGTCTTGACAAACCAGTCAGATCCCGGTAGCCAGATGCTGTTTGCTGAGGTAAACATCAGTGAGGGGCAGCAGATTATCAGCACCTCAGGGATCACTGTCATGAAAGGAAAGGGGGGGGGGGCAGCGGCTGAAAGACCAGCTGCATTTCCTCTGATGACAATCGCCCCCCTCTCCAGGCTGACAGAAACATCTAAAGTGACAGAACATCATTTCTGTAGGAAGGGAATGTGCTCTGGTGCCCATGGTAACAGAAAGCGGTGAGGAGCAGCACTCACACGGCTCTGCTGCAGTTTGGAGCACAGTCCCAGTGGATGGGGGATTCAAAGGCAGTAAGGTGGCCTGAATTATACACACCTTTCCTCGACCCTGCAGCTAAATGGGGAATGGCCGAGAAACAATGTGCACAGCTTTAAACCACACGACACCCTGAACACTGTACCTGAGCACAATGGTAACCAAACCCAGTTACAAGCAGCAAACACAGAATCAAATGGTAAAATCAGCACTAAACACCAGAGATGGGATTATATTTGTTTCTGATGTAAAATTTTTTTGCTGATACAGATACCAGCCCAATATGTTTCCCCTTTAAAAGCTTTAAATGAGACATTAGAGCCCCACCTCTGTTAAGACAGACCTGATGTCTCTGACGGAGAAACCCCCCAACATCCAAACCAGCATTTGTGTCCGTAGCCCCCCGATACTGATTCGGTGCCGTCTCTGCTAAACACCCAATGCGGCGGCAAACACAGGCTATGTGCTAAACATTAAGCGCTAACCTGGGGATAAACACAGACTGACACCATCACCAAGCCGGGGGCCCCACGGCCCTCGCATTCCTGGCATACCTTCCCGTCGACGGCCGTACTCTGCGGGTCAGGGGGACAAAGCCGGCCTACTGCCGCCATTGTTCCGGATACAGGGTGCCGAGGAACCATCGCTCGTGTAGCCGGACCACACACTTCGGCCTGGGCTGCCACCAGCAAACCCGAGAGTCTGCATATAAAAGTGCTGCTAACAGGATTAAACAAATACCTGACTTAACCCGATTCTCCATTTACTGTGGCCAACTCTATATGCCTGAACACGTCTGCCATCTTTCTGCTGTCTGAGACAAAGAGCCGCTTTTATAAGGGACAATGATCGTATCTGTTAGTCTTTGGCGGTGATCCTGATCTTTACTGCCCTTTTATTAGGGTATTTATGGCTAGCTATCACCGTAAACACAAAGGCACCCCCATGAGCAGATCTGAGGTCTGAGCAAAGCCCCACACCTGTCATGCGATGAAGGATGGCTGGATGTGACCCCGCATCTCTCTCTCAGCCAGCTCAGCCCTGACCTGACCTCTGAAGTCAGGCCCCGCCCACAGCGTGATCCCGGAAAGCAGAAACAGAAATACACAGTCAGTAAAGAGGGCTGATAGCGCTGCAGGAATTAGCTCAGAAGGACAGCCCTAAACCCACTGCTGCACGGCATGGCAAGGTCAGAGGGAGAAACAGCTCAACAATTACATAATGGGGAGGTCATTTAGTCTTTTATACATTAATGGACCAAAATGAAAGAAGGCCTGCTTCTTTTAAGCAGTGGAACAAAATTTGCTTAGTTGACAATGACTAAAAAGCAAATGATCAATCACTGTGTATAATAAAGGCTATTTATAGGCGGGACCACATGAGTAATGAGCCTCTTAAGCCGGGAACGGTGGCTTGCTGAAAAAGCAGTATCACTGGTACAGACTAGCGTGCTGTAAAATGCGGCAATTGCGCCCTCTGGTGGCAAATGCTCAACATAGCCCTACGTCACAGACCGGTGTGCAGCCTCCCGCCCCATTACGACATAGTTTTTGTTTTAAAACCCTAACAGAAATGGACCGCTAGTTGTTTTTGTAACATTTTGCAATCTCATTTCCTACCCACCACAGAAGGCCACCAAATGCCTTGGCAGCAGGACAAACATAAGCATGACAATTAAAAACCACAAATAGCTTAGTGCTACAGTACAGCATTTAATCCCCGTCCGAAAAATGTCTCTCCACACACGGGCTAAGGGTTAGGGTAGAGCCCACACTTCTGGGCACACAGAGCACCCGCGTGACACCACACCATGCTGCTCTCCCTCCCTCACTGTGCTGCTGAGCTCCTAACTGAGGGATTTGGGTGGCCTTCATCTCCTCTCAGGTAAAATGGTGGCCAGAGAGCCGAAAAGGCCGACTGATGCTCCAGACCGCCAGGACCCGCTTGTGGCTACAAGAGGCGGATCCACTTACCGAGGTGTAGTTTGTCCGTCCCTGGCTCTGGTTCTGATTGTGAATCTCCTGGATCTGCAGACCGGCCAAGTGCTTCTCCAGAGCGGCCCAGTCCATAGTGGGGAGGGGAGCCTCCGGGGTGCCGAGGGCCCCCGAACCCTCTCTGGCCACTCCCACCCTGCCCACATCTGCCGCCCTCCGGGGGGCAGTCTTGGCTAGAGGGGGGTGCCGGCTAACGGGCACGATGAGGTTGCCATTCTGTTTCAGCTCCTCGGGCACTGCGGCTATGGCGGTGGCCATGCGGCCACTCAGGGGCACCAGCGGCACCGTGGCGTCCTGGAGCTCCTCCGCCAGACTGCGACCGCCCACCGGCTCCGGAGGCACGCCCCCTCCCTCGCTGCCGTCCTGCAGCTCGCCGTAGTCCCCATACTCGCTCTGCCACTCCTCGATGACCTTCGTCTTGTACTCCCGGTAATCCTCGTCCTCCTCATAGCCTTCCAGGGTCACCAGGTCCAGGCTGGGGGAGGACTTGTACTCCGAGCAGGGGGTCACCTTGTTGGAGTTGGACTCTGAGCTGGAGCGGCTTGAGGAGTCACTGCCCAGGTCCATCCCATCCTCCCTGAAGTCCTGGTGAGGAAAAGGAGGAGCAAACAGGGTCAGAGCAGAGGTAACATGACAAAGACCCCCCGCCCTGGTAATGCTGGCAGTTACATCACTTTACCAGGCAAGAGTCAAACTCTCTCTGGGATTAATGCCACTTCTGATGTTGCTATATGAGCAAATTATCTGCCTAAGACAATAGATATTAGCACTTTGAATCCAAACCTCGAAGAGATTAACAGATTCAGTGTCTCCAATAAACCGGATAATGCTTATTGGTGCAACATTACTCCAGCTCTTACAGGACCTTACAGGACCTTACAGGACCTTACAGGACCAAGCTCCAAAAGCATCTCCAAAGCATTCACCGCGATACCCCAAGCAATCTCCCTATATTCTGTATGTTACCAAAGCCAGCCTGCTCCGCTCCGTCACCTAATGACGGCTGTTCTGACCCATAAGCGGATCCTAAGGTCACATCATCATTGCATTATCAGCCCGCTTCGTGCTTCCGCTGCGGCTGGGAAACAGGCACCTTTTACTGATTAAAAGCGGCAGCCGTTCCCATCTGGGGCCGCCTTGGAAGCTTAGCTCCCGGCCGCAGTTTCCATGCAGTGATTGAGACTCCTAATCCCGGCCGAGCTCACAGGGTGGCCGCTGTACCTGCCCGCAGGACCGATCAGGCTCGCAGGACGCACGTACGCCCTGCCTAACACGGGGCTGGGCGCCCCCCTCGCCCCGAGGGACGCCCCGGGGGCTCTGCTTCGCCTTGTCACGCTGCCGATGGGACTCGTTAACAGGCAGCGTCCCCCTAAGAGCGAAGCCGCGCGCGGATTCGGGGGGGGGGCGGACGCCAGCATCAAGTGCGTCTCCCCTCCTCCATAATTCCCTAACAACAGCCGTACAAGCGGCCACTTTCCGCGGGAGTGCCGGGCGGGACCCCAGCGTGACAAGGCGAAGCTGCTCGTGCGCATGCGCAGACGTACTTTTAAAGGCTCGTTACATTGTAGCCAGCGACGGCCGCCCCGGCGCTTTCATCTCCGCCTCCATCTGGGCCCCGCCAGGCATTATTTTGGGGGGGGGGCTGGAAATGACCGGGGACCTCGGTGAGTCACAGCTGTCGGGAGGGATCACAGAAGCCCCCCAGCCCCGTCCTGCACGGTGATCACAGACCCCATCAAGCACGGCACTACGTAACAAACCGGGGGCATACCTGCGCGCGCGCATGTCCCCGGCTGTCGGTACCCGGCCGGGCAGCGGGGCGCCTGCCCTAACCACCCGAAAGCAGGATTGGGCACCGGGACGCTGGAGATCACACACCCTAACTTTAGTACAAAGGATCCTTTGGCTAGAACCCCGCGCGTAGCCGCGACGCGACGCCTTACCGAAGGGCTGACATAGAGCGCATCCCGGAATGGGGGCTCAGCCTTCGCCATGCAAAGACGCCGTGCCCATTACGTGCGCGCCAGCCACGGAGATTAAGCGCTAAACTATAAATAGGGCCGCGTCTCCGCTGGGAAGCGCAGCTCGGAGGACCGGGAGAGAGCCGCGGGGACCGGCGCCACATCGCAGGCAGCAGCCGGAGCACTTAAAGGGGCCACGGCTCCATGGCGATATGCTGAGGCAGTGGGATGCTTCTGGCGTTAGTCCTCCCACGGACGTGTCGGGACGGCACAGTGTAAAGTGCAGGAAGGGCTTTCCTGGTAAGGGTACGGTGGGACCCGCTCTGATGTACCCGGGGGGGGCGATCTGCCCCCTGCCCCCGCTTAGAGGCGCCTTCGGCACACAATACATGCACACTGCCTTCTGCACGGAAGCCCGGGGCAGGCGGGATACAGCAGCATTCCCGGGTTCCTCTCCATAAAGCAGGTCGCCTATTAAGTTAAAGGCCGATTTAATATTACTGCCCCCCCCCCCAACTTTGGCATAAAAGCCCCCCCACGCAGGCATCCTCCCGTTATCCTAACAGCCAGCTCTCCCGCACGCTTCGCCCACGTCGCGGCCGCCCGGCCGAAGTTGCCGTGCGAAAGCGGCACATGGGCGCTAACGTTACGCAGAGCATCCTTTCCGGTAGGGGATCCTGGGCGATCGCGGCGCTTATAACGCCAAGTCATCGGTCCCGAAATGATGTCATGTCTCCGAAAAGGTCCTGAGACAAACAGGATCCTAAACGCCCACCCGGTACCCCCGCCCGGTACCGATACCGAGACGGAGGATCCTAAACAGGGAGGCAGCCCCGGCAGCAGCGCCCACAGCTCACAGCACCGCGTCTCCGGGGAGGAATCCGCAGATAAAAACAACGCCCGGATAAAATGCGAAGTAGCGCCACACGCAGAACGATGATTCGCCCCTAAAGCAGCTGCCACATTCTATACGAAACACTGATCGGCAACAAAATATATGAACTGCACATTAAATATCAATAACAGTTCGGGATGTACTTACAGTCATGGTCTCTGTCAGATATTTCCTCTCAAGACATGTTCAACTCCATGCAAAACAAGTGTAACAGATGCAAATGAAAGAGAAACAATTTCTACGGCCGGTTTAGACGCCCGATGTCAGCCGCTACCCAGTGATATAACAGAAAGGCGGCTGGATGTGGCGGACATCGGAGGTTTGATTCATTCCTGTAGGTTTCCGCGAGGAACCCAGCCCCCCCCCCCAAGCAACTTGAGTTCAAAAATAGACGCGTTAAAAAATAATCGGGCTTCCTGGCGTCCGGGTTTCTGCTCGTCTCCCGACAGATGTCAGCCCCGGCCAAGTGCGTGTGTTCTTATACATCTGCTCGGGGATGGGTGCCCGTGTGATGCCGGCGCGCAGCGAGCGTGCCTGCCCGCTCCCCAGCGGCGCCCCCCGAGCCCCCCAAGCCAGCTGCGGGCTGGAGCGCACCGCTAAGTCCGGCCTTCTGCACCCGCTGACCTTGCGACGGCGACAGGGAGAAGCCTATCCCGTGTCACTCTCCTCGTGTACCGTCACATAATAATTAACATTGCATTGAGAAAAAACGACATCTTGTTATTTTGCAATTTCTTAAGTACTTTTAGAGATGCAGAACGAACGTAGTCACTTGAATATATACAATTACGGAGCCTCCTGGTTAAATTTGTACGTGGATCGTTTTAACTCTTAATTTACGTATAATTTAAATGGTAAACTTCAGATTTTGCATCACAACAGGAGTCAGTCATGCTCAGTTCTGACAGCTGGGACAAGATGGTGTGTTTATGCGGAGTGGGGCTTGGCTATGAAACACTATGGTCAGCTGCAGCCATTGATTGTGATGGGCGTTAATTCTTTTCACTTTTACTGGATGATTTGGACACATATAGCTAAGTCTGTCTCATGTCCTCAGTTTAGACCAAGTTAAGCTTTTTGACAGCATGCTGTACCTTACCCATCTGCCTGTCACAAGCCAGTGTGGCATCCATAGACGTGCAGGCTGTGCATTTCGAGGAAAGGCTCCCCTTGCCTTTTAGCAGAATACATCAAATTTGATTTAATCAAGGATATCACTTTTTCATTGGCTTAAACCAGCATTTCATTTAGCTCCATGGCAATCACTTTGGAGGGGCGTACATATCTTAAAATTAAAAAAGCTAGGCCTACTTATAAATCTAGAGTAGAAACCCACTAGAAACCTACTGCACTCTAGTCACATGGTCACTTGATCCATGGATCACTTGGCTAAGAGCTCAGAAAAAAGATCTCGAACAAATAAATACATAAAAAAAAATACATCAACATTACTGCGATACATTGAGTGTTATGAGATTAGGACCATTTGCCTCTTAATAGGAAACCACATTACGCCAGCCACTGGAGCTAAAGGTACGCTTCAAAAATTGTTAGGGTGCAGTAAAAAAATGTAAGAATTATAGTAGAAGCATTTATTTAGACTGTGCATGGTAAAAAAGTGGTATAATGGTAACAAATTTGGATAGTGACATGGAGCTACAGGCCTGTGAATCAGCATGGCCACACCTGGCCATCAACCTGCTAATAAATTAGCTTTCTCAAAAGCAACTATCATCCCCTTGCTAGGTACAGTTTCTGTTTTTTTTTTTAAATAAATGTTCCTGGCATAAGAAATTGAAGCTTGTCTGACCTGTCAAAGTCTGACTAAGTCATGAGGTACGAGTCGGAGACACTGTAGAGTGACTTTGGAGGCGTGTATTAAAAAAAGGTACAGCCCTCAAAGGGGGCCCAGCTGTCAGCAAGCTGTATCTAAGACAACGTGCAGAAGGGACCAGCAGCCTTGGTTACACTTACAAACAACAATCCGTCTCACTACCAATACAGCAGCTAACGTGATGCATATATGCGTTAACATTTTAGCACTTTTTGTAAAATAAGGGAGGCTGTGCTGTATCGTTCTCAGGCAAAACTCTTCTAAATAAATAGATAAATATTTTTATTCCAAGTGAAGATAACTATTTACAGGGCTACCATTTTGGAATGGCTGCACAACAAACACTTATCTAGCAGGTCCACATTTTTACAGGAAATCTTGCTTTTTATGAAGAACTTGTGAATGACAACATTCAGTTCCATACGCAGGACGTTTGCATGCAGTTTATGTATGGCAGTTTATGGTTTCACTGTTTATCTGTCTTACTTATTTTGGCTTTTTTCTTTATATTACATTTCTATGTACAAAATTAAAGAGAAAAGTCCAGAATTCAGGCTTCCTCCTCAAATGTTACAGTACTGGGAACCAAAACTGTCCTCATGTAATCCAGCGAAGAACTTCCATTAAATTCCCAAAACTCACTAAGTCTACAGAAATTTTCTTGAAAATGTATCCTGTGGACTGAGTGGAAATTTGCTCTTCAATTATGTTGGTATCGCATGTTATATTGCCATGACAGTGCAGTCTGAGGCTATAATTCCAGAGGAGGCTCATTTCAGACCAGTCCCTCTAGTAGGCCTCATAGCCATTTCTATACTGTGTCAGCAAGCATTGTCAACCTGTCCACGCACAGACAAACGTGTCCATGCTTTGATTGAAGGAAAAAAATCTCAGAATTCACCACCGTGTTGACCACTGTGTGATTCATTTTTTAGATTCTGTGGCCATTGGTGAAGTTTATGATCAGACTGAATGAGCTCACAGCTCTGGCATGCAAAGCACCTGCCACTTGCTTCCAAAGCCATACAAGCTTAAATGGGCAAATAGGTTATTTAGTTTTATCCAAATGGGTAAGTCAAAGCAAATATAAACATTAACTGATCCCTAGTGCTGAGATAGGGAAGCTCTGGAACCTGGTCCCGGTTTACAAGTCCCTGCGTGGTCTGGATACAGGTCTGTGAAGAACTGTCATATGAAACCTGTGTCCAGGGCTGGCCTGTGGCATCACACCCTCACTTTAGGATGATAGAAGGTGCTAGAATCATGCCCAGCTCTGTCATTTATCTGTCCATCTCTGCTAGATGTTGCCCTTCAGTTTACTTTTGCCTTGATATGTGTTTAACATCAACATACAAATGCTCACATAATTATTTCTCCAAATGCAAAAGCTCATTTTCTTCGCAAAGTCATTTTCTCAAACTCTGTCCTCGAATAGATTCAACATTTTTAAATTAAAACAGTGATTGTATTTAGTTTAGAACAAAACAAAAATAAAATGACTTTTTCAGTAAGAGACTTTAATGCTCACAACCTCCAAAGAAAACTCCAACAACAACCAAGCCCAAATGCAGTCGCAGGAAACAGAATACAATTGAAGGGACACAACTCATTTCCTCTGAGTGTGTGCACGTTACACACACACAGACACACACATGCATGGGCTGCGTAGGCGTGGAGCCTCTGGGGACCTGAGGATAACGTTCACAACGTGCAGTGTTAGAAATGCTTACAGGCATCTTTAGGGCCACTGAGTACTTCCTACCTACAGCAAGCTACAGAGGACAATTGTAAGGTATATGATGAAATTAAACAACACTGAAAATCACTAAACGCTCACTGAAAAGAGAGAGATTTAGATAAAGAATTATTTTCAAAAGGTTCATAGCCTTTAGGTTTGTCTGGCTAAGGCCTGTAACTCTCCTTTCAAAGGCACAGAAAGAACAGGAATAAAGCAATTTAAGCTAAGCCTTTTAAAGGAGGGGAAGGGCTGGTGTCCCCTTACCGTAAGCTCCCGTGCCAGGCGCTCAGCCAGGCAGTCCCACTTAGCAGCACATTAGCGATAGAATTTGTGGTTCGTTTATAATTGGCACTTAAATAATGCATAGCCAATTTAGTGGACAGAGGAACAAAGAAGATGAGATTATTTGTTAATTAGCAAGCAATTAAGCAGGTAGCTTCACTCTAAATACTGATTACCAAATACACAGGTAAATAAAGAAATACATAAGTAAATATATGCATATGTAAATACATTGTAACTAATGAAAAACTGAATCATGTACCTTCTTTTCAGAGTGATCACTGGTGCAGACGACACGGCCCTGACAAATCTCACCACCGGGCGACTTTCCCCGCTGGCTTTGCCAGGCATAGTTAGCGAATGAGAGACGGGAGAGTGACTGTGGTTTGGAACGGGGAATGATTTTGACTGGTAATGGAAAAGGGCCCCCTCCCGATAAGCACTGGGGCATCAGAGCCGGAATGCTGGCACTAATTTATGAGGTGTCATACACAGAGTGCATGGAGGGAGCAGCCCTTCCGTGGCCTGGAATGCCCGCCTCTAGGCTTTCAATTTAGCGGGGTTGTAACACATGTGTAATACTCCCCCGGAGGGGTGGTGCTGGGTGGTGCTGGGATGGGGGGCTATGAAGACATTGTAAATGAGTTAAATCAGACATCACTTAGGACCAGTCTTCTACCACCTTTAACATTTCTCTAATGGTAAGTTTTTTCTTATGAAAAATGAATAAATATCATCATAAGCTACTGTAAAGGTACAGAGAAGGAACAAAGGAACAGACAGTACAGATAATTAGCTACTAATTACTATGAACACAGCAGACGAAATGGCTGGAATGAAAAACTGATCTGTCTGTGGGTTTGCCCCATAAACACAGAGGCATAACACTCGAACCCTGGGCCACACAAGTTATTAGCAACAAGCTTAAATATGTTAAGATTGTCAAGTACAGTGCCTTGCAAAAGTATTCACCCCCCTTGGCATTCTCTCTATTTTGTTCCCTTACATCCTGGAATTTTAATGGATTTTCAATTTGATTTTAAGTGATGGACCTACAAAAACTACAGATTAATGAAGTTAAAAGGGAAAAAAACTTGCTTTAAATACTTCTAAAAATATTAACCTGAAAAGTGGTGCGTGCATATGTTTTCACCCCCTTTGCTTTGAAGCTCCAACCACTACCTTCAAAAGCCACTTAATTTGTTAAATACAGTCCACCTGTGAGCAGTCTAAGTGTCAAATGATCTCAGTATATATACACCTGTTCTGACAGTCCCCCAGAGTCACCACCAGTGCAACAACCCTAAGTAAGGGCTACTACCGAGCAAGTGACAGCATGCCAAGAGAAGGTCGTCCACCAAAACTCACAGACCGGGAAAGGAAGGCATTAATCAGAGCAGCAACCAAGAGGCCAAAGATAACCCTGAAGGAGCTGGGCGGCTATACTGCAGAGATGGGAGTAACTGTCCATAGGACCACTGTAAGCCACACACTGCACAGAGCTGGGCTTCATGGAAGAGGGGGCAAAGATAACCCTGAAGGAGCTGGGCTTCATGGAAGAGGGGGCAAGAAAAAGCTTGTCTGCCAGGCAGACCATTTGAAATTTACCAGAAGGCCTATTGGACACTCTCCAAACATGTGGAAGGTGCTGTGGTCAGATGAGACTAAAATATAACTTTTTGGCCATCAAGGACAGCACCATGTCTGGCATAAACCTAACACCTCTCATCATGCTGAGAACAGCATCCCCACAGTGAAACATGGTGGGGGCAGCATCATGCTGTGGGGATGTTTTTCATCGACAAGGACTGGGAAATTGGTTAGAATTGAAGGAAAGATGGATGGCACAAATTATAGAGAAATTCTTGAAGGAAACCTGTTTGAGTCTTCCAGAGATTTGACCTTCCAGCAGGACAATGACCCTAAACACACTGGTAAAGCAACACTCCAGTGGTTTAAAGAGAAACCGGTAAATGTCCTGGAATGGCCCAGTCAAAGCCCAGACCTCAATCCAACTGAGAATCTCTGGTATGATTTAAAGATTGCTGTACACAAGCAGCACCCATCCAACTGGAAGGAGCTGGAGCAGATTTGCTGTGAAATATGGGCAAAAATACCAATGTTTAGATATACCAAGCTTGTGGAGATGTACCCAAGGGGACTTGTCGCTGTAATTGCCGCAAAAGGGGGCTGCACCATGTATTGACTCTGGGAGGGGGGGGATAGTTATGCACGCTCACGTTTTCTTTTATTTTTGTCTTATTTCTTGTTTGTTTCACAATTTAAAAAACAATTGCATCTGCAAAGTGGTAATTGTGTTGTATAAATTAAAAGATACAGCCCCCCCAAAATTCCTTTTAAATTCCAGGTTGTAAGGGAACAAGATGCCAAGGGGGCTGAATACTTTTGCAAGGCCCTGTATACTAGAGAAAGTAGCCTACTAACTGCAAGTGATTGCAAAGTTAAAGGACGATATAAAATGTTTAATACATGTACACGTCACTGTATAACCGTATAAAAGATGCCTTCATTGGAAAGACAGCACTGATGGGTTTTCTGCTTGGCAGGAAAAGAAGAGGACGGTCGGGGGGGTGTGCTTCCCGACAGCCTTAACCTTGTAAAAACAATCTGAAATTTTAATGGACACTTACATATAGAAGAGACTGCCCCCGTAAGCAGACATTCTAAGAAATCCTCCCACCCCAGACTGGCTTGTCTCCAAAGCTCCGCTCGCTTCACAACTTGAGGGTCTCTGGTCGGCGGGCTCACACGTGGTCGGCGGGCTCGCGCATGGTCGGCGGGCTCACACACGGTCGGCGGGCCCGCGCATGGTCAGCGGGCCCGCGCATGGTCAGCGGGCCCGCGCATGGTCAGCGGGCCCGCACACGGTCGGCGGGCTCGCGCATGGTCGGTGGGCTCACACACGGTCGGCGGGCTCACACGTGGTCGGCGGGCTCGCGCATGGTCGGCGGGCTCACACACGGTCGGCGGGCCCGCACACGGTCGGCGGGCTCGCACACGGTCCGCGGGCTCGCACACGGTCGGCGGGCTCACACATGCGCCAGTCACAAAGACATGTACACATCAGGCACTTCTTCTTTGCTTGGTTGTTCCATAAATAGCTAATTTAAAAACAGTACAGTTTTGGGGGACAACTTGGGTTAATCCTAGTAGCTACAATGCTATGCCTAACCATAATGGTTACCTTAACCTTAACCATAATGGTTACTTTAACCCTAACCCTAATGCAGATCCTAACCCTAGTACTAACTCCACTATGCTCTTCTAATCTTACAGTCAGTATAAAGTGATTCACACACAGAGACAAATGAAAACTCTGTGCTGACTACCTGCCATGTATGGCCTATACATAGTAAGTGAAGGTGATTAATTGTCATTGTTGACGCACCAACAAAATGTGTTCTCTGCTTTTAACCCATGTGACAGCTACGCGAGCGCCCGGGAAGCAGTGCTTTGGGATGGTACCTTGCTCAGGGTACCTCAGTGGTACTTGCGGTCGGGGACTCGAACCAGCAATCTTTCGATTACACAGTTACGTCCTTAACCACTACACCACCTGCCTACCCTGTGTAAGAGGTGAGCCAGGCTGCCCTCAGTCCACTAACACGCTTACAGCCATGCAGATCACTGCATATCCAGTGTGCTTCACTGGTTACTCCAGTGGGCATAGCTTAGAGCATAGACAATTAAGCCCTCTCTCCCACATGTAATAGTGACCAAAATCTCCCTTTTTCACTTTGATAGCATTTAAAAGAGAGGTCAGTTCGCATATTAGGCGTTAGGAATGTACTTAAAATTCCATTGTAACAAGTTATTCAGTACTCATTATCAAAGATGAGACAACATTTAATACTTTCACGCATAATTCTTCTTTGAGTTACAAACCTCATCAGTCACTAGACAGGCTGATCTACTTTTTTCTTGCAGAATCCATTTGATTGTGGGATGTAACAAAGCAAACAGCTTCGGCGGAGGCTGAAGAAAGGTGGAAATTAATAAAATTTTACATAGAGTTGACCTACGGCGTTCGAGGAGACAATGAGTCACTGTAAACATCCATCTAGCTGCCACAATGAGCAACAAACAGAACTAATAGGTGGGCGTAGGTCACTGAAGGTCAAAGCCACACAAGATCTCCCTGATTTGGATCCCTGGTTCTTGCTACAGCGGGCCTGTGAGGTATGAGCAATGGCTCAGTGATGAAGATTACAGCCAAGGTTAACCTGTCACAAAGATAGCTCTGTCCCCCGTAATCTGTGGCAAGTGTTCGGCTGGATTTTTGTCATTGGGTCTACATGTTTGAAGATGACAAAAATTCACTGTTCATTGTTTGACCTTCATGCACAACTCTGTGTACAGCTAAACGAGCGCCACAGACAGCCACCAAAACAGTAATACCATTACGAAACTGACAAACAACTGCAATGCCACCGTGGTGAAACTGCATAAGCAAAGACACAGAGAGAAGAGATGAGAGTAGGGATGTGAGGAGTCTGTGTGTAAATGCTCATGGTGGAACACAGGGAAAGAATATGCTTTATGGCAGGGAAAGTGGCCCTAGATGAGTGGGTATTATTATTCACACTACACAAGTAAGATGTATACATACCTAAATTATATATGAACAAAGCACTTAAGTGAGAGGGCCGAGCATGAATGGCACAGCAGCGCATGTCTGCACATGGAGCGCCCGCTTCAGAGAAGCAGACAGAGGCACTAAGATAAAGACAGAGGATGCAGAAGGCGCTGGCGTGTGCCCGGGCTATCAGAGCTGCATTACAATCAGCGCTATAAGGTCAACCTGTGTACAGGGATTTGGATGTAATCACTGCTCTCGGAAATGCCATAGTCTCACAGGGCTCTTTGAATAATCAGAATATGTCAGGCACTGTGTGGGCAGGAGGTTGCTTTTTATAACCTATTGATCAAACTTTAATCACTTTTGAAAAAAAGGTGTGTGTCTCACTCCCTCTTACACACAAACACACTGCCAAGTGTGTGCACGTCCCGAGCAGTCGGGCGCAATGTAATCTTCTAATGACGGATGGTGTGCTGGAATATATAACAATCACACGCAGGATCAGGGCTGGATTTCACATCCAAAAAACAAAAAGAAACCATTATGTCCATTAACAATATTATTATGGACAACCAGTCAGTTGCCCAATTGCTATTTGCGACAGTGTGTGGCTGGGGTACTCACACGGTTACTAATTTAGGTGTCCAGTATCAGAAGCTGAAGCGACTACATGAGGACGACGTTGAACAAAAATCATCCAAATGATTTGCCTTCAGCACAGGGAGCACACAATATAGCAGGTAGTTAGCGCCAGTTTCTGGGATATTTTAAGCATTGAGAATGAAGTAGCAGCTCAGTCCACATATGAGATATTTTTATTCGCGAGCTGGTTTTCCCGAGATGGAAGGGCCGGTTTCTGCACTTATGATACGGATTCGGTCCGGATTCGATGCACAGAACACAGACGCGCAGATCAAATTGCCGATGCTTGGCCTTTTCCTCACTCGACCGCCCCCCCCCCGCTGTCTGCCTGAACAAAAGCCCCCAGCATACCCAGGGGCCGGGGGCAGGCTGGCTGCAGAGCGGGGGAAGCCGAGCACGGCTCAGACAATGTGCCGATTTGCGGCAGTCTGCCCTGACGGCGCGCCGGAGGGGGCGGCCATAAAACAAACGCATGAATGTGAGGAGTCAGCCACGCCCACCATGTCTGCCATGTCTGAGCGGGCCGGACAGGCCGGGCCCTGACCGCCATGTCTGAACGGGCTGCCATGTCTGAGCGGGCCGCCATGACTGAGCGGGCCGGACGGGCCCTTGCCGCCATGTCTGAGCGGGCCGGACGGGCCTTGCCGCCATGACTGAGCGGGCCGGACGGGCCCTTGCCGCCATGACTGAGCGGGCCGGACGGGCCCTTGCTGGTCTCAGCACACTGCGATAATGTCGAGGAAACGCTCTCCTTGCTGCTTCCACCATATAATGGCGATTATACCCAGAAAGCCCTGAGATCTGCATGTCGACACCAAAGCTGTATCCTCTATAATGGCTTAAAATAATGCCTAATGTTACCTGTATGGCTGGCAGTAGCCTATGCACACACAGCACATTAAGTTGCCAAATAGCTCCCGCAGTAAAACACTGGAGTTTAGACTGGTGTGGGCAAAGGAATCTCTGGCAGATTTTCAGCTTTGTTGGTCTTTTCATGCACATCTGTGTGGGGGAGCGGTCAGGTCCATATGGGAAACATCATCATATTTCTGAAAAGTGAGGACATAAAGATATCAGACCTCGGACACGTAAAAGCTCACCATTGGCACAGTGACCCAAAGGCCCTGTGCTGGGAGCGGAGAGAAAGACAGAGGAAGGAAGGGGGGGTTTTGGGGGGTCTGTTCATTTTCCATTCCCCCTGTGGAGAAACTGATAACAGGAGTGCAGAGGAAGGGACTGCAAAATCACAAAGTTAAAGATTTAGTAATGCCCCCCCAGAAGGGGAATCCTCACATTTAGGTTGATGAGTGGGGCTTTATAACCTGTAACTAGCCTTTACTCAGCAACCGGAAGGCACTAATTAGTGGAGACTTTAAAAAAAAAAAAAAAAACTGGTAAAAACAGTGCTATACGCCTTCTGAAATAATCAATAATTATTCAAATTATACAAAAACTTAGTTAACATTTTAACCTTGTTAAGATTTGTTAAGATTTTGTTTCTGCATTATTTAAATTATTTAACTTCTTAGAGGACTGCAATCAGTTTGTGAAAAGCTCATTTAGTTATGTATATATGATATACTACAATATAGTAACATATGAATATGATAACATTGACATATGACTGCCATATTGTCATGGAAACTGAGCTTTCCCCGGGGTGCAGTGGACTGAAAAGCGGAGGCCAGTGTGTCAGTCCTGAATCGTCCTGCTCTGGACTGACGCTGTCTGGCACCCCACTCGGGAATAAACGACGGATCTTGTGACAATCCACCGCCTGTCTCTTAGCCACCCTGCATCTTTCCCCCTTTGAACGCAGAGCCTCTAAATAAACAACTACGCATTTCCGCTGGCCGAGGACAGCCTCCGACTGCTGTGCACCGATTAATAACCCAGTCTGTCGTAGCTGACGACGTCTCCACCCCCCGGGATTAGGGGCAGAACTGTGTTTTTTTTTCTCTACCAGACATTACATCTTGTTCTGAATAATGAAAGTGACCAGATTCCTATTGATCGGTGATCAGAAACAAAGGGTTATGTTGTAGAACGGACGGACGGTGTAAAGGAAAGTACGGGGAAGATTAATTTGTCAGTTTTTGTATGATTTGAAGGACATAAGCTAAAGGCCCCCCACACTTAAGTGCCACAGTGGTGACACTTAAATCTGCCACAGTCAGCAGTCTGGGCACCTCATTTATTCCCCTGTCATAAAAACAAAAAAAACTATGCTGCACCAGTTTTACTAAACCCCAGCCTTGTAAAAAAAAAAATGAGACATAGCTTTGTACATTTGCATAAATTTTCATTGTATCCATGTCAACATTATATTATGTATAAAAATGAGATTAATAGCTTTGAGTCCAGTGACATTATTAAATAGATCAGAACCATTAACATTTTAACTACAGCCCCCGGGGAGCACAGGGTTGTGGTGGGATTGGCTAAAGCTAGCTGGGGGAGTGGCTTATAAACCCAGGAAGGCGCTGCCGCGGACGTTCCCAGCCGTTCCTAAAGGAGCCTGCTTTGCACCTCTCTGCTGCAACAGAACACTTTAGGAACAGAACTACAGACCCCTGCACATCTTAAATAAGGTTAAATAAAGTGCCCGAGTGCTTCCAGCTAGTTAGTGTCTGTGTACTGGTAGTAGTGTGTGTGTACTGGTACTAGTGTGTGTGTACTGGTACAGTGCAAAGTAGCAGCTATACCACCCTACAGGAGCATGTCAAACTGCTGCAATCAAAGCTGCCAGTTGTCTGTATAAATATCTATGGAATATAGAAAAAAGCTTAAATAAGGCCACCTGGAATAAATAGCAGCTATGAGACTCATGGGACGGTGTATTCATTACCTTGGAAACAATAGCTGTATAAATGCTAATAACAGCGAACATGATGATAACAAGAGAATCGCAACCGCGACACATTTCCATTTCAGACAAGCAGGCACGGATATTACTTTTTCCGCTGAGTGACTGGATGGCTGCACATCCAGTTACAAATTTAATTCCTCTCATTTATGACATGCCCTCTTAATGCGGGGATACTGTGTTCATTCTTTCTTATTCAGTAGTTTCATGCTTTTATTATGATTTTTCTCTCACAAACCTCCATGCTCTCTTCCATCGAGAGGGTTATATGGCCCGGCTTCAGTCCCGCACATCGCTCTACAGCGACATCTACTGTCAAGCAAGTCCTGCAGGGCTATGGAGAAGATCTGAGCAAACAGGAAAATGTGCAAAGAGAAAAGGGGAAACGGGGGGCTGTGTGACTCTCTCTATACACACACACACACACACACACACACACACACGTACATACCCATATATTCGCATGGATCTTCTCTCGTTTCCAGACGATGAGCAGCAAGCTCACATCCAGCCCACATCACCAGATAGATGTGATCATAAGGAGCTGCAGAACTGCTCCAGAGCTCCCTGTCAGTAACTGCAATGATGATGGTGGCCACCTGTGTGACTCATCAGCTGTGGTGACTTCCAGTGACCTGAGCACGAGTCATGCACATTGAGGAGTGCCATTGGGCCCGAGGCCAGCCTGAAACCACGGGCTGCGGATTAAAATGCTCTCAGGATGAAGCTACTGCAAAGGAAAAAGCCCAGCTCCACTCTGACATTCAGCTAAAGGTGAATACAAGTATTTCATAGCAGAAAAAGTCAGACTGGAATAAAATAATGGTGAAATATATGCCCCTTTATTTATTAAAGCCACTAATATATAATGGTAGTAAATATCCCATGAATAAATATCTAGAACAAGTCAAAGAAAATATTCTAGAAATGGGAAAGAGTGAATTAAACTCTCAAATGGGAATGTCTAGCTTATATATGTGATATATAGTGATATATACCACAAACAGCTCACAAATAAAATGTATCTGAAAGACACCGCACTCCTTCGCCTAAGACGTAGGGTCACGTGGTCTGTTGTCACTAAGTGAAGCTGAAATGCGTGATAAGCTGAGGCTTTTTCCCAAGAAAGGTAATGCAGGTGATGGTTAGTGAACCAGCATGAATAGGTCCTGGGTGCTGCAGTACAGCCCAGACCTGCTGCCAGATGAGGATGTTCAATGACATTTCTGATAAGCGTCAGTTTGTGACCTCCTGTGCAGACAGAAATGTATGTGACATTCACTGTCACAGGCTTGTTCTGTGTGAAATGTTAAATGTGTAGGATCTAGCCTGGGCTGTGCTGCACCAATCAATTGACGCAACTGAATTGACTGCTTCCTGTTACATTATTTATTTCATTGGCAGCCGACCTTACCTAGATTGAATCAAAAGGCTTTTATATTGCATACATAATTTGCTACTTAAGAGTAATGATCCACCCAAGGTTTGAGTGCACAGCCCTAATGGCAGTGGGGCGGCACCCTGGGTGACCTGGCAGAGAGCCCCCACACCCTCAGAGAAACTGATCCTTAAGGCTGACAACAAAGCCCTGGATGAGGGCACAGAGAATAAACGGTGAGAGGGGAACGCGAGGATTAAAGGCAAAGACACTCCAAATGGACACAGACTCCTCGGGAGCGTCACGCTTATATGGGAAAATGATCACGCACATCTGTGGTCTGTGTCTCCAAGTTATTCAGACACAGGTCCTTATAATAACAGAAATGCGAAACAGTGACTCAGAAAACACAGGACTGAAGACGGACAGAGAGCATAGATTCGCACATGCAGAATAATATGTCTGCTTCTCGCTATCCTCTTATTGGCTGTTTGCCTCAAACTCATGCTGCATGTTGAGATTTCTGCTGCTGGATTGTGCCTCCAGCCTTGACACACATGCGTCTGTTGGGGGTTGGACTGGGTAACCATGGTGACCTAGCTGCTACCTTCTTGCCTTATGAACCGAATTCTCCCTGGGGCCTTTACGCTCCGGATTAGATTGCAGATGCAGAATCATTGACTTGACTTTGGGGTGAAACAGCAATGCTGAACTGGACTGATGACTGCTGGTTTGGTGGAAGCGGTGCTATTTGGCCCGAGGGAGGGATGCAGCGTTCGCCCAGGGGACGAGGAAATGTGACAGCAGCTCAGTGACAGCCCGAGAAGCAGAGTGACAGCTGCTGCGTAATGGGAGATGGGAAAACATGCCGACAGCATGCCAGTGCCCCCCCAGGGCTGCGCCATGCTCACTGGCCACTGCTGCATGGGAGAGGAACAGACTTATGGCATCATGCAACCCCCAGTGTGAGGACTGCGGACACAAAACACCCGAGTCACTCGAGTGGCCAGAACCAGTTTCAGTTTTATGTTTTCAAACTTTTACGTGATTCTTGGCAGAAATAATGAAATAAACGCTTGACAGAAACACCCAGAGGGGTAAAGCCTGCTCGTGTTAATGTTCTCCTGGATTACCTTGTAGGGAGCACCAAAAGAACTAAATGATTTAAGGTAACCAAGGTACAATTAGGATGAAGCAGATCCTTAAATGCAATGCAGTCCCTTACACAAACTGCAGCAGGCTGTAGGATATACACAGAAAACCAAGTGAGCATTAAATCCTCAGAATTTAGGGGCACTAATGTACAGATCTTCACATTTATGCATCAAGGTCTGTTTGCGTGAACAAACACTGATCGTTTCTTTATTGGCTTCCAATATTTCATCCCGCTCAAAAATAGATATTTTAGCTCTGTTGTTTCTCATACATTGAGGTATATTATGCCCTAAGGTGGATTCTGCGTGCCCTTTTAACGCGCCACATGATAGAGAGAATCATAAAAAGTGGAGTTCTCTTTGCTACGCCCGCACCACTCGTCTCGGCTGTGTTAGCTTGGCTTCCACACAAAGGACCGCCAGCCTTAAAAAGAATAAGTTTCGCCCTCTGCTGAAACATCTCACAGCCATAGGCCTTTAAAAGCACATTCCACTCAGTTAGACAGAGTGAGTTCAAGGCCAGCTCTGACTGCGCAAACGGCTGATAAACAGCAGCAGGGCGACTCTGCCAGCCTTATAGCTATGACGTGGGAGGCAAATCGTCCACATTCGCAGGGGTCGGGTTCCACTCGGCACGAGACGCAGGGGGAATCAGGCTGACAGGTGTACGAGACATTAGCTGGGATCCATGCTAGGGAGATTATCGTTGCTGTCTCTCCAGCCTTTAGGATTTAATGGGCCAGATACACATCATTACGTTTAGCAGTAATAGCTTGTGTGGAAAAATCTTGCAGCATAATTTTCTTTAGTGCCTTTTTATTTTATCCAAAAGGATATCATTTACATTAGTTACACATCCGAAAACTGAAATATGGAATGTAATACTAGTTAGTTTAATTAAAGCTCTGTAAAGGAACTGAGTTATGCTTATGACAGGGTTGTCTAAGCACACACAGTGCGAGTAGGGGCTCACAGCATCACTGAGTACTGCTAGTGTAGGTGTCAGATGATGAAAGATCCCGTCCCATTCTGTAGCATAAGGCTCAGACCAAAAGCAAGGGTTCTCAAAATATATTAGAACCTGAATGGGCACTCATAATTATTGCCATTGAAACTTTTATATTTATTCCATGGCAAGTCATAACTCGGCTGGAAATTTCCCCTGTGGCCACAGTTTATGCAAGATGTATGGAGCATTTTTAAAGCCCAAGAACATGGAATTGCTGCACGAACAGCTTCCCCCATCGAGTTATCAGGCCCGGCCGGGTGGGAGGATGGACTGCAGGGAATGACAGGCATGCTTGGCGGCGGCGGGCTCCTGGGCGGCGGGTTCCTGGGCAGTGGGCTAGTGCTTAGGGACTCCTTGTCCTCTTGTTCTGTTACTCTGGCTCTCTATACATACACAGGGATCTGCTTTATTTACACCTCACCAACTACCATGTTTTATTTGCTCGTTTGTTTGCTTATTTACAGCCGAGGTTGACCTCATGGCTTATCTCTTAAACACGGTGATAACACTTTGTCAGGGAGTGAAGAGAATGAAAGCGTTCTTCTTAATGTACCATAGAAGGGTCGGTCAAGACTGTCGACTGGCAAAACTGATCTGCAACCAGTGACATTTTCAGTACATTGCAATGCCAGATCTTGGTCATCAGACTTTCATAAAACAACAATTCTAGATACGAATTATGTTTTTTTTTTTGGAAAATAAATTGTGTATATATTTTGTCTTCCTTGGGAAGCGGTGTAGGGTAATCCACGGGCCAGTCCAACACAGTCGGGATACACATACCACAAATGAAACCCTGTAATTACATGGTAAGCACTGCTGCAAATACCTGCCTAGTGAGCCTAACGGTATTGGGAGTTTGGCCAGGAGAAGCAGGCCAGCCCCCTATTCTACACCCTTATGACATTTCTGCCGGACAAAAATTTGTTGATGAAGCAAATTATTATTATTATTACTATTATTATTAGTGTTGTTGTTTTTACTGTTGTGAGGTACTAAGATATGTGTGTGCACAGAAAGCAGGAAACACCATAGCGCCTGTATTTTACATTAGCCGTGCTTTCATTCTGTGACTACAAAGGGATGGGAACTGGCCAGGTCTTTTTGAAAACTAGGTGAAAAATGTCTCTAATGGAGAGGTATTTTGGGCAGGGCAGAAGGAAGTGTTCTTTCTCAAATCCCCAGCTGACGATGGTCATGCGGCCTGTGTCCATCGTGTGAGGCCAGACTCCGGAGAGCCTGTCACTGCCGATAGTCTAACTGGTTACGTGTTCTTTTTGCTCTCGATTTTTGACCCCAACATAACAGTCTTGGAGTATATTCTCTGTCTGTTGTTTGATAGCACTTTAATTTGTGGTCTAATTTTGTCTCTCTTCGCCTCTTGGAAAAGGTATAAATCATAAACTGCTAGAGGCCTTACCAGCCTCTGCTTCCTCTGGAAGATAATTAAGTGTTCAGGCGACTTTGTTAATTACTGAGCACTACTAAGACCAGGTATAATAAAGCCTGCTGTTCATCCACAGATACTTAAACTATGATTGCAGCATGTTTAATATAGGCTCCAGGTTTTGGGGCGAGATTTCTGCTGAACACAGCCAAGATTTGGAACAGCCTTGGCTGTCAGGTGTGTCTTTCTCCTGTAGGTCCAGATGTGCTGCTGATATGGTGGGGTACAGCACACTGCGTACTGCTGAAAGTGAAGGACACGCCATTTGGCTCTGGGCTTCAATATAAAGTGAGACCCATAGGAAACAAATGTGTGTGTCATTTTTCTTTCGTGTTGCAATCAAACTGTCATCATCCTTCATACATGACAGCCGCAGAGCCTTTCAGGAACGCTGGAATTTGCATATAAAACATTCATATTTAAATCCCGGCTATGGACTGGGTCTCTGTATCATGGACAGTGTTGATCTGCATATGTCCCATGAAAAAAACTTTTCCCCAACAACACATTCCTTTTGCCCAGAATTAAGATCGGATAACGTAGGTCCTTATCCTCGTTAGCTCTGCTGTAACACTCTTCACTCCGTGCCCCATCACTGCGTCAAAATGAATGATACAGAGATGGATTATAAAGCAATAATATTATGCTGCTGTGATCTAACTGATATGGGAATTTATTGCAACAGCCTCCTTGGTTTATTAATGCATGCATACGCCCATGGGAGAGTTTGTCCTTTGAATTTATCAAATTTAAAAGTGAACCACGTCAAGAATTGACATGTAACACGAGTCACAGGCTACAGATGGAGCCACCAAGCATGGTGATCCGCCAGCTTACTGATGTCCCTAGCTGAGAAAAATGATCTATCTTCAGCACCGGAGGGTAACGGACACACACAGGTACAGCTCTGCCGCATGAGCATATTTCTATGACAGGTGGCGGGGGCTTCTTCTGCAAGTGATTGGAAGAAATTAGCTGTTGTTTTGCTGTCTACAATACAAGCTGATTTGAGATTCAGGGGGCTACCTCCTGCTTAGGGCTCATTTCACACTTCCATTCAGCAGCTGACAGGAGAGGTCAGGCCAGACACCACTGAGTGAGTACGGCCCAGAGCCCTCCCAAGAACGCCTGGGTGTTCCCTCAGCGGCAGCCAGAGAGCCGGACACTGGCCCTACAGCCGCTGATGGTATGATGTGAAGCTCATCTCTAACCCAGTGTTCCCAGTTTCTAACGGAGGTGGAACAAGATACCAGCTGGATCATTTGGCTAGTCCCTTTGTAAATGAATGACTCCAGAAAACTGTGCCTCAAAACCTGAAAGGGTTCATATTAATTGCCTCCTAATTCTGCCTTAGTAACATGGAGTCTGTCAGTGCAGTATTGCAGTATATCATTGCTGTCCGGCTCTCGCGTGTCACTACGTGTAAAAGTGTGAAATGTTGCTGGTAGGGAACCTACACAAGAGGGATCTCCTAGACTAATCGCCATTCCACTGGGCGCCTCGCCTCGGGGGTGCCGGGATGCATGATTTATGGGCTATTTGGATATTGCCTGGCTGTCTGGGGCATTGCCGATCCCAGCCAAGTACAGAGGGGCCAGGGTGGAGAATGCTCTTCTTTGATCTTGACCAAGACATTATTTGTATTCAGTGTTGGTGCTGAAGAACCCCCATCTTATTTCTCTCTCTCCTGCAACGTGCCCTTCAAACAGGTTTATTTCCTGTCAGAGCACAGCACAGGGCATCACCCCCGTGACACCTTCTCTTCCCCTACCATGAACCGTACATTTTCCTTTGAATTGCCTTGGCAGAATTTGGGCCAGAAGTGCAGGAGGGTATTGCACAACCTCTGTGTAAAAATGGGCAAAACTAAATAAAAAAATGACCAATCGATTGATTGTTGAAAGTTAACATAAATACGGGAAACTAATTGAACCCTAGTTGTAAACACGGAGAAGCTGACACCATCTTTGCCTCATAACTCCCAGAAGATTCATGTCTGGGTCTTCACATTCTCTACGTCCCTCACAGGCTGCTACAGGGATCTTGTCGAGCTGACACTCTGCACTCAGTCTGAGATAAGCCTCCCCCCCATCCCCCACCCCCAACTCCATTATCTATGTCAGTGCAGTGAAAACACCAAAAATGAGCCCCCATTTAAACATCCTTTTTTGTGCATGGAAACATCCCTTTACATCACAACAATCCAAACAATCTTCGTGACTGCTTCCTGACTCCTGTTACCTGCAGCTCATGCCATGACCCTTTGCAGGATAGGTGCTTATGGAAGATGGGTGGACGCTTATAATCAATTTAGTGGGGGACTGAAAATGTTATTTTTCCGAGGAGGAAAAGCCCTAGAAACACTGCAGGCGCGCTTGAAATCCTCTGGTTCTGAGCCCATGTGACTGGCTGACCTGGGCCCCTCTGCAGAACAGTGGGTTCGGTGGAGGATAAAAAGGGGATTTAACGCCTCTGATTAAAGCAAATTAATGGCCGGGATTAGCGCTGGGCTGTCTGGGCAGCATTCCCCAGAGTCACAGCAGGCTGGGGAGGCCCGCTGGCTGGCCATGTCCTGTGCAGTCTTACGAGCTCTGAAGAATTTCCTCTGTGATGGACACATCCAGACACCACTTACATCTTAAGGACTAAAACTGTTTGAGGAAGGCACAAGCCGAACACTAAAAAGGGCCCTGAAAGCGGCAATCACCATAATGTGGGCCAGAGCCGAGCCAGAACCCATCAGAAAAGCAGTGCTTGTGAAACATATCCCATCTGGAGTGCTGGTCCTGATACCCACACTGTCTCTGACGTGTCTCCATCAGGCTTCCTTCTCACATTCTCACATCACCACTCACCAGCCGTACACCAAGAATCTCACCCCTCGACCTTCTGGGAGTTTACACCTATCAGCCATAACAATAAAACCACTGACAGGTGACGTGAACAACATTGACTATCTTCATTAATATGGCACCTGTCAAGGGTCATTGATGTCTGTGAGGAGCCAAGGCTAGCCCGTCTGGTCTGATCCCACAGGAAAGCTAGTGTAACACAGCTGTGACTATGACAGAAAGGTGTCAGGCACAAAATCTATGTCTGCTTGCTGTGCAGGGGGCTGCGTAGCTGCAGACCAGGCAGAGTGCCCACGCTGACCCTTCTCCATAGTCATGATGGATGTGTGTAATAATGTCTTACAGCGCTATCGAACAACTGTGTCTGATTTTCAGGTTTAATGCAACAGGGTAATGCTATCAAGCCAAGGTTAAAAATGCACTCCCCTGTCGGCCACTGTTGTATTCATCTTGGGTGACAGAGAAAAGTCGTGATTAAAGCATGCATGCAACCAGGGACTGAGGGGTGGGGGCAGGGAGGGCACCAGAGACAATGCCAGCGCACAACCAAAGCGACCTAGGTCCCGGGAGCCGCCCCCTACTGCACACACCAGCCGGGTCTGCTGCTGTACTAATGCATAGAAACTGCATGTTACTCTGGATGAAAAAAACAGTCAGCTAAGCAATTACATGCAAAGGTAATGAAGGTATAAAGCGGGCCGCCCACAAACCAGCAGCGAGGCACCTCCTCAGCCCTTGCTCGGAGGAAGCTGGCAAACGGGGGCAGTGGCACAGCAGTGCTGTAATTAACAGCAAGCCCCTCTCTACTTTGAACCCCCCACCTGTGCTGTCCCCTGTTTTAAACCCCGTCTGAGCTTTCTGCTTTAGTATTCTCATCGTAATGCGCCAGACAACCGATTTCGGGCCTGTGGCGGATGCTGAACGCTGGATTATCCCTGGCTCTACATAAAGATGTTTTTGCGAGGGCTCTAATGTGCTACGTCAGAGCATAGTAATTTTCGTGATGGGGTCGGAATAATTCAATAATTTTTATAGAGAATGGAGAGAAAGAGGCGGATGTGATGGTGACGTGCACCAAGCACCATTGGTTTTCCGGGGGGAACATTAGCCGGAGCTGTTTGCACTATTCGTGGAGGTGATTGCACACTTAACACTATGTGAATAATCCCCGTTTTGTTCTCGTTTCTTTCCTCTCTTGTAAGTCACACAGCTGGTGCCGGGCTTGCTCCATCCTCCATTAGACTGGTTGACATTGATTGATGGGACATGCATGCAGAACAACATAGTCCTGTGAAGCTTCATAGCTTTGGAGATGAGGTGACAAGGAGCCAGATCTTTCCATCAGCAGTGAAGCCACTTCCAGCATGTACTGGATTTATGAGCACAACAGTCTCACTATGTTCTTTGACTGAGTTTCAATCACTCTTTGGTGTCCAACATATAAATAAAGAGACTAGAAGACTACAGGGAATAGATGAGAAATTACTGGTGTAGCAAATTACTCCACAGCAAAATAATGGCGGTGTTCTCCTTTGCAGCCACAGCATGTTAACATTAATTACTATAATAGCAGTGTGAATTCTAGTGCCTAGAAACTTCCTCTGTTATTGAATGAAATGCAGGGACCGGTCTGTTAGTTTTGGTTGTAAATGGAAGCTGCACTGTATCTGCAGCTGTACCCGTAACACAGATCCGTCACTTGGTGCTAGCTGGCATCGACTGGGCAGCATTACTTACCAGCAGCTACTGGCCCACCAGCTCAAACCTTCAAAAGCAAAGCAAGTGGGTCTGCAATATTCCTCCTCCTTGGGAAGAGCAAAACACACCCCCCAGAATCAGTGATGTATAAGGATACTAAGATTTCGGCTGAGACATCTCCCTGTCCATCCACAGTACAAAATGCTACAGAATAACAATTCTGTGGAAGAATTCTACAGGACCTCAGACTGAAGCAATAGAACACTCATGTAACTGTACACGATGCACCCATAACGATTGTACCCACTGAATTAGCAATTAATATAACAGAAATATGGTGACGTTTTCCCATAGCCAAAAACGGTGCCTTTCTAAGAGCTTTAGTAACCTTCGGAAAGAAGTGACCAGCAAGACAAGCAGTTGGTGGCATGCATGCATTCAGCAACATGCCATAAATGCATGTTTGCAAAAGGCTGTGCTCAGTGTTGCCTGTCATACCGCACCGTCTGCTACTGCCCCCTACTGGTGGAATAAATGGAAACAGTTAGGGTACAATAGACATGAATAAGAGATATTCTTTGCATGTTTATATCCAAAGCGTGCTGGTGTGCTTTCCGGGAGACGTAACTCACATCACGACCCTACATTTAGCTACTAATAACGGATGGCCTGGCAGATTTCAGGTCTGGCTCCGCGGGTTCCCTGTTCCTCATTCTGCAGCACGGCTGAAGGCTGACATTGCAGTGAGGTCTATGAGAGACACGTGACTGTGGGGACGTGTGGAAATGAAATATTCCCCTACAGTGACACGTTCACCTGCCAGAATTTGTGTAAATGTGAGGTCATCCTGAGACAGGGTTTGCGATAATAATAATCACATAATACTAAATATAAGGGTTGCTACTGGTGAACACTACCTGGGAATTTCCTTCCTATTATATACGATCAGTATCACAAACGGTTTACACTCTAAAACCTAAAATGTAAATGACTGTTTTGATTCCCCACGTTTTTTTTGTAAACAATTGCCAGCCCCGTCCTTTAAAAAGTCTGACGTAGCCGATACCAAGCAGCACAGAAAATGGCAGAGATCTGCAATTTCCCCCCCCTCCCTTTTGAACCACCGAAGAGGCCGCAGATGACAGGAGAAGGCCTTGTACCTTGGTAAAACGCCTCAGAGAGCTTTCTAAAAGCTTGAATGCAAATGGGCGCCCTCCGGCTCACCGCCTTGCGTAGTGACGACAGCCTCAAGAATGCTGAGCACAGCCCATCCCCGGCAGAAACATTCTTCTACTGTATCTAATCTAATTGGAGGAATAACGATGGCCAAGGCAGTATCTGCAGCACTTACAGCACAGCTAGCAGAGAAAGAGCCTGAAAGTTTATCCATACCTCCGTTACCCTTTGTCTATATCTCCGTTACCCTTTATCCATACCTCCTTTACCCTTTATCTATACCTCTGTTACCCTTTACCTATACCTCCGTTACCCTTTACCTATACCTCCTTTACCCTTTACCTATACCTCCATTACCCTTTATCTATACCTTCTTTACCCTTTATCTATACCTCTGTTACCCTTTATCTATACCTCCGTTACCCTTTACCTATACTTCCTTTACCCTTTATCTATACCTCCTTTACCCTTTACCTATACCTCCGTTACCCTTTACCTATACCTCCTTTACCCTTTACCTATACCTCCATTACCCTTTATCTATACCTTCTTTACCCTTTATCTATACCTCCGTTACCCTTTATCTATACTTCCTTTACCCGTTATCTATACCTCCTTAATCCTTTAACTATATCGCTCACAATCAGGAGTTTTGTGACCTTTTCCAATAGAGCAGTTCTAACTTCTGAACATCATACAATTTTTATGCCTCCTCACTAGAATTTTATAGTCCATCACGTTCAGTCCCTCCAGACCGAAATGGATTCCCCAATTTTCTCCTCGAAAGATCATTGCCACCTCACCTAATAGATTATGTTCCTGAAATGTCAATATGTTTGCTCACCATGGCAGTGTCCGGTGCTATGAAGTCATTTTTCTCTTTTTCCCTGTGCTGAGGACCCACAAACACAGGCAATTGCATGCGTCTCTAAAATAAGAGATGTAAACATTCCAGAACCTGGGGTTAACTTTTAAAATGCAGGACTCAATGTTCCGTCCTCTGTTTATATATAAAAAAGTTGCTTGCAATTCACATAAATAAACTGGTTTTACCTGACGTTCAGTTAACTCACAGAACTTTTGTTTACATGCTTACAAACCTATACTAGCAGTTGGCGTTGAGAGGGATTATGCTGTCCTTCCTCGGGTGCTCATTCTGATCGATAGCTGGACAGCTGAGCTGGACAAATGTCATTCCTACGGCACAATCCTTTTAAAGCTACATACAAACTCAATTATTTACTTAGTTTACCTGGAGTGATTTGTGTCGCATACAGTTTTTCACTTTTATAAGTGTATTTAGACGGTATTTATAAGCTGAATATTTGGTAGTTAAATGTAGTTCTCGTGGATGCAACAGTGTCTTTTCTTTGGTTTGAAATTGCAAATCTATTTGGCACATGTCAGGTCTTAGTCAGCCAGCATACAAACAGCCACTCAGGAGAACACCTCCAGATTAACATCATTAGGGATGCTCATTAGGAGAGCGTGGGTCACCACGTGGCATTACCCACAGTCCTCTTCATGCCTATTATCAGCCTCAGCATTGAGAGGTAAGAGAAGACCGATATGCATTCAATCAGCTGCTCTTTGTATATTTTGTGAGAGCAGCCAGTGACAGCACATTGGTGGGTGTCACTGCAGCGCGGCACCGTACAGGCTGAGCCCCACCTGACCACCTGACGGGACATGGTGTGTGTGTGACACGTGCCTCTGACATGCTCCCCGTCGGGGCTCCCCCCGTGACACAGCCGTAGCCGCCGTGGCATGAGCCCACCTCCAGTCTGCCGCGTTCACTGAACCCTGTCCCCCGCCTCATGTGGAACACAAAGCCACCGGGTCACTTGCTTGTTTCATGCCTCCGCTTCCCCCCCCCCCAGAGCTCATCAGGCATGTGAGCCGCCTGCTGGCCCTAAGTGCCAGCCGCCCGCATGTCATCCAAAGTGACGTATGAAAGGACCTGTGAGCAGGCACCCGAGGGGTCAGCGTTACATGCCTCCCTCCTCTCTGCAGCCCAGTGGGATTGCAGTGCCAACACCAACTGTGTTTCTATTACCACCATAAATAATGCAAAGGAGAATGAACACTAAGATTATATCAGAGATAATGCTGTACTCATATATTATTGTAGCTATGCTATTTTTCTGTGCACATTTTATGCCTGATTTTTACAGTACACAATGAGCTTTAATGACCTTTCTCCAGAATCCAGAGCTAGCAGAATACATGAGGCCCGGGGGTGTGTTCTTCCCTGACCATGCCCAGAGCATCAGTTTTGGCTCTGCTCCATTCCAGGAACCAGCAAAGACAGAGCCCACTTTCATTTTGGTCACTTTCATGTGTTTGGTTGAGCAGTTTAGGCTCCTTTTAATTTAGCTGTTGTCCATTTCCTGCTCAGGGGTGCATTTCCCAAAATCGCAGATGCTAAATACATGAGCAACCTACACTCACCTAAAGGATTATTAGGAACACCATCCTAATACAGTGTTTGACCCCCTTTCGCCTTCAGAACTGCCTTAATTCTA
>JAODKM010000119.1:204881-217853 GCA_026780845.1 Petrocephalus sullivani
ATCAAAAACTTTCTCAGTGAAGAAAGTTTAAGAGCAATTCTTTCCCTAGGGACTGGCATTAAGCAATGGGAATATCAAAATGAAAAACTCTTTGTTTGCACTCCATTATAAATGTATTGATCGTTTCTGTCAGTTCACCTGTATATCAGGCATTTTATAAAGATTCTTTCAATTTAGCCTTGGCAATTGATTCTCACTCTGTGTACAATTTGTCCTGGGGTAAAGTCTTAGAAAACTTGTGAAATACTAAGATGTTCAATTCACCTTTGCACACAATGTCGATGTCCATCAGAGGCAACAGGTGCTGTTGTTTTTAAGGACATTGAGGGGCCCACTATAGTCCTACTGCACAAGGCACCCCTGCTTGGTAATGCGAACTGTCTGCTCCAGGAGACAGAAGCATGTGGCTAAAAATGAATATCTATAGCAGATAGACAGGGTCAGCAGATTCACTGACTCTTTGCCTGAGCATTAGCTGTTAGCCATTTCTGAATGCGGTGTGATAGTTAGTGCTATGCAAGGTTCTTTCAGCATCTCAGAAACAGCCACCTCCCTGGAATTTTGATGCACTACAGGCAACACCTGAAAACACATTGTTGATGAGAGAGGACAGAGGAGAATGGCCAGACTCATGACAGCTAACAGAAAGGCCACAAGTGCAAAAATAAAAGCACAGCACAACAGTGGTGTGCAAAATGGATTCTCTGAACACACAGTGCATCCACCTCTAAAGCAGATCTGAAGGGAGAAATGAGTCCTACCCGGTACTAGAAGTAAAATGGTAATGGGATATAAATAGGCAGTACCTGCGGAAATGTTTCATTAAAACGACAGAATGAAAATGTGTGAACCAATCTACACTATTTTAGAGTGTCTCTGTGATCAGGCAGGATGATAGGGACTCCCCTGCCAAAATCGCTAGTGAGCTAAAAGATAAGAAGAAGACCTTGTCGGGGATGACCCCGTAGAGGATGACAGACAAACAGAGGATGTAAACAAACGCCCAAGATGAGAGCTGCGCTTCAGGCTGCACTTCAGCTGTTTATAAAGAAAGAAAAGGACAATAACAGCAGCACACTGACGCTGGGAGAACTTTTAGGAATACTAATGTATTGAGTTGACATCTCACCCTTTCTTTTATACACATACAGTTTTTCATTGGTTCTTTGTACATTCACACTACTAAGAATTTCCCACTCAGATACACTTGCATTAATGTACATTTTTCAGATCCATAAGCCTGCCTTTATACTCCAAAAGAGGCCATAACGATTGTGTCCCCTTGGTGATGAACTATGCTGTGTACAAAGGGCCCTGTGTTCCCTTCCTTTGGGATCTGTCTGAGGTTATGAGGAATATTCACCTTTGTAGATGTGCTACAAAATGAGGCACGGCTGCAGAACATCACGCACTTTGCCAACCGTGGGGGGAATGAGAGGGAGTGAGACTGAGAGAGAAAAAAGAGAAAGAGAGAGAGAGAGACAAGAACTATGGTACAACGGCAAAAATCTGTATGATAAGCTACTAACCAAGACTAACTCTATCATCACCTTGACCACCGAGAGGAGAAAGAGAGAATCAATTCAGCAAACAATAGTAAAAGACCGTACTCAACCCACCGGTCACCATGCATTACGATGATACATTATCTACGTCGAAAATCATTATCCATAAATGACAAATATGTTTGCAAAAAGTACAAGATTAATCGAGTTTCAGTCTCATGGCCAAATATTTACAGACAATCTCAGCACCAACTGTGACGTACCTAGGAAAGTGCTACACGACAAATCAGAACAGAGGCAGGCCGGGCTCTGCTGTGGAAGTCTGACCAAAGTAGGTTGGCAGAGGTTTACTCTAGCGGAGAATCATCATTAAAATACATAATACCATTTCTTGAATACTCAGGTGGCCTCCGATGTGGATGTTTACTATCATACTAGCATATGTTATTATTCCCATAAATATATTCCCACAAGACACAAGCTAACGCTGTCCAAGCACAGCTAGATACATGCAGCATACACACATACACATGCATGGCTGGGCATGGACACTGACAAAGAGACACAGAGCGGCAGAGAACAGGAGATACTGAAGGGCACTATCCAATCCGATCCTATTCCTGTTTGCAGGGTCACAGTCCGTTTTGCCCTGTCATGTTTCAGGTGTGAATCTCCATTGGTCTGTGATGTTATGGGAATGCTGCTGTATATGTATATTTAGCGTTTGGGGATTTTATTACTCTGGGAGGTAGCAAGCCTCCTAGGGACAGCAGCACTAACCTTATTTCTTTATCTCGCCTAACTAAGTAAAGCAGAAATGCGCTGGCAGTGAGCTCCCATCAGAGCGGGCAATATTGTGCTTTGCCACCCCACAGCAGGGGCCCATACTGTAGATGGATGGATGTAACTGAGACAAAACCAATGAACAATAACAGTTAGTTAGTGCTATAATGCTGAATTCTGTTTATTTGCATTCTGTAACAAAAGCATGAAGTACATTGAGACAGGAAGTCTTTTCTCCTCTTAAATGTTTCAGGAAGGCTGTCTCATGCTTGATGATCTTTGGTACAAATCCAGGCCAAGATTTTGTTTCAACCAATCAGTCGAGCATAAAGAGTCACACTGACGGAGTACTCAGCTGGTTGGCTGAAACAAGATCTTGGCCTGGATTTATACTTTCTGAAACTGAACTTTATACCTGTTTATCCCTGCATACAATTTCCATAACCACTTATTGGAAATAGGCTGTGGTGCTCATTGTATATTAGTGAGTAGTGCTGCATGACAAAATTGCGTTTTTTGTGATTAATATTTACCCAAAATCAACTATCACAGACTAGAACTTGTTATTATTTATAAGTCGGTCTATAGTGGCAAGTCAGTAGTTCACGTACTGGTTAACGGCAACAACTGGATTTTGAGACTTGCCCATAAAACAAGCAGCCCCCACTGGTATACTGAAAATTCTCTTATTTAAAATTTTATCAAGAACGAATTTTACAGCACATGAATTTCAAGAACATTTTTAACGACCACCCTGAAAACCTAAATGCACATATAAAATTAACAGCAGCAGCATAAATGGCTTTTTTAATACCTGTTGCTGCGAGTGCCAGCAAAGACGAAGTCGTGCCGACAAATCACTCGCACATCGCCGCTGTGGATTCAACATACTTCCATACAGCAGAAGATGAGCGGTTGGGTGCGCAGTGCTAATGTGCTTTCCTCCGCCCCTCTCATCTGTGTCACATTTCTCAGAAACATGCCACACTGTGCATGAGTGAGTCCAGCAGCCAGGATGAAACCGGGAAGGAGAGGCTTGGAGCGGCAGTAAATTTCAGACTTATTTTAAACATATACTAGATAATCTTGAAAAGGGACAAATCATTAAAAGTTTTGTTTCCTATAACAGTAAAAATATTTTAGCACATCTCATTGATGAACTAAACTCAGCAGACTGTCACAGTCCTTGTGTGATGTGACAACCGCATGCACATAACATGCAATGTCGATATTGACATCGCATATCACATCAAAGAGCTGCATAGTCAGAACAGACCGGATCAAAAACTCAACAGCTGCAACCATAGGTAACACAAGAAATGCATGACATACAGACACACTGATGCTCAGGCCAAATTGACTATGGTATTGGCATGATCCATTTGGTGTGTGGGGACCTCAGCTGCCCAGCCAGCCCGTCTGACACACTCGCTGTTTTGTATGAAGGACAGCCTGTAATTGTTTTGTCAAGAAGACGTAAATCTCCCTGCACAGCAAGCAGCGTGTGTCTCATCTGTATAAAGTGTGCTTAATGAGCCTAGGCTGGTGATTCCAAGGCCTCCAGTGCTGGATAACTGGGCCCTCTGACAATGACAGCTGAACTCTCAGTTAGGAAAAAGAAACGCAGTCAGCATCTGATTCTTCCTGTAGCTACCTCTTTTAATCAGCCGTCTCTACAGGTGTGCATCTATCAGTCACCCTGCCTATAGATGGGTGGGGAGGATGCCCCCTGCCCCACAATGCCCTGCCATTCCCTGTTTCCATGGCAGCACAACCATCATTCTTTTTTGGCACCTGCCTAGGTACAATGACTGAATGTTGCCCTATTTCTGTTTAAATGAGCCCTTTAAGAATGACTTTGCTCCTTTAATCCTAGCCCGGCTTCCTCCCCAGAGTGGCCTGCCATTGGACTGTAACGGGCAGCACATCGCCTGCCCTCTCTCCGTCGCTGGGTTCTTAGCAGTCTGCATAACGAGCCAGCCGCAGTGTGTCACTCTGACAACCTTCCCTCTCCCTGTCATTTCATAACATGTAATGGATGCAGAAGACAACAAGGAGCATTCAGAAAGATACATTTATTTCATTTCCGATATGTAATGTTCTGATAACAGCTCTTGGTTATTAAAAATGTATAATTAATTGTTGCAAAGCGATTAAAAAAGAAAATTAACAAAACTGGGTAATTACTTGGAATCACTGAAGTGCATCAATAAAAAAATTGAGACATCAAGGAGAAGCATATTCTAAGGCAGATACTGGTAATGTGCAAATCAGTCTTTGGGTATTGCTGTTACTCTCTGGTTATGACTACAAATGCATCAACTCCACCTTAAAATTAGTACAACACTAATCCATGGGGGGGAGAACAAATGCAGGTGGAGTCTGTCAAAAACATCCATACAGTAACTGTGTTTTACAGGGATGTACATTGATCATATAAAAAGGAGAAACTGATTAAATTGACCTCAGATAATAGTTTCTATCACATTTGCATTATTGCACTTTGCTGCACTCTCAGGGAATGTCTGATTGGGAGATGTAGGAGAAACTGCCTGTCACATTGGTTTATTGGCTGTGTGTCAAGTATAAATACCAGTACCAAGACTGGCTAGTCTAAGCAATAAATACCACCAAATTATTCTATGTGCTTTGCATGGTGTCCAGGCTAAATATTTTCCATTTTTACCCAATTAAAAAACTTCTCCCCACTGAAAATGCTTGAAGACCCCATTGCCAATAACACCCACACCAAATAAAAAGAGGTACGCCCTCCAGTACGTGCTGTCACTCACTGGAAGTGCTGCAGGATTCATGAATGTACCACGCGTGATGCCAACCTGAGCATGTCTCTTAAGGCCCGCTCTGCAGCCTGCAGTGACAGTGACGGCGCGGCGCTCATCATCTGAGACAAAGTCAAATAAGGGAGATAAAAAAATAACACATTCAATGTCTATTAAATGATATGCAAGCTACTCATTGGCTAGTAGTTCATGTCACCATGTTGGTGACCACTGCTGTAGACCAATCATATCAAAAGGCTTTCTTTATCTAACCCATCCAATGGAATATTAGAATATAAGCCAATTTGTGTTCATTGGCACTCTTATTGACAGATGGCTAATGTGGTCCAGCAGCTATCAAATCTGGATCCCTGCTGTAAAACATGCCTTTGACTGCAAATGGGGAGACTAGCAGTTATCAGCATTTTACATATATAGGTTATATTACTGGTTAGTTGTGATAAGGTGAAATTTTGTAGCAATTTTGAACACTAAAATTGACACATACTAGCCTTTCCACAATTAGTAACCAGGACCACTTTCAGGCAGTGAAAAAAAAAAAGAAACTTGGCCCGGTCCTTGGAACACCATGTTTGACTGACATGGATACAAATCTTACCCGTTGCCCAGTGTCAGCTCCAATAAGACTCCCTTTGCTTGAGTCTGCTATAGTGTATGCTAAAATCAGATTATTCCACTCATGCCTGTGACCAGCGCAGCCCCAAAAGGAGCATCACCACTGATGCAAGACGAAGACGGTAACATTTTTAATAACTTTGCTTCGTTAAGAAAATTAGGATCAATTTAAGATAAATTTATAGGTGGCGCAGCGAGTCATGTTGAAATTCAAGACCATTTATGGTTGCATCTAAGACATACATAGTACAGTTGTGTACAGGGAAATCAAAATGAATTCATGCTCGGTGGTGTATTTGACATCCTTTTCCAGTTTCATCCTATGGGTTTACCCAATTCCTCAATTACCCAATGAGTTGTTTTTTTTTTGTGCACGCAATATGATCTATGGTGCCATGTGTTTGTGAGTAAATTCATCCCTTGCAACTGAGTTTGACAAATAGTTGTTTCCTGCAGTCCCTGGGGCAAAGCAGGTCTCATTATGACAAATAAAGCAAGCATAAATGAAGCTTGCAGGGGCCAGAGTCGAAAGAGCGCATCAGGAGGACAATTTCTGAAGCTGCATTTTTTTGTTTGTTTTTTCGCATCTACTGAGAGAGCTTGTTGATGCACTGCTGAATGAAGGCTTACACACTGCATGCTACACCTTTACACACTGCACGCTACACCCTTACACACTGCATGCTACACCTTTACACACTGCATGCTACACCTTTACACACTGCATGCTACACCCTTACACACTGCATGCTACACCCTTACACACTGCACGCTACACCCTTACACACTGCACGCTACACCCTTACACACTGCATGCTACACCTTTACACACTGTAAGAAGAGAATTGCAGGAAGGGAAAAGCGCAGAGCTCCTTGTGATGGCATTTATTGTTGGGAGAGGAAACCCCCCTGGCTGTCTTTCACCCATTCCTGACACAATTATTTCTGTGCCTCTGGCAATTAGGATTAAAACTTTCTACTGCTGGAAAAAATACAGCAATTCATTTGCTGGATTTCTAACAATAAAAAATGAAAGTATTTCTTTTATGAATGAAGGAAAAATGTGATGTTCTGCACTAGTTGACGTAAAAAACACTATTATTTAAATAATAATAGCCCCAAACGATAAATGTGTCCCGAAGATTAAATGATTGTTTTGTTGAAGGTCAATAATGAAGAGTACTGTACTGCGAAAAACTTGAACAATGTGAACAGAGCTCCCCGCAACCTCAGAGCCAGAGCCCACGGTGGCCCGTCAGAAGCAAGCTTCTGTAAGATAGGGGGCCAGAATAAAACACTGACTAGAGCAGAGACCCAAACACATTGCATCATCCCACAGACATGCACACCTAGACCATTATTCCTCAACATGCTTTTCACTGGTATAATTGGGGCTCCAGCTGGTATTGTGTGCTACACTATATGTCATTCTTTGTCAGTATTTCTCCTTAGAGCTTAAAAATTCCTATTTAAATTCTCATAAGGTTATATCCGGCCAATAGAATTTCCTTTAAAGATCTTTCAGAAATTTTACTTCTTCAATGTTTTTTGCCGAAAAACTCAGCAGTGGAAGAATGCAGGTGTCAGCCTTGTAGCCCATAAAGAGTAGGGTGTAGAAAGACACTGTGGAGGCCGCAGCAAGGCGAGTAATAGGGTATGAGGCAAGGCGCGAGAAGCGCCAGAGCAGAGCGCTATTAAAACGACAGGCTCCGTCAGTCTCCAGGAACCGCGCCCAGTCCGCTCTCGTGCCACATTCGGATCGCTGCTCCCTTTCCGTGGCAAGCTGCAGTGAGCCTGGCGTGTTTTCCCTGGCTTGGTCCTCGTTTAAGTTGAGTGCACACGCAGGACGATAGCTTCTCCCCGGCCTGTCTGCTTATGCTAATAGTTCATCCTGCTGAATGGGGTTGGGTCTGGGTGATGGTGGGGGGGTAGTGAGGTAGGTGCCAGGGGCTTCTCCTGCATGACGGGCGGCCTCATCACTGGGCCCTCTCCCCCTGGCAGAGGGCAGTGGTCCCCATAGCCACGTACAGCACCATATCCATTGGCAGAGCCATTGGGGAACGGTGCGTACATGGAGTACTTGGCCTGGGGCTCATAGAAGCCTGCTGGGTAGCCATTGGCCACCACAGGCAGGTCGTCCGCAGGGTAGCAGAAGCCCGACTCCAGGGCCGAATCATAGGTGGAGGGGCCCTCATCGGCTCCTGCATCGCCGCTGCCGTGATACACGTCCTCCTGCCGGATGTTGGCCGAATCAATGAGCTGAGGTGGTTGCTGGATTGTGTTTCCCATGATCCCTTGCATGAAAGAGAAGGAGAAATCCATTGTTCTGCTCCAGCATCCTTAACTTTCCCTTTCTCTTACAGGGCCTGAAAGACGAAAAAGGAGGGAAAAACAAACCTAGTCATTATTTGGGGGTACGGCATCGGGGTCATAAAATAACTTACAGCATTAGTGACTGCCGTCTGTTCTCGTTTTTCATTAATTATCCAAAAACCATGAGCGGCCCATACTGTGATGCTTAATCCATTGCCCAAACTATGTAAAATCCAAGAAAACATCAGGATATTTGGATAAAGAAGAGGGCTCCAGCTTTTCCATTTACAGAAGACGCCGAAATATTTGACTGCTTTCATCCCACAAGCTGTCTGTACCCCAAACGTGAGCACGGGACATTCGTGCGTGTCGGAATCCCTGCAAATGAATGTAGCCAACATGAAAAACGGGACGGTAATTGCCGATAAGCGACAAGAGGCTTCAGGACTAGCAGGGAATCTCATTTAATGCATCACGGGTGTATATAAAGAGAAGAGAAATTAAATTGGGTACACGAGAAACCGCCTCAATACGTCACTGCAGAAGCATGTCACAAAAAAGGACCAACCTCATTCTTTAAAGAGTAGATTTGCCTAAGAGAAATGATTGAAACTGCGTGGGCATTTGTGTAATGGGCAGCTTGTGCTCAGATCAGGAAACACTTAGCGTCATGCTGCATGTCTTCCAAAAGGTTACCGTGGCTTTGCCGTCTCCTGTTTGCTCGTGTGCTGTTGGAAGCGGAGGAATTTATTCCTAAACCTCCCACTGTCAAGGAAGTCATTGACTAGATATTCTGAAATTTGGATCCTATCCAATGTTAAGGATTTTTTTTTTTTAATTTACCCAAATATTTAAATAAAACAGCTAAAGGGAGTTATCCAAGAATTTAGTTTGGGTCTGAAGAGCCAAAGATTACCATGCACCCTAAAAAAAAAAAAATCCTAGCAAATTAAACCAAAAAACAAGAAATCCTTTTGTCACTGAGGGTTAATCTTTCTATTCACCCAACCAATAATGACAGGTGATTATGATGACTTGATAGATTTCTGGAACTCAATGGTAACATGAGGCATGATTCCAATTGTCTTATATGAAATTATTAAAATTACCCCGGATAAATAATTTCAAAAGAAGCTGATGTTCTCAAAACAAATTGACTGCAAAATATTTTCATTGAAGCATCACACAACACACTTTATTTTTAATTTTCATGAAATAAAAGCTACTAATCTCAAGTCTGAAAGGTGATGGAGTCACATTCATTCATAGATATTACGCACAGACGTCGAGACATACCCATAATATAACTACAATATACCTACACATGTAGAATGGCACAAGATGTTCAAAAATTTTATTTGTCTTTACTTTTCCCCAGTCGTTTCTGTTTGAATTACCACAGCAAATCCTACAGACAGACAATAATAATATGTATATTTTACACAAGAGTCATATAGAAAAAATTATACAAGAATAACAGAATAATGGGTGGTAACATTTCCACAGGAGATATCTGGCAGAGACCACATCAATTTTTGGACACTTGCAATATGAAATATCAGGCCCTAAATAAAAACACTTGATTGCAATTGTAACACTTAAAAATTCATATTCTTGACCAATCTGTGTCACACAGTTCGATCCAATTCTTGTAGACACTTGTCTCCAAAGTAAGTTTGGCCACTTTATAATGCTTGGCATATAGTTTGCAGCAAAATTCTGTTTCTGTGCAAAACAACATGTAACACTAAAGCAGAGAGAGGGAAAGTAACATCTAAGTTTACATTTAGTCTACAAATAAAAGATTGCCTCCAGTTATTATTAACTCTATTAGACGACCAAATATTGTTCAATGAAAATCCGTAATCCGGACAGTTCAAGTTATAAGAAATCGTCCTGGATCAATAGGCAATCAGCATACTTAGGCCCACTATTGAGAAAGAGATGCTTAAATTTTCTGTACTATACACCACAGAGCAGGTATCGTCAACAATGACAACGGGGGGTGGATATCCATTGTTGGTTACACAGTTACTGTCAATCTCACACGATACAAAAGCTCAGCATCCTGTGCAATTGTAATGCTCGCCTGTGGTGCACTAAGCAAATGAAACGTGTGAAACTGATAGCGAAAGAACACAAACTAGCAGAAAAACGAGTGATCGACCCACGACGGTCAGTCTGAAATCCGTGGCCAGGTTACAATGTTTTGCTACATGCAAGAACAAAACAGCAGCCAAGTCATAGTAAAAATGGGTAAACACTGCTCGGATCTGTAAACTGCAACGTGCAGTGCGCATTATACCAACAACACCAAACAGGACAGCAATTTCATGTAAACCGCGAATGCTGGCAATATTAACGTTTCACAATAAATCGCGACTTTGGGGGGAGCATGCATTATAAATCCAGTTGGCTATAGCAGCCCGTGGTAGGGGGTACCGTGTCTGTAAACGTACATGCGAATAATGATATAAACGTTTACCACTGCAAAAAAAGGCAAACACCACTATGAAGCTTGATTCACATTTTTTAAAATCGTTAATTGAAAATTATACTTAACTAGATAGCCATCGACGGATTGCAAATTAATCTGGTTGGACAAAGTATTTGCACCGAGGTGACGTTACGCTTGTCCACTACACTGTTAGGCGCACGGATCGGAGCCGCACCATCTAATTAGTGTTACATCGTCCAATTAACTGCACAAAAGAAACGCAAAAAAAAAACACGGATTTAAACGCTACACTGCAAAAGCGACGAGAGACCAACATGGCTGCCACTGCCCCTTTAAATCAAATTGGCCAGATTATACCTTCATCACTCCCCCACCATGCCGAAGAAACGGGGGGAAAGGAGCCCGTCACTTAAAACAAGCATCCTCGCAGGCGACGGTGCGACATGTCGGCGATGCAATTCAGCCTGTTACACAAGAGCTGCGGGAAGACGAATAATAGGAAAAGGCCAGTACCTTCAGTGTGTTCCATTATAAACAAATACACCCAATATTTCAGCTTCCTGCTGCAATATATTTTTTGTAAAAAAAAAAAAAAAAACAGATACAACAAAATCTTGAAGTTATAAAGTAAAGGTATCCGCGAGCATTAATTCAATGTACTGATTTAAAAAAATATATAATAATAAAAAAGCAGGGGCAGTAGTTAAGTCTCAGTTCCCATGGTTGATGTGAGAGAGGGCCTCGTATTTTGCGGGATGTTGGAACGGGTTTGGAATAAATCGGGCTCCTATGTATTTCTATATAACTGTCTCGCTCTCTCTCTCTCTAGCTGTAACAAAAGCTCGATCCCTGCTTTCAGGCCCTGTCTCCCCGCTCAGCGCCAAAATAACGTTCCCCCGATTGGTCGCTATACCTCTGCAAAAGGAATATTGGGAAATATAGTTTTTTTCCAAAAAAAAAAAAAAGAAAGACAGCGCTGGCACCCGTAAACATGTAAGACTGTATTGCACTTTCTATATAATAATCATATACAGAAGTCTTATATTCTTAGGAAATATACATTATTAAAAAACTAGTATGAATAAATGTTCCACTTGTTTTAAATTTAAAGCGGGGCCAAATGGGGGGAAACATTTTGCAAGCTATATGTTGAAAGTTAAATTCCTATTTGTAAGCTCTGCAAGACTTTCACCATGAGTTTAGTTCTAATCAATCTGTCGACGATGAACACTGACGGGAGTTGGTCGCCCTTACCTTCACTAAACAACAACTGACCAATAAAATGGAACAACAACAATAATAATAATAATAATAATAATTAATAATAATGGTTGCTTTATTTGGAAAAAAATCTCGACCCATGCTGTACTGTTTAAACGAGCCTGCCGAGTGGGCCACTCGCCTGCATTTAATCAAAATGATTATAAAAGTAATCGTTAGTCCGCAACTGGCCAATTATAGAAATGATTATTGAAAACCTCGTCGGACCTTCCATCAAAACAAATGTTGCGCTTATAAGCGAAAACAAAGTGTTAAAAACCCAACACACCTCATGAAGAATTCAACTACCAATCGAGCGTCTCGGGTAGGCTGCGTGTCTCTGTTGTCAGCGCTACGTCACTGCAGATGTTGGCGGCGCCTTTACCACCTGATTCAGGATCGGATTGTTCTCGGCCAATCCCGGCTGGCCGAACCCGTCCGCTGCACCGGGATCGGGGCTTAGGGATTGGCTGCTCCATTCGCTCGCCTGATCCTGTGGCGTCATTGGCTGGTCAAGCTTGCTTGACCTGCAATAACCTCCTCAATAACAGTGGGGCCTTCAGTCCGGTGGCAGCATCTATCCGGGATTGGATCGGTGCGGTAGAAGGCATCGCAGGACACTTTGTTTCCAGTCTCTTATATATATATATATATATATATATATATATATTTATGTGTTTTCAGACAAGCGATACTTAATCAGTGTTAAAACCAAGGACAAGGAAATCGGATGGATCGTACTTTTCGTGGCGAACCGGCGTCTTTTGGCGACTGACAGGGCTTGTGCGTGTCGGAAATCCGACTCCGACTATCTTTAGGTGAGTCTTTCTCCATAAGGTAAAAATAAACGATGGAGGCAAATGGAAAGAGAAAGCGGCGGGGGAACGTGTTGAAGGGATCCGCAACTTACTTTCCGTTCAGTTTTGGAAATACAGCCGCGGTGTTTATTTTCTTAGCCGGCTTTGACTTTTACTTTTGCTTCTCCCGAAGAAGTTACGGTAGTACAGTACGTGATATGCGTCATTTTTGTGCAATTTGTCCCTAGACATAAGCTGATCGCCTTGGCACGAAGCTAGTTACTGTAACTAGCAGTAGAGGCGAATAAGTTAGCTGACTCCCTGAGACGATCGTGTCGGCCAGTCGGATTAATGCTTCAGTAAGATGTCGAGACTCCTGCCGGGAAGATCAGATGGGTTTCTTATTGTCGTCAATTGAAACATAGGGGTTTTGGGGACTG
>JAODKM010000119.1:222574-232610 GCA_026780845.1 Petrocephalus sullivani
GGGGGGGTGGCAGGGCAGACTCCATATTCAGCCTCACAGAAAACCTACCTTGGCTTAAAGCGCTCCAACTGAACTCTGCACATTCCCTTTTGACAAGAAGCCATTAGGGCTAGATGCACTCCGGCAGCCCTGGCACTGCCTGGGGCAGGCTACCATCCAATACACAGGCTTAGATCGCTGGCAGAGACGGCAAGGATTACAGCACAGAGAAATAATATTAGATATCTCCTATGTCAACAGCTAGCATGTAAAGATCCAGGAACAGACAAATGCCTTCCGCATATGACATGTGGAACTGAGTTTGATTGTCTCCTCTGAAGTGAGTGATGTCATCATTCTCAGGAAACTGAGGCTGACACACTTAAACGCATTTTAAAATCCCGTTTGAACCTCCGCTCCTTTTACTCTGATTCTTTGGGGAGCCGTGGAATACACTTTCCCATGCCAGTTCGAGCAGTCTTTGTGTGTGGATGAGCCGGGGCATTAAGGCAGATCTAGAGTTCAGCGGCACCGCTGGAGAGTTCATGAGCAGAGCGACGTGGGGTATTCCGGGAGAGCGCATGCACTGAGGAGTCGAGCGCGACTGTTAGGAAAGATGAAGAGGCATCTAAAGGTGGGGAAACGCAAGGAGGACATAGGAGAAGCAGTATGGAGAGAGGAATGGGAAGTAAGAGGTCAGCTAAGGGCTCAGCAAAGGGAGGAAGAGAAGGAGAGGAGTCCAGGAGAAAGCAAAGACCTGGAAGGGGGGGGGGGGAGAATAAGGAGGGGGGGGGAAGAGGAAAAAGGAGGGAGGACAGATATGAACTTGCAGACAGTTCCAAGCAGCGAATGACACCCAGCATGCTGAATGGATGTTTCCTCACACCTTGTAATGAAAGTGTCTGTTCTGAGGCAGGAAGCCATTGTCCTGTAATCATCTGAGCTGCAGGTGATTCTGCAAAGAGCCATGACTCTTACTGACAGGAAATGTGTCTTGTGCGCACCGAGATTCTGTTACCGAGTCCAAATGATGACCTATTACAGCACATACGAAACACTGTTACAAGCCTGATGTTATAAATAACCAGATGCAATTTACTGTGATAGTCCTTTAGTGGCTCACTGCAGATAAACATGCTCTGCCTGCAATGAATTTGCCAAGCTGACTTAGACATGTGTTAATTCTGCTGCAGACCAAAGAGCAGCTCAGTCACTGAGCAGCAGCAGAAGGCTATGTTACAGTATCTGGATACCGCCCTGCACTTATGACTTTAAGCAGAATCTTAAATTGAATTACTTCACATATAATTCAGCCATACAAACCTCACAAGTTACACGTTTCTGAATGTGAGTCACCAAGTAATGACGTAATAAATAATTGTGGCCTTGCGAGTGGGAGTGAGGTAGGACTGTTCTTGCTAAATTACAAACATGCATACCTTACCCAAAAGCAGCAGTCATTAGCAGGGCTCCTCTATGCGCACAATTTATCCCACCTGGTGAGCTTCCAACATTGTGCTCTGTATGTGCAGTCGTCTCCTCTCTGCAAGACTCACCAAGGCCACAGATGCCATTTGAATTCTATTCAGACCTTATTTAAGATAACCTGGGAATTCATCTCTCCTTTGCAGTAACATTTTAAAGAGACAGGGGACCATGCATGGTGCACACAGGAGATTCTAGCCTCCATGGGGAGCTGAATTGGAATCACTTACCAAAGCTTCTCAGCAATTTCCTTCTGCTGTGTTGTGCTGCAACATGGTTGGAAATTGAAACCCGGCAGAAGAGGCATTCGGCAGAAGAGGGAGCTCAGAGGGGGGTGGGCTGGGCTCAGCTGGTCTCTTAAATGGCTTCACTCTTATTTATGTTCCGGTAGGATCATGGGATCGATTTCCTGCCCAGGTTCTGCTACATCTGACATCTGGCCCCTCACCCCACATCTCGCGCCACATGCAGTGGTGGCCCTCGTTCCTAGGGGACCGCTGATCTTTGGTTATGCGGTGCGGGTGTGTGATAGATCACTCACCCACCAGCAGCTCCCATACGGCTGCTCCTGAGCTCTCTGTACATGTGTGATGCACCATAATGAGCTTTGCTACACGTCCACACCATCCAAGCTTGCAGTATACTGAGTTTTCGGTTACTTAATACTACTCTGATCTGTAAGTAACATGTGGGTTGGAGCAAACTTTTCCCTACTCTAACAGTGCCAGCTTCTGATGTGTTTACTTCTCCATCTACAGGCGTGATGTCACTCCCCCAGCCTCCAACTCAACTGCTGGGCTCAAAAAAAGGGACTTTGTGTCCATGCGTTTGATTCCTGAGAAACATAACTGTGCCAGGATCACTGAGCTCAGGAATCAGGTATATTTTAAGCCAACAGTCCACATCTTTGACCTTTCATAAATATTTTTAAATGCTACTTAATGAATTATTAGAGTGGGTAAATGTAAACACAATTAAATGTTCTTAGCTCAGATATATATTCATCATAGTTGGGCTTATAGTGCTGTTGTGATCTCACAGCCTTCCACATCACAGGTTTGAGCTATGCCATGCAGCAAGGCAAACCAGAACCAAAACCAAACCAAACCAAACAATTACGATTCAATACAATACAATTTTTCAAAAAAAAGCTATGGATGTTCTTCCATGATGAGTCTAACCGTCACGTTAAGCACAGCGAGAGACTCGAGGGCAGGAGTTTGGGTTTTACTAGAGCAAAGCTAACCAGGCAGGGACTGGAAAGAAACAGCACGGCGTGGGGTTTAGACGGGGGCAGGCAGAGGCGCCGTTAATGACCAGCGAAACGGTGATAGGACAAACAGGTACGTAAATATAGGAACTAACCAGGGATAACCAGCATCAGGTGAGACTCACCAGGGCCGCGTGAGGGCGGAGACAGGAGGGCCAGGCAGACGTGGCGGGCATGACGAGACACTAATTATAGTTACAAATGTTGGTGAGCATTCGTGCGGAGTTGGTGAGCATTCGTAATGTCAGTTAGTGCTTTGGAATGTCTTAGAGATCGGTAGGAATACAGAGTTGAGAGTAAGTATAATTGGTCCTCTAAGATGTATAATACCAAGTGTTTTACTAGAGCTAACTTGCTTTTTAACACTGTTCACTATATACACTTTGTGTTGAATAGCCAGATTTGGAATTCTTTCGAAATCACAGATTACCACTGCATCTTTCCCACATAAAAATGCCGGGTAGAGAGGTCTTACGTAATTAACTCAGGTGAAATGAAATCATAGGAAGTTTGATCCTTTGATGTTCACTGCAGAAGTTCTGGGAGCTGTCCATTTCAGCTGGTCAGACCCTAATAGCAGAACATCATCACAGAGTGTCAGGGGCACCATAAAACCACGGACGCCTGACCACAGAGGCTGGGGTGGAGGGCTGGGCTTCCATCATCTTCCTCATCAGTAAGCTGGGCTCCCTTCTTCTTCACTGGATCTATCTTCTCGTGAAATAAATCTGTCACTTTTCCATGTATTACTCCATCCAACCATTACCCCACCTGCTCCTTCCCTTGAATAATTCATCTGGCCTTTTCAGTTTTACTGAGGCCTGCCCTGTCACAGATTATAAGGACAGCTCCTTTGTGCTGTAGTTTCCCTATAGACTGGCCCTTGTGCGGAAACAGAGGGAAATGGGACAGCTGGACCCTGACCCTAACCCATCCACTACAGACACCAGCTAAAAACTGTCCACGGTGAAACAATTTATTAATCCAGAATTAAAATGCATTTATTAATCTAGACTTCTTGCATATCTCTGCATTGATTTCCACCATATTAGGTAGAATGCAAAGACAAGGCTTTTTGTCTGTTACACACTGAGTATGCATGAAAAAGTGCAAAGCTGACAGTACCATCCATCCACATGAGACATCAGGTCCGGCTGCCTGTTATAACAGTGGGAACCAGTATAAGTAATGCTTACAACACAAAAATGATGAGTGATATAGGGGTGCGCACACCACAGGACTGGAAATGACAATGCTTTTGTGTCCCAGCTGCTCACAGAAACAGGTTAAAAGGCATTGCTGTCTCTTGGCATGGGTGCCATTAGAAAGCAATTCTGAAGCACATCAATATGACCTTCTCACATTTTATAACATCTCACTTACTGTTGAATTGACCGGTGCTCTCATTATGCACAACTAACATGTCGTTTTCGGAAAAAGAAAACAAAAAATAAGTAAACTGGAAACAATGTAAAAGTAATGAGTGAAGATTAGAATGAAAGGAACATCAACAGGACTTGTATTTCATTCACTGTGTGTAACAGGCATTCAAGTAGATGCATACAAAGTGTGGCCTGAAGGTGCCATCCATTTAAATCTTGGAGGGAGATTTAATTGTAATTTAATTGTTTGAATTACAGTTTACCATTTACCATACAGTTTACAGTTTGGGCCATTCACAGCTTACTGTAGATTTCTTCAACCTTTGAACTCCGGGAAGATAATGGGGAACTATCAGGTCCCTTTCACTTTCTTAAAAATTATTCTTTAACAATAATAATCTTTAAACTGAAAGTGCGGTTTCTCAAAGATCTCACCCATCACCGTCTCACCACAGATATGACGATAAGCTGAAATGAATGAATTCGATGGCAGACTGAGCAGATGCATTCTACAAGCTTAGCGTTGACAGAATGGAGACTCCTCTAGCTTTAGGATGAGGCTAAATCCTATCTGGGGTTCAGAGTGTGGCAGCAGAGTGAGTCACCAAGAGTTTCCCTGGGGAGGTAGGAGAGTGTAATCACGTTGCATATGTGCCAGGTAAGTCCGGACTGGGCATCGACAGGTGAGCCATTTCACCGTGGATGATCACAATCATTGTTGCCTTTTATGTCTGGGTGACCATCTTGGTGTCTCAACGTTGGAGCATGAGGACACCATGAAATCAAAGCAGCAGACTGTGCTTATGGCTTGGCCCCACATTTAGCCAAGTTTAAAATGTTATGACCGTCAATGCCTCCATGATGAGCCATCCCAATAGCTCTGGAAATTGTAAAAGAGGCTAAGTCTTGCTTACTATGTGGCCCCCAATACACTCCAGGAAACACACACGTTGAGACCAAGGCTGTTGTGATTATATTATGAGAAATTGAGTTGTCAACAGAACAAGCTGGCTGTTGTCTTATTTATCGAAGACAACATGCATGGGAATAGAGAACAGGGTTGGATAAATTAGAATGCTCCTGTACTCTGGGCAGATGGTTTAGCATAGACCATACATCTTTCTGAACTTACGGCTATGCAGATTAAATACTCTAGTGTTGCTGGCCTTCTGGTCATAAAGTTTCCTTTCTATGAGAAGGTGCTTAAGGCCCAAATCAACCATTCTGGGAATGTCCTGCAGTGAAACTTGCGGGTGTAAAAGCGCATTATTGACTTTTGCAAAAGATTTTTTAAACATATGCAAATAGGAACGGCAGTGAACTGAGATGTAGTGATTTATGTTCTGAGACTTGAATGCATTTGCTGAATTACATCTGCAGTCATTTCCATTTATTACGCCCATGCAGACGTAGCAGCGATTGTATAGCATAAGAAAATGGAGGAAAATGATGAGATCAAATATTTATCCATGTGAACAACCGAAAATAGTTACTTTGCAGAAAGGGCAATGTATTAGTAAACCAAAGTACTGCAGGCAGAGAGGCAGCATAACATCCAATGAGACTCGGCTTCACATAGGTGAATCAATAGCATTTTCAACCTACAGTGTAATTTCCTTTTAAAATAAAACAAAAACAACAAAACACTCAATGTTCCATCACACTGGAAACGATAAATGTTCACAAGTATGAATAAAGTATAAATAAAAGCCATATCAAGAAAAAAAATGTATTACCAGTATGGAAAAAATACGAATTCAGTCATATTAAGTTTTTTTAAGCTCCTGAATTAGCACGCATGGCAGAGGCATTTTCAGCACAATATTAAGAACCTGGAAGAGAAGGTAAGGTATTTGTGCCTCCTGTATTCTGGAGGAATGCTCTTTAAGCACTGGTAGGGCTCGCAGCTTACACACGCTCAGGCTCTCATCACCTGTGCTTTCCATGGATATGGCCTCTAATGGCTGCTGTAAATGTCATGGATAATAGACCCTGACAAGCTCCCCCTCCTCCCCCAACCCCCCCACGGCCCACTGACACCAGTAGGTCTGCTGCTGCACACTGTTAATTACACTGGAATATTTTGACAAGGCAGGGCCAAACAAGGTCTCCAAGCTTCCACTCCTCGGCTGAGGCTTGTCGTGCTCCTCTTTGTGTTGTGTAAACACGTGAGCACCCGTGCTTTTCTTTGGGCGCCTGTGTGCACCTCAGATACAGCGTCAGTTTCTCCCTGATCCGCGTGCTGACAGTAATTAATGCTGACGTGTCAGATTTCCCCGTGCACACTTACAGAAGGTGGAAGTGGAGGCACTTTTTGACAAACTGCGGAAAGGGATCCTCCGTATACGCCACCTTCATACCTGTCACTCTCCGTCGCATGATACGAACAATTACGGCCTGTGTGGCAGGCAGGAGCTGGCTGAAGGAAAACAGCTCTTTAATTCCACTCATTTGCACTCCCTATGCCCTGGGGAGTTAACACTACCGATCAGACAGCCGCCTCCACGCTCTGTGACAGCCTTTCGACATGCGAGAGCGTGTGATCTTCCCAGGTTCGTTCAGCGGTGATACTCTCCGTCACCCCCTTCAGCCGACGGCTCGCACCGCGATTCTGCTCTTCTGTGGTTCTCAAAAAGTGCACGCACGTAAACACAGCGTATTCAAATTACGCTGGCTGCATTTCGAAGCTTCACACCGAAAGCGATTGGGAGCCAAGGTTCAGAGAAAGTGCGGCTCTCTCTGCAGAACCAGGTGCAAAATAACGAATGCAGCCATTTAAATATCTGGAGAAGTCATGAGCAGTGGCAACGAGCAGAAGAAAGCGGTAATGATTTATCGTGCAGGCTTGGTAGTGAGGTGTACAGCCTGCGCATAGCCACAGAAATTGCTGCTTAAAAGGTGACAAAGGCATTCAGCCACCAAGTTACCCCGGGTGCAGGAAACACAAATCAGTGATATGTCAAGTGAATCTCTGTACTTCTTGCAAATTTTTTGCATTTCAAATAATGTTTTAAAATGATTACAATCTCTAAATTATCTACTCAAAGCTTAAAAACATCTGTTTAGTCCCATTAAAACAAGGCAAAATTGCACACACAAAATTTTACTGACCTCACTGCTCTCAAGGTATTTGTGAGATTGCCAACTATGAGGTTTTATTAGGGATTCCTGGCATATTATGCTAGAAGTCACACCTCACACTGCTATAGGTGGAGCATTGAGTGTAATACCTGATCAGAAGTAATTTCATTTTGATTTAGAGCAGAGAATTCCTGGGGTGTTTTATAGACAAATCATTCAGAATCATTTGTGCATGTTCCGGAGCGCTTTTATTCAATACAGTGTCATTTGTCTGCCTTCCTGGGATGGGCGCTCAGGAAAGAACTACATTTAAAAGTAAATTAATAAAACAAATGCCTGGTGAACATAAAGCCCTGTGCGTTTTACACTCAAATTAAATCACAATGTCACGTTCCACATGACAGCACTTACAGTCATTTTCTTGACTGATTTAACCCACTGACGCAATCAGAGCAGGGCCGAGCCCACTGAAAAATGTATTTTTCATTTACTTTAATGGAAATTCATTCACACTGCTTTCCATGCTGGTGTTCCACACTGATTCTGAGAAGAGATTTTAATGCCCATCACCTTTAATGCCCGAGTTATTCCCACAATGGAGAGGGCAGACATGTCGGCCTTCTGGAAAGGTCTGCAAGCAGCAATCAGGGCAGGCACAGCTGTGTCAAGAAGATGACCGGGTAAGTTAGGGAAAACGCTGCCGCGGCTTCAAACCTGTTATCTCTCCTACCACTTAAAGATTATTCTCAATTCCTCCTCCTCTTATTTTCCCCCGGAGCACTTGTGGAGAGAGAGGGGGGGTGATAGAGGCTGCTGCCAGGTAGTGTGTGGCAACTGAGTGCAGAGACTCCCTAACTTTATTTAATTAAATCCTGCGGTCACATTTTCCCTCAAGCTCTCCTGTCAGTGGGACTGCCTCTGGCTGCTTCTGATTGGTGCTCAGGGAGATCAGCCAACCAGGGAATCCCCTTCCTCAGTCCCTCTTCCTTTCATCCTTCAATTGCCTCGTGCCTATGCTGCTGCCCAAACTCACAGCTCTAACCCTTGGAAGTCACAGCGGGGCTCCAAGAGATACTGGGCTTTGGGCTTACACGTGTAGCTAACGGAGCCCTCTGTGTGTGCACCAGGAGAAGGGGACCTACGGGTTTCACAGGCACTACACCCAGAACTTTGTTTCACAACTGTGTTTATTCTAAGCCAATGCACTCCCTTTTCCTACCAAAAGCCAGAGATTCAGAACCACAAATAATCCAATAACAGCAGAAGGGAAAAAGAGAAGGACGCTGCTTCTTCTTAGAGGTTCTGGAAGACGGAGATCCTCTGCTCACTGCCACGCTCCCCTTTGCCATTATATACAACGCAGAGGGTCATGTTAAACTGGCAGGGTTTGCTCATGGAACCAAAGGAGGAAACAAGGTCAGCACATGAGGAGTGGTGGTGGGGGGGGATAACCTTCGTTGCTGCCTTCAAATCTCTCCAAGAGTCCTCACTCCAATAGTCCTCTGTGATAGAAGGACTTGTTACAGCCCTCAGTGTCTGCGGATTTAAAGCTGTGATATATGTCACGGCTATGCTGTCAAAAAGCCTACGTTCTGTTTCAATACCCGAATGTCCATCGTTATATATTACTAGGTTAAAATCCTGAGACCCTGAGGGAATCCTCATTGGCACCATTTCAGTAAAACAAAATTGCTGCCAGCCAATGTGTCTGGGAGGATTTCAATATCCCGAACAAATGGGTCAAATATTATCTGTGCTTATTACTGAGCTTAAAAACAATTGATTGGCAGGATATATACAGAATGACACCGTCAGGGCATATAGATTTATCAAAAGTAAGCCATTTCAAATAAAACAAGTCAATATGCCCACATGTACAATGCAATACTAAATAAATAACTATTACTTCTTAAGTCTTGTAACATGTAAACGCAAAGAATTTCAGATGAGATCAAGGTCTACATGAAGATTTATTAAACAGAACGATATGTGGAAATTAAATTTTAGGCTATTTTAATACAGTTTACAGGTGGAATTATTTACACTAGACATTACTAAAGTGATTTTAATTTGTCAGATTTTCCCAGTCAAAATCATGAAGATACTGGATAACAAAAACTATGGCTGCTGGTACAGAAATGCTTCTATAAACAGGAGCATGTATCATCTTTGGCTGGGAGTCAGCTTGAGGAAATCACACCTGGCTGTCAGAGGGAGACTGTTAATCACCCCTTAGGGCATCATCCATCCAACATCCCACAGCCAGCCATTTATCCTGGGCTGGGCCACAGGGGGCCTGCGGCCTGTGCCAGACTGTGGGAAAGAACCCACACGACACGGGGAGAACGTCAGTAAGGGGGGGGATTCGAGCCCCAAATCCTGGAAGTGTGTGGCGGTGGTACCCACTGACACGGGGAGAACGTCAGAAAGGGGGGGCAGAGGTTGAAGGCCATATATGGCAGAATGGTTCCTAGGATATTTTCATGATCCCTTGCTAGGCCGGATTAACCCCTCCCCAAAACCTGCTATATAAACAATAAAACCCATCATACATGCCCTACTTTAAGGTATTTGCATGCATGCCCCCCCCCCCCCGCTGTCCCATTTCACTGGGAATGCTACTGTGTTTTTTTTTTTTATCTATCTTCACCAGTTCCAGGAGGCCCTGACTTATGCCGCACTATGCGACATTAATGTTACAACAACAGTAAATAGGAATGTTCTCCTGAAGCCTCGATGGTTACTCGATTTCAGTTCAATAAAATTTTATTCGTATAGTGCAATTCCAAACATTACACTCTCCCAAAGCACTTTATATTATCTTTGCCCAAAGCCCCCA
>JAODKM010000119.1:254052-282901 GCA_026780845.1 Petrocephalus sullivani
GGACAGGACACTAACCCGGGGCAGGGCACTAACACAGGACAGGTCACTAACCCGGGACAGGGCACTAACACGGGACAGGGCACTAACCCGGGACAGGGCACTAACACAGGACAGGGCACTAACCCAGGATAGGCACTAACCCGGGACAGGGCACTAACCCGGGGCAGGGCACTAACCCGGGGCAGGGCACTAACCCGGGACAGGGCACTAACCCGGGACAGGGCACTAACCCGGGACAGGGCACTAACCCATCGCAGAGCAGACACACCATTAACATCAACAGGTACTTGTGGAATATCCCCAGTTCACCGTAGCATGTGGACAGTGGAGGCAAACCGGGACACGCCGAGGACACGTGGGGGGAACAAACAAACTCAGGGCAACAATACTGTGGTAATAGTGCTTAACCACTGGACCTCTGCACCGCCTCGTAAAACCAATAATATTAACTGAAAGTTATTAACTTTGTAAAAAAAGGAGGAATTAAGACTTTCCTTTCCCTCATATTGTGCATTTTTTCAACACCCCTCCCTGCAGTTTATAAAGCAGCTAAACAAGCGGAACATGTCTGGGAAAGGACGTGCGATAGAGAATCAGTGACAGCGACTGTCTGCCATATTAAATGTAACACGATGTCTTCAGCTTTGTTACAACCTCAGTCACTATAAGCCCTGGTATGGACAAAGGACGCTTAGTGGAACAAAATTCCTGTTTTAGTTTCTTTGTACACAAAAATTCTATCATTTACTGCCCAGTCCCCGTGTACTGTGCCTCTGCTGACTATCTTGCTGTATTTTTTATTCATTTGCACAGTGATTTTCATGGGTGCTTTGATTATGGGACAATCTTATCTGAAACCACTTGAATAATATGGACACTTTTGTTAGTTCCACTGTTCATGAGCACAAAGATATTTCCATTCCTAAAATGTCCGATCCTCATCACGAAGAAGTACATAAAATACATCTATTCTTGTCAGTCATTTCGGGATAATGACACTGCATTTGAAGGTACAGTCAAATGGCCACCATCTGGTGCAAGGCACCAATTATGATTCTTGCAAGAAACCCCCTTACTTACTGCATTAAGTACTGTGTTTCATGACTGTGTTTGTTGAACTGTGTGTTTACTGTCCTTGGGCCCATCTGACATTTCCATGACGTCACAGGTTGGCTCTGTAATCGGGGTCCATAGGGTCAGTAGGAGTATGAAAATGGCACATGTCACCTGGTTAAGAGCAGCATCCTTGGGTGACAAACACGCCAACTGCTTAGCAACAGACACCTGCTCTGCTCCGTGAGTGCAGGAGGACTACTGGTGGGGGGTAAAAGTGTTGGGGAGGATGAAATGGAAATGGCTGCAGCATGCTGGCCCGACTCCGTGCCTCAGCCCCCCTTTGTGGCTGTGATCATCCCAGCAGCTTTGTCCAGTTCCTTTCTCTGCTTCCGCCTTTGTTCTCCTCAGGGGGGGTGGGCACCAGCGGATCCCAGCGGTGTGACACAGGGGCCCTTCCTTTGTCCACAACATGCATTTGTTCTAGAAATGAATTACTTTCATAGCACCTGGTTAATTGAAGCAGCTTTTATATTGAAGGGAAATGTTACAGTAGAGCTATCCCTCATTTTAAACATCTCAGTGAAACATCCAAGTTCATACCTGAATGCTGGCGAGAGCTTAATATAGCCTTTTAAGCATCAAATATTTATTTATTCCTCAGACTCTTTCATCCCGAGCTACTAACCATATCCACCGCCAGAAATGTCATGGGAGTCGCATGTGCCGCTCTCTGTGATTCAGCAGGACCTCTGCTGAGGCTCAGGCCAGCAGCCTTCAGTGTTTTAGATCCACATTCGTAACAACTTTGCTGCTTGTGACTTTCAATCATCGCTATAATCAAGGGAGGGTGTCTCATTAAAGGAAGAGACTCAGTACCTGTATTATCATGGAGTAAAATTATTAGGGACATATTAATCTGACCTATGCTGAACCCCATCACTTTTTTCTAACGTTATTCACTGACAACCAATGCCAAGCCTTGGCTTCTGTTTGTGCCCCAGATTCTCCACACACAAAGCTGCCATTTCCAAAGGGAAATACATATTTGTTTTACACACTGCTAAAGTCTGTGTCAAAGTGATCCCTTTGGGCAAACAGAAATGGAGCAAAGGCCACATCCGCAGAAACACAGGGCTCCCTAACCGTCTTCTCCTCACTGGAATCCTAAGATGTACCAGGAGTTACGCAGCTTCTCAGTTCTGAGGCTCCTCTCCTGGTTGACATCTGGCACTGGCAATAATGCTGGATGAATGCTGATGCTAAAAACTACATGAGTCAGACAGCATTTGTAATCCTATCCAAAACCGGTGGCCTTCCTGCCTGAAGACCGGACACCACATGGCATGGCCTGACACATCAGTATTTCTTCAGACAAACACAATAAACAAACTAACTAACAAAGAGATAAAGGTACACGCTAAATTACCTGTAAGACAGGAGCTCTTTTATTCATTGTCAAGCAAGGTTACCAGTTGGGTATGAATTATTCATGAAGGAAAAAAGGGCATCAGCTGAATGATCTCAGCTCTGGCCGGGGTTGAGGGAAGCCCCTGGGTCCTGTGTGTTTTATTAGATTCAGATTCAGACTGAAAGCTCTTTCCTCCTGGCTTATTCAGCTCATGAGCGAGAGGTAGGCATGAACTGCTTTGAACTGACTGCCATTAATACAGAGGAGAATGGGATTTAATCTGGCTTTCTTTTTTTAAGAATGTAATTTGAATGCAGGCATAAAATTAGGGTAAAGATTACAGAGTGAGTCTTACGGATGCATCATCCAATGGAATTATGTATTCCACTGTGCCCAAAAGAATCTCTCCAACTGTGGCATCAACATTTTCCACGGACGGCTAATATGCCTGCATGCAGTAAGCTTATTCAGCCTCTCTTAACTTACCATTGACATGAAAACAAATGCATTTTTAATCTTGTTTTAATATTACTGTATTTAAATTGTGCCCAGTGTAGATTCTGAGTGTGACTTTTCTTTAGTCTAAGTGTCCAGTCTCTTGTGGCAGTAACTATAGCAACAGAAAAAGTGGATGATCAAGTGAATGTGTGAGAGAGAAGAGGGAGAATGAAAATCAATGCTGCAGCATCGCCAAAAGGCTGCTTTTGATGGGAAGGTCAGGCTGGGAGGATGGAGGAAACAAGGGGATGCAGAACTGAAAACAGGCAAATGGGATTCTCTTTTATACACACACACGCATATTTATAACATAATTGCGCGCCAAGGACTTCCACACAGACATCCCAGCCATGCAAGGTACTGGCCGATTATTAGAAACTCAGCAGATCATGCCGATTGCTGCCGCACAGAGGTCACGGCCCACGCTGTTGGGACACGGCCTGTTAAGCAATTGACACTACTCCCTCCAACTTCAGCACTTGGATATTGCTTGATCTTCTGGATGTAGCAGAGTTATGGCATGCCATAAACAGGGTCAGTTTCCTCATATCCCACACCAAAATGAGTGTGCGATTGGCCTCACAGACCATAAACTGAGACGTGCCGTGAGTGCCCCCCCGGCCCTGTAAGCCAGGGCAGTACATAAGTGGATGAGGGTACTAAAACATAAGATGTTGTTTTATGGCCCATGTTATTTTTTTCTCCATGGTGACATTCAATTTATATATATTTATAAGAGTTCGATATACCACAGCATTATTAGGTAGGGGTGTGAATCATTAAAATTAGAAGGCAAATAGCAGCTAAACCTGTCAGTGTAAAGGTAAAGGCAATATTAATTTTCCTCACCCTGCGTGTGGAAAATGTATCTGTAATTTAAATCAGAGTGACCAGCAATACTGACATAAAATAAGAAACTCCACAAGGGGATAATATGCATCACATTAGCATTACTGCTACAGTTATGCTAATACTACAGATGTTGGTTACTGGATTTACTTGTATTTCATATGCATGAAAATGCTCTCTTCGGTCAGCTGGAAGCTCTGGCCAGCACACAAGAAGCGTCACCTCTGTGATTCTCGTGCCTGCTTCCCCGATAGTAGAATGCGCTCCCAAACCTCAGCCGCTCATCACATGTCTTGAGGCCCATCTCATCCATTAATTCCCCTACTAGCCTGGTGCCATGAATGTTCTTCACTTTGAGCCATTGAATAGTGCAGCTCCTGCTCTGATTCTGCTTACACTTGTACCTGAGCATTCATTGGAGGCTCAGCCTTGCTGTACTTATGTCACGTCAAATGCTGATGCATGAAAGTTTGCATTGTGCTTTTTGCCTCATTTGTAAGTCACTTTGGACAAAAGTGCCTGCTAAATGCATAAATGCAAATGTAAAATCTGTAACAAACCACAAAATAAACAAACTTGTCGATTTCATTCTACAATTTTATTTTTAAAAGTTATATAAAGTTTTCCTTATAATGGCAGACTACTCAAAACCATTCAGGGCTTCTGTGGTGATGATGAAACACCTCTGCAGGACCACTGATTGCCACAGGCACTGTTTTCTTTACCTTGATAAGGAGACTATTCATTTTGTCCTTAAGATGGGTGTAACATCACAGAATGTGATTACTGGAAATGATTATTCATCACCTGAATGAACACATTTGAAAGATGTAACTAAGAGCTATAGGTAAGTGTAACAGCTTCAGGGGCCCAGGGTGCTCAGTACAGTATTCGGTAGTGTAACTCTTCCACTACAGCCCATCCACAAGCCCAGGTTGATCTACCGTCATCCCCCGGAGCCGAGACACAGGGCATAAGTCAGGCTCAGATCACCTTGCCCAGCATTTAATGAACTGAATGAATCAGGTCTTAAAAGAAAAATACCTACCAGATAGCACCCTGGCCTAACTGTGGGATCATGTTTCTCATCACACCAGGAACAGAGAGGTCACGGACACGTGGAATTCATCTCCTTACAGAAGGTTCCCCATTATGATAACAACCCAGATAAATTTCCCCACAAAAAAGATGGGAGGTTTTTAATTGAAAACCACTGAGTTACAGCCCCTGGGTACAGAGATGGGGTACACACCACAGTCACACTATTACATTTGCCCTCCACCCCTTATACAGGAAGGGGGGGCAAATCTATCTTCAGACCCCCTCCTCGTTTTTTAAACACAATACTGAGGAATCAAACTGCACGTTTCCCTGTCTCTTCCTCCAGTGGTCTTCCCCTTATTACATCACAGGTTACCAGGCATAAGTAAAAACTGAGGCACCAGGACTGGAAGGAAACTTTAAAGGCAGATGTGAGCATCAAAACAATACTGCTTTTGTAAAAGTATTAGTCTTTAGTTCGTTCAGAATTATTCCTCAGAAATTCTGACAGTGGTGAAGATGCTGGAGAGGGTACAGACAAAGGAATAGCTTTCTTAGGCCTGACCACAGAGCTACAGCGCTCACAGAAAGCCTTTGGATGCTTGCTTAATTGAGTAAAATATTGCTAATTTATTGGTTTTATAACAAAATCTTACTTTATTTTTTGGGTGCTTTTTGGTATAGCTGTAGTTTTAGTTACAACATAACAATAACATCGTCATAATCAACCATTAGAAAAATGGCAGCAACAAAATGTATTCATGGCTGAATATATAAAGGCAGGAACAAAGGTAACATTTCCAGTCTGGAGGAGAAATCAAATCTCAGTCACCCGCTGCTCCCCAGTCCCCAAAGTGAGACATCAGGATTTGTATTTAGAAGCATACATCTGAGCCAGAAATTCAGGGAATGGGAACAATAATGTCACTGGAAAAGGCTCTGGTTTTCATTATCTGAGCGGCGCTAGTGAAATAGAGATATCACTTTTTTTTTTTTTTAAATAATATACCCACATTCTGCTCCCTGGTAATTTTATTTGACTTGTAATGATTGTACGACGCGGCTCCGGAATGAGAAAATGCCACCAAATTGGGCCCTGCACGGCGCCATAGAAAACCCCATATATAATGTCAGTAGTGATATGTGCTAGATGTTTAACTGGGCTTTGTGCCTGCCTAGAATGCAGCACTGGGTTTATAGCCCCTTGCTGAAGATTTACCAGCCGATGACACGTACATAATGGACTGTATATAGAAAGATTAATTGATCTCCCGTTTCCTCAAGCTCAACCACTAGATGTATCAGCTGCTTCCACTGAAACAATGCAATATTCATAGTTGAAGCCCGCTTAGACACCAGCGTGCCTCCTTTGACTACAAGCCAGCAATTCCGTTGGCACGGACAGTGAAACCTCTGGAACGTACGTCCCAAAGTAAATGCACTTGAGAGATGCTTTGCTTCCTTGCCGTTATTTAGGCCCCTTCAGCTGAGAGTGCCGTAATTAGGGTGCTTATACTGGAGAGCTAAGTGAATCAATCAGAGTGGACAGTGCCTCCACGCCATGGTGAGAGAGCACGCTTCTGTCAGACGAGAGGAGTAACCAGGGGACCCAGAGGCAGGAACGGGAAAGCAGAAAGGGGAGGAGAGGAGAACCAAAGACAAAAGACAGATATAGACTAGACTAGACTAGATCTTAAGTGGTTATCTCTGGGCCTGCAGTATGCATTAAACAACCAGCAGCACTGATCAGACACTTTTTACCCCAAGGCATCATGTGTGTGTACTACACAGAACACATAATTATAACTAGAAGGCATTCAAGCAGAACTCTTCTTAAATCTGTGCAGGACAGACATGGATATCAGGGCTAAACAAAGTGTAACTATCTGCCAGGTTCACCTGAGCGGCTGAGATGATAGACAGCCAGCCAGAAGCATTCATAAGGCAAGGGCAATGTTTCCCAGCCCGGTCCTCGGGGATCCACAAACGGCCCACTATTTGCTCCCTCCCAGCTTCTGACAGAACAAAAACATGGTCTGTCTGCGGGTTCCGTAGGACTGGATTGAAAAACACTGGGAAAGAGAGTTACAGCAACAATGATAACAAGGAAAAATCCCAGGAGCTAGAGCATAACAACCATCATGGCAAAGCTCTAGGCTTTTAGAGAGGCAGCACTGGTCAGGATGAATCCTGTGGTCCACACCAGCAACCTCTCTACCCAAAGCTGCCCGAAACTGCCTGAAATTTACTATTACAGCTGTCATCAGGGCACTTAGTTGATTAGGGGAGTGTCTAAATGTACAACCTATAGATAGCATTAGGGCACGTAGGGAATTCATGAACTAGAAAAAAAACAAAAAAAGCATAAAGCAAGATGACTGAGTTAAATAGCAAACAGCGGATTTTGCCCAGCTATGAGAGTCCATTCTAACTACCGTTATGAAGAGGAGTGTGCCTTTATCAGCTGCTATGTGGTGTGTCCATGAGAGATGCGTAGCGCTATGCAGATGCGACCTGCGCTGAGCTCATTGTCACCGTGTCGAATTAACGTGCGCATGACAGTGCCTGTGTTATTCCTGCCCGCCTTTGCCTCAGACCTGCTGATGGTGGGAGCAGACAGGCTGCATGCCTGAGACACAGCGACACATAAGGGCCTGGGGGGAGTCACACTCCCCTGGTGGCAGCAGATAAGCAGCAAGGCTTATCGGCCCTCGTACAATGGAGGAGAATGAGCTCAGAGCCAGGAGCTGCCTGCATAGTTGCTGAAAGGAGCCAGGAGCTGGAACAATGACAGGCTGGTGTGCTGACTTTCCTGCGGTACAGCTGGACGGCTGCCTGCGGCAGTGCCAGTGCGTGTGGGGACCAGGCAGGATCCTACTCGACCCTCTACTGTTTTATCATGTCTGTGACTGCGGGCTGTTTTAAGCAAGAAATTACAGTTTTTTTCTTAGCTTTTGGCTTCTTAAGCATTTGAGTATAAGTGGGTTAATTTTTAAGGAAGTAATATGAATTGTGAAATTATTATGTGCGCAAATATGATGGGCAAATAGGTAAGGGCAGAGATTCCAGCATTTATAATATGATTATTATATCATATGATTTGTATGCTCCCTATCATGCAGTTGGAATATCAGGCCCACTCACTAGCACAGGGACCAGCCTGCTTTTAGAAGATGGCTCCAAGCCCTCCATTCTTGTACTCCATGCTATCAATTTTGCAAGGGCTTCAGTTCACTCTGGTAAGCCAGGTTATTGTGGTGTGATCTATGAATGTTCAGCGCAAAACCATGTCGCAATTGGATCTTTATCATCTCATGTTTCATAATTTTTGAAAAAAGTGCTTACTGATTAAGAGGCCAGGCCATTTAAGATTCTCTCCCTCTGCACAGGAGTCATAGTTTGCAGACTAAGGTTTGCGCTTAACTGCTGTTCGCTTATGAAACAGATCAGGAGACCCGAGGCTCCTAGTGGAAGAATAAATTGCCTTTGCTCCTCGAGGGAGGAAGGGAGACCAGCAGGGATTTATTCTGCAGCAAACGGAGCAGCTCCAGCAGGAGAGATTTCTTTGTTCATTCTATCAGCACTTCAATATTAAAAAGGTCGCCGTTTATTTTGCACTGTAAAATCTTCCAGGGGTGGAGCTGGTGAGGATCGGAAGTAAGTACTACAGATTTACTTCAGAGATAACCAAGTCCTGAACAGTCAAGTCCTGATCCTAAAATGGATGGCCACAAGTAACCAAACGCACACACTGAAACAGACTTTAACTGGGGACTAAACCACTGCCAACCACTGATTAGAATGTACAATTTATCAATTTAAAAGTCATCCACTGCCTCCAAACATCCAACAGCAGTTAACAGAAAACACTGATTTACTTGCAATCACATGACTCTTGTAATAAATACAGCTCTGGAAAAATGTAAGAGACCACAGCAATTTCACTCACTTCTCAATTTATGGGTACATCTTTGTATATTTCACAAAATGCATATATTTTATTTTTTGCAAACTGTAGCCTGGTTGTTCTCTGTTTGAAGGGCTTCTTCCTAGCTTTATGGGACCCCAGTCCTGCATCTAGCCTGAAACAAAACGTCCAGTGCACGTCACACCATTTAATGTTTCCTATTCCATTTGAAGGTCACTTGAGGTCATCCTCTGATTTATGAAGCACTGCCAGATAAGATGTTGGTCATCTTAGAAAGTCACTTTTGCCCTCTACCTGGCTGGTTCTTGGTCATTTCCAGTGTCTCCTGCTTCATTCTTCTTGTGTACAGCCTTCTGCCAGCTGAACCAGGATTGAACCGGGATTTAAAAATGCATTTTTTAAAATATAGAGTGGTTTCTTAATTTTTTCCAGGAGCCTAAGCAGAGATATTTAACAGGGAGTATGTGAATTCAATAAAAAGTTTCTAGCAAGTAGCTGGAAGAATTGAGGTAAAGATACAAACAAAACACCACCATTTAACATTGTTCCTCACAGTATAAAGATTCTCTTTTTCTCCTTCCTTCCCAGCAAATCTACAAAATAATCAATCTCAAGAGACATTCCCATCAAGTACAAATCCAGCAATTTTCCAATTTATCAAATTATACCCACAATGTGTTAAAATATGTATTTACTCATCTCATTTCACTGTGAAGGCCTTTTAATATGCATGTAAATCACCTCACTCCATTACGGTCACATGCATAATTGTTATCACAGGAGTAATTCAGAGAGTAAACACCTCTAATGGGATAGTGGAATTAAAACAGTCGGTTGGTGTCCAGTGGAGGCTGAAATATGACTCTGTCGCTTTGTCCACAGCAATTTTCTCCTTGTGGCATGATGATTGCGGCCTGGGAGGCGGTAATAGAAACCCATACTGCCTCTGTCTGGTGTGCACAGTCTCTTTATCTCAGTCATACACCAGGATGCACAAATACTGCATTAGAAGGCTGGCAGGTCACATGCCAGCAAAGGGCATCAGGGCAGCAGCCACTAGTAGATAGTGACAGAAGGAGAAAGATCTACTAACAGGTATGGATCATGCATGCTTTTCTGTTTGACATGCATGTACTGATGTGACCCTAACACAAAAGCACGTCTATGGGCATATTTTACCCCCCTACGAGACGTAAAATTCAGTGTTTATGTCAAAGTGCTCTGAGACTTAGACGAATGCAGATTCTGTTGATGCAGCCCAGATTATTAGATCCAGTGGACATTATGTGCGTCAGTGTGCATGTGCAAGGACATTGACTAGGCGTTTCCAGTAGGTGGCAGCACTGACTTTAGCAAAGCAGAGGTCAGTGTAGAAAGAGTAGAAGAATAATTGTGCGGGAGGGGTCCAGGTTAATTTTGTCACCAACAATGCTAAATAACGATATGCAGTATTACTGTAAGACTGCCCAACCTTAGTAAGAACTTGTTTACAAAGGTTTACCCACTTTATTACACTGCGATACATCTGCCCTCTGCTGGTCTGGTGGAATAACACTGCTGTAGGCATGCGCTAACTATCTACGTCCATAGATAAATGTAGTATGTACACGACCCTGTGTGGACCATAATGACGGATGGAAAAGTGAAGTTCTGTATGAACTAGGCATTACACAAATGGCCACAGTCCACTGAACATTAAACCTTATGGCTCATTGTTATGTTTTAAATTTCCAATGGGATAAAAAATGTTTTAAGTCATGTTTGTTGAATTACATCTGCTCAATTGCAGAGGTCTATGCTCATCAAGTTCATCACCGTTTTCCTAAAAGGAAATCAAACATAGCTATCTTTAGCATGGCAATGGAAGTAACCGCATCCCTAATCTTCGTAGTCAGTTAAGGATTTCACCCAATAAACTTATGATTAAGCAAGTCACCCAGGGGCCTACATGCAGAATATGTCTGCAGTCTTAGCAGTGCTGCCTCTTCCCTTGCCGCCAATCTAATGATATGCCACCCACCTCTATGATCTTTTCATTTGCCCAGGAATGGACACCATCAGACTCGTGGATGGAGCGTTTGTTACTAATTCACAAAGGTAGTGTTTGGCAGAGGGAAATTCCGAAATTGGCTGGACAGAAAAGTGGTAGTATAGCTTTTCATTACATCTTGCACGTACAGTGAATATTTAATCATCATTTATATCAAAGAAACCAGAGATTCTTTCATTGATAAGACCTGAACGATTATGAAAGCAATGCCTGCTTTCCTGGTTTGTGATTTGCTCATGAGTTTGTACGCATTTACCCCAGCGGCATTCTCATTCCCACGTCTGGCGGCAGCAGTTTGCCAGGAAATGGGAATTGGTATCGAAACTGGTTTAATTAATTAAAATATTTGGTCAGTCCCTTCAATCGCAGTTTGAATAAACTGCAAAGCTCAGATGATATTATACAACTTTTGAAAGGGATTAAAGCAAATGAAGTGAGGCATGTTAAAAATACCAGCCTCCTACAGTCACATAAATCCTAGCAATTACTGCACACTATAATGAGTGTGGATTATTAATGTGATATTAATGAATACGAGCAGCACACACATATGGATTTATGAGGTTAAAAAGGGGAGGGGGATTAAATCATTATGTCAGATTTATGTCTCGGTGATATTTACAGCTTTAATAAGACCCGGTAAGCAAAGCCCATAAAGCTTCCAATGATTTGCTTCAAGGCCCAGGGTCTGTGTCAGCACTATTCACCCTGTGGACGTGACCCTGTTTACATACACGCATCTCTACACGGCAAACAGTGTCTCCAGCTAATCGTGACCTGACTGCACCAACTTAGGCAGGAAGTACATTTCAGTACCAATTCATCCTGCTGGCTTTACGGTTAGTGGCACCAAAATCCTAATATTAACTGCCAATGATTGTGAAACAGAAAACAAATGTGATCTAACAATTGCAAACAAATGACTGACATTGACTGTTTGAGGTCTCTCAGCCCATTTAAATATAAAATGTAGCTACTGTACAAGAGCATTAAAGTAACATCCACAGAAGAGGCCCTAACAGCACCAAGATCATTTAGGACTACAAACAGGGAGAGTAGTTGGTTTGACATAAGAAAATGCAGTCACCTAGAACAATGACAGAGATTTCCTTTCTGTTTGCTGCTATACCTTCTGCTTTCATCTAAAATGTTTCCAAGAAGCATGTAGTCCATATCTAGCTCTGGTTTGGACATGTACATTCAAGATAAATATGTGGTATATGGGGAAATGTCAAAATATCTTGAATAACAGCACTCCTATGCCGTTCACAGAATATGTTGAAGTATGCAGTTTTCAGCCTTAGAACCATTTTTAAGCCCAATGATTACATGACAGTGACTGTTCCCAAGAGCCCCAGGTATTGCACAGTTCACAGAAGCTGGGTGGGGGGGGGATCACAGAACTAATTAAATGCTCATCACACATGATCTGCCTACAAAAACAGTAACAGATGAGCTAGTGCCGCCGGAATTCGCCTCTGTGAGAACAGGCAGGGGATTTGAGGTACTAAATTCTGAATTCTGCAATCGGGAGCAGATGTTTATGAGCATGCAGGTGGTAATTTTGGAGGGGGGCGTAGCCAGAATACATCTGAAGACCTTGGTGGGCGAGGCTGCTCTGGCCAGTACCATGCGTGAGGGGCCATGAGTGAGGCGAGATGAAAAACCAGCTGATTAAAGGCTGCAAAACTGCAGAATTTCAATCAGCCCATAATGGATGCTAAAAGGAGCAAGATCCAGTCCAAAAACAGGAGCTGAGAAAGAAAAAACACCATTAAAAGTTGCCTTTTAAAATGGGTTATACAATGTTTTCAGTGGTTTGGAAACCCAGACCACACTTCCTACTGGGCTCCCAGCTACCTACTGCACCTCATCAGCATGCAGTCAGTGCCCGTGGCTGTGGAGTACAGGAGAGCAGTGGGGTGTTTATCCTGGTGCTCGTTAAGGACTGGTGAGCTACTGAGAACAATGCGTGTCCTTGCATTTCAGCACTTGAACATGACCTTGGCATAAACATCCATTATTTATTTTACATTATCATATGGAACATATTTCGCATTGCTTACATTTTACAAGTTGCTTCGCACACTGCTGCAATGGGCAGGAATACTGCAGTACCCTACAGGCTACTGATACTGATACTGCTATTGCTAACTACTTGTGTTCTATATCTAGATTCCAGTTAAATATTTGACCCATTCACTTACAAGTCTCAGCACCAACTAAACCATCTACAGTCTGGAATCTAACATTAGAAACTGAGTCATGATTTGGGATCATTTTGGTTTACTTCCAGGATACATTACCTTTTGCTCTTATTCCAACAAAGTTTGTGTATGGTAGCCCCTTAGCACGGTAATACGGAGTGATAAAATATACATGACTCAACACCTGGAAATACAAAACCATGTGCATTTCAGGGAAAATAAAAACATAAATAATGAATTGAACGCGGCCTGATGTTTAGACGACGGGGACTGGTTACATTCCAGATCTAAATGAAAGATAAGAGAGCACTATTACAATAATTACTTCTAGTGTTTTCCCTGTGGTGTCAAAAAATCGACATCCTCTGGGTTCCAACCAGAAATCACAGAGACCCCTGTATTGATCTCAGATCAAGACGGAGGGTTGGGCTCCAAACCAATTATCGAGGGAATATGGTGGACTTGTGTCTCAGTGCAGCCAATTAAAAGGAATGGCATAATAAACTCCCTAAACACATACCCTTTTTTGGCAGCAAACCCAGCTTTACAACTTGATTATTACAGTAGTTTAGGCTGCATGTACAATATTTGTTATTTGAACACCGAAGACACATTTAAAATAACTGATATGGGTTAAATTGCAAAGTTTTCTGAAATTATATATTGAAAAAATTTTAATTTTTTCATCCAACAGTTCCGCAGCAATCCGACTGCTACAAAGTGATGTGAAAGTCATTTTTCCTCAATGATATCTCACATCTCTAATGATTCTCCTTGCATGACAATGTGCAATATATGCATGTGATTAATTGCACAGTTTCCACTAAAGGCAGCTTAACCATATATACTTCTGAAGGTGATTTTGCAGTTTACATGTGACTAATAAACATGTGGACAGTGCATATGATAGATATTGTTTGAGTAAGACATGAAAATTTAAAGGAATGATTTTTGCACAAACACTTCATCTGCTTTCATAGCAGAGAAACACAGCAGCAACTAAATTATTAAAAAAAAGTAATTAATGCTCAGCAAGTGTTAATTCCAAATGACTTAGAGCCACCATATACATATATAACGTCTTTCCATCACTAATAATGTCTGCATTTATAACATGTGACATTTTTAAAAGACAAACATTTTTATTACTTTGCTCAAGGGCACAACAGTAAAGTCCCAATTAAGACATAAATATAGAGTACAGGTCCAGGTCTTAAATGGGCTCGCAGATTTTTATATGCTTTCTGTTCAGTTTCATCCCTTGCAAAAATCGGAAAATGGATCACTCGGAACAAATATTCAAAGAATTCAGTGTTTAAGGTGGGGTGATAGTAGAAAATCCAAGAAATCCAGAGAAATTAAGGCTGCTTTAAGCTCAGTGGAGTTTGATTAGAGACTCATCACAGCTGTATATATGTGTGAGAAGTGATATGGGATGATGAACAGGCAGTTATTCAGACTGCTCGGGGGAAGCACCACGAGGCATGCTGGGATATCATACAAGCCAATCAGACATCCTGCAGCGGCACAGCCCTTAGGATAGCACATCGCCAGAGAATGGAAATATAATCGGGGGGGCAAATCACAGTTCTGTTCAGGACTGGGAGAGGAGCCTCACAGCAGGGAGGGGTGATGGGTATGGGAGGGGCCAACCCAGGCAGATGAGGTTCTCGGTAACTTCTTGTGAATTTTGCATGATTGTCTGCCCCTCTTGGTAAATTTTGCAATGAGCCCCCCTGCCATGATGGGACCGGAGGCGCATGCCCCCCCCCCCCACCAAAGCTCCATTTCTTTGATATGCCAGTGATTTTAAAATAAAATAAATAATAATAATAATAACAATAATTAATTTTCAAATAAAAAATTGAATATAGTTATATATGGTCAACTTTTCTATTTCCTACTTTGCATATTATTACTTGAAACAAAGCTTTAAAGAAACTTAAATATATTATCAGTTCTTGTAATTATAATCAACCAGTGCGTAGTTACTAATTTAAAAAGTGTAAACGGACTATACAAAAAGGAAATTAAATTCAATCTCAGGTTATATTTCAGATTCCTTCCTGTGTTAGCCCGCATCATAATAAAAACACAAATATACAGTGGATCACCCAGCATATACTTATTAATGCCAGAAGTTTCAAAATCAGACATTAAGACTCACACAAGATTAAATACTTCTTCAAGAATGCAACAAAAAGCATCATTCTTGGTCTTGGTTTAGAAGCTTGTGCCCTAAAAACCTCACCAAGGAGTGAGAAATGCTGACTAGTCTCACTGGCTGATCATTGCATCAGTGCGAGCCCGTCGATAATGTTCTGTCAAAGCAGAGAGAGTAGGGGCAGAAGATGAAGAAGAAAATTAAGAGAAAGAGCACAAATGAAAGGTCCACAGAGTCAGAAGTAGGAGTAGAAGGGGAGTAGCCAGTACTGAGAGACTCTGGGGTTCTGAGGAAGAGGGCTAGGGGAGAAACAGAAAAAAAAAAAGACAAACTAAGAGAATGTAGACGTGCAAAGGGATAAATGAAAGGGCTGAATGTCACAGCAGAGGTGGGAGCAGTGCGCTTACAGAGAGAGGACCTGTGCACATGTTCCCCACACCTCCCCGAGGAGCCGCCACCAACGCCACCTGCAGCTCACCGTCCACATGAGCCGAGTCTTTGGAAGCCATCACTGTCCTCCCAGCCGGAAGCATGGTTAAATATCTCACTAAATATAACCCATAATAAATGGCCTCCACGTAGCACTAAACTATCATGTCATAATTATTTGTGCCACGTCAGCCTGGTCAATGCAACAATTATTTCTGTTTTGTGGCTAATATTCTAACTAATAAAACCAAGTTAAACAGAAAAAGCTTGAAAGTAAATTAAAAGTATATTTAAAGTTGAACGCTAATGCAAAAATTCCCTTAACATTAAATAATAATTTCACTGGGTACCCATTAGTACTTGATAAATCCCTTTGAGGAATATCTCCATCCACCTCACCAAACCTGCTCCATGGGAGCAGGCTTGGCCATGAGAAGCAGCCACCAGGGAGCAGAGGGTCAAGGGCCAAAGACCCACAGACATGCCAAGGCCAGGCTTGAACTGGTAACCTTCTGATCATAGGCAAAGAGAGAGATCATAGGCCACCAAGCCACACACTCCCCCTCATAGGAGCCTCATGAAAAAATACTCTATAAAAAATAAGGTGTTTTTTTTCAAGCTAAATTCTTGAATGCTAGATGGGTGAGAAAGAAGGAAAGAGAACGATTAAGATGAACAGTTTCCTGGCTACTAATGTCACCTGAAACAAAGGAGTCACGGGGAATATAAACCATGCACAGAAGAGGAACAGTTGCAACAGCTTAATCATGGTGACACCCTCATCATTATATTCATTATCATTGTTGCTGTCACTGTTATCTATTTTTCCATTACACACACCCAACCAGTGGTAAAAAGGTGATCTTGGCAAATCATCTAAATTCCTCTGCCGTTTCACTAAGTTTTCACAACCTTTCGTAAGTCAGGCAAAGAGCCAGCTGGGACACAGCACTCTACTGCATCTCTTTTTCACTTTCCTTTCTCTCGTTATCTGTCAAATGTTGGCATTGCCAAGGCGAGGAAAGGCAGCTAGATACCTGGATCACAAATCGGTAGGCAGCTGCCAGCCAAGATGGCAGTTTTGAGTTTACTGCACTCCCTCATCAGCCCTTGCAAACGCAGTTTCCCTTTGAGACATGGCAGGTGGTGAGTGCGGTCATTCATCAGCTCCCCTAGTGGGGTAGGAAACCAGAGCACGAATGTGCAGGTCCTCGTCCCAGAAGCAGGACAGGAGACCAGCACAAGAGCAGAACGTTCCTCGCCAGTTCAGTCATACAAGCAAATATGCTAAGACCCAGCCCCAGGTTTAGGCTTGTTTTTATTAGTGAAAACAAATTTCAAAAACACTACTTAAAACACGGGAATAGAGAAAAAATCCACCTGTACAACACACCCTGAGAAAGAAAAAAGTTCCCTCTTTAAAAGCAACAAAATCTGCATTAAAAACCGTGCAACATCACCTGACATGGTGAGACAAAACAGCGTGTCTGCAACAGTGCAACAGCCATAATGCACTGCTCCTGCCAACACACTGTGCATTTGCGCAGGGATTCACTATAATAACAACAGTAACACAGTAAATTACATTCCCCCAGGGGTGCCGCACTCGCCGCCGCTCACCAACAATTCCAGCAGATGCAGCTGATACCTCAGAGGAGGTGAGTTGACATCTCCTTATTTAATTGGCATAAAGTGACAAGCCCAGCTACTCAGATAAGCTAGAGTAGGTTGGCAGAGAGCCAGTGATGAAGAGAGAGAATTAATAGATTGAAAGCAAATGAGAAAGCAAGGAAGCAACAGAAGAATACCACATATGCACTTCTAAGTGTTACTGGAAAGAGGAAAGGAGAGAGAGAGAGGAAGGGAAGAGATGAACTCAGAGAAAGTGAAATCAGATTACCAGATGCATGGTGGACACCTGCCGGGCACGGAGATTGGAAGGTTTGTTCAGCCACTGGCTCCGCGTCTCTCCCTGCTACCCTCTCGAACACAGCCGTCGGGGGAAGGAAAAACACACGTTCTCCCTCCCTCTCCGCGAGCGACTAGACACCTCTGGAGCGTATCGAAGGGACAAGCAACAAGCCCAGAGGAGGAGGAGAGCGGTGGATGAGAGAAGGACTTGGAGGAAGAGCAGAGATGAGCGGCAGGAGGGGGAGGGGTAGCAGGAGGTATGGGAGAGCATGGGATGTGAAGGAAAGCAGAGAGAGAGAGAGAGAGAGAGAGCGTGAATATGATGTGCTAAGTCCTCCAGCTACCAGCTAAGTGAGGAAAGGACCAGTCTACTTTGAGCAGTAATGCTCAGGGTGTGAGTGGACAGAGAGGGCAGTGATACCCCCCAGCTTCTCTCACTCAGCTTATATCCCATTTCCCTCTTTCTCTCATCCTCCATTAGTCTTTCTGACACTAACGCCGTTTGAGCTCCCTCTGTCTGTCTCCGCAGCAGGTACAGACAGTGCACGCTGTGTGAAGGAGTGCTGCAGGATATTAGTGTAACACACGGTACTTTTAGAAAGGCCCACTCTATTTGACACCTGCAGAAGAAGTAAGCTACTGAAATGACGTTTTCTTCATTAAATTCAAAAAAGCACTTCACAGGAGATCTCCTTTGCTCCTCTGGTTCCCAGTGAGAAAGCGTGTGCTCACATGCCAAACCCCGACCCAGAGAGGGAGCAGTAACAACACAACAGTGGCGACAGCTACACTTTGCAGATAACTCTGCTTTGGTCACACTCAGGTTAGCAAGCTAGTCATAAGCTGTACCGGTTTCCCAGCAGTTGATAATTACCCACTCATAAAAGCAATGGATGTGACCCTGCACAAATAACTACACTCGTAATCATTCTAGGCAGTCATTACCACTTTTTGGCACAATAATGTTTAAACAACAAAATTATACTTAAACAGCAAAAATCTTGCAGCATAGCCTCATGTTTCACTGGAAATGGAATATTAACATTCCAAGCTGAAGGGGCTGCCTGATGGAGAAGGAGGGGGCATGATGAAAACGCTCTGAGCGACAGCCGCTCATTCTATGAGGAGCATATTTAAAAATGAGTGGGGCTAATGTGTCAGGCAGTGTTTACTGCAATTCCCACAGCCATCCCCTCTCTCTGCTGCTCCTGGACAGGGCCGCAGCTGGGCCAGGGGCCTGTCCCGGCCAGCACTGGCAGGGATAAACTGTGGCCATCGCGGGAGGGATAAAAGCCACTACCTTTTGGAGATGTGAGGCAAAAGTGCTACCCACTGAGCCAACTGCACACTTATATGTTCATATTTCATATGCATATGTTTCTATCAATATACTTAGCATTTTTAATCTGTCCTTTGGAATTTATAATATGCATGTTGTTTATGTGATTTATATGTATTATTTACATGATGCTATATGTCTTGCTTTCATGCCAATAAATGACCCTGGAGCTGATGTAACCTGAGAGATTAATGATGAGACAATGACGAGAGCGCACCCAGTGTTTGGTGACACTGTGGAAATAAATCTCCTGTAGTGAATGAAAATAATAACATTCACACACACAGAAGCACACTGAGAACCTCTCCCTGAAAAAAACGTGCTTCAGATGAAAACGGCATTAACAGGGAATTCTATGGGGAACTAGGGGGCAGTGAAGGTTGTGTGGGCCTGCCTGAGTAAGAACAGATATACAGAGGCATGGGGGAAGGGGCATAATGTAGCAGATGAGAGTTCTGTGTGCCGACAGACACGATTTATGGTTGCCCGTATGCTCACAGTCACAGAGTACCTCAGCCTATTCAATCCCTCAGCCTACCTGGCAAAAAGTTGAAATACAGTAAAAATCTTTGGCCACTGTAGCCCTGCTGAGGTGGGAACTGCCAGCAGGTCATCCCCATGATGAGTATTGATTAGATGTTGTAGCCTATTACAGTAATTATAGCCTTGAGCTCAGACCTGATTAGATTTAATGTCTGTGAATCCACTTTTTCAAGCTTTCAAGTGACAGACTGGAGGTAGTAAATCATGAAGTGCTGAAACCCCCCACCCCTCTCTGACTACCGCCCCTACTAGCCACCACTCCTCCAAAAGATCCATTCAACAAATCTGTTTCATTCAACTTCATTACAATAACTGAGAGATAATTCCGAATGAGCATGACACACATAATGAACAAAACATTTGTAGCTGTCCTCAGATGTGGCCAGGTCTCTTTTAAATGTTCTTTCCTTCCCACCTTCCCCCCATTTCTTTACTTACTAGCCTTCTTGGGATGAGTTAAGGGAAGCTAGTAAGGCCGTCTAAAAAGAAGCTCAAAACCTGCATCAGGAAAAACCTTCATTATCAGGAAAAACAATAGCTGTCTCTTCACAGGGAGAGACACAATGAGGTCAACTGGTGTTTGTCAGAGTGGTGCAAAATCCACTCCTGCCTACTCACAGGGCTTTCCCTAAGAAGTACACCAACCGCCCCCCATATCTGACACACCCACTCCTGCCTACTCACAGGGCTTTCCCTAAGAAGTACACCAACCGCCCCCCATATCTGACACACCGACTCCTGCCTACTCACAGGGCTTTCCCTAAGAAGTACACCAACCGCCCCCCATATCTGACACACCCACTCCTGCCTGCTCACAGGGCTTTCCCTAAGAAGTACACCAACCGCCCCCCATATCTGACACACCCACATACTGTACATCACACAAAAATATGTCTCCTCCAGATGGATGATGCCTGTTTTATTAATATGTCTGCCCCTCATAAGCTCATATATATCACATTTTCGTTCATTGTTCCAGATTAACAGTTATTCTGTTCCTCCCTCTTTCACCACTCATAAATCATTAGATTATACAAAGAATTCCAGATTAAGCTGCACCACTGTAATTGTTTTTTGGTTGGTAGTAGTAGTAAGGTTGATAAAATTACTTCATAATTTTTCATAATGTAAATATTACAAAATGTTGTATGCATTTATAATTACAAGTAGTTCCTCTGAAATATATTGTGCCATATAAATCTATATCCTTCCAAGTTGACCTGACTTAAAAACCCTATTTTAAAGCTATTTATAATCCCTTATAATAAAATATTTAATATATTTTTCTAAATAACATCGGTAACACTTTGAATGACATGTCTATAAGAACCTATGAATACATTCACTCATAAAACATTATAAACATGGCTGTAAATATTTATAAAGGCATAACAAATTATAGCTATGTTTAGTATGCATTATGAATGCTTTATGAAACTCTCATCTGTAATTTACTATAAACCTTCATAATACTGCACAAAGAATCCTTAATTCTTATACGGACCACTTTAATGCATTATGAAGGTATCTATAGTGCATTATAGATGAGAGCTTCACTGGAGCTTATGAAGTATTATAATCAATGCTTATGACTATCCACAGAAGATGATGATATGCTTTATTAATTGTTATAACAACCATTATAATTATAATAATACCTTTAAGAATGTGAATTACCATCCATTCATAGTCACTTATCCAATTGAGGGTAATGGACAACCTGAAGCCCATCCCCGGAGATACAGGGCACAAGGCAGTGGAAACCCTGAAGCAGATAATATTTAGGAATTAATATTCAGTTCATTGCATATGCTTAATGCATAACACTATGCTTCACATACTCCTAGTAGCGTGTGTGTGACTGTAAGAATGTCAGGCAAATGTACTGCAGTATTTGTCTTTCAATTACAGATGAGATGTATCCAAGCCCAGGAAATGAGTGATCCAACCTTCTTGGAGACCTTGGAAGGGTTGCTGGAAGGCACCCCTTTTGGGGACTCCATTGTTCTGCTGGGGGACTTTAATGCTCATGTGGGCAATGACAGAGAAAATTGGATGGGTGTGATTAGGAGGAGTAGCCTGCCCAATCAGAATGCAAGCGGGGATCAGTTATTGGACTTCTATGCTAACCACAGTTTGTCCATAACGAATACCAGGTTCAAAGATAAGGGTCTTCATAAGTACACCTGGTACCAGAATACCCTAGGCCGCAGTTTGATGATCGATTTTATAATCATATCATCGCATCTGTGTCCACATATATAATGTTGTTATTATATATGTGCTATAACGTTGTTGATGAAGGGGCAATCCCTGAACCCAGTGGTGGGCACCAGCGGTAAAGGGAGCTGTCAGGCTGAAGAAGGAAGCCTTCCAAGTTTAATTAGCTTATGGGAGACCTGAAGCAGCTGGCAGGTAGTGGTAGGCCAAGTGCACTTGGCAGTTGCTGAAGCAAAAACTTAGCTGTGGGAAGAATTTGGTGAGGCTAAGGAGAAGAACTTTCGATTGGCCTTGAAAAAATTCTGGCAAACCGTCAGGTGTCTCAGGAGGGGGATGGAGGCCTTTACTCATACTGTTTAAAGCAGGGATGGAGAACAACTGACCTCAAATTAGGATACAATCAGATAGTGGACTGAGTATTTCAAGGACCTCCTAATTCCCACTGATATGCCTTCCCTGAAGAAAGTAGAGCAGGAAGACTCAGATGAGAACTTGCCCATTTCTAGGGCTGAGGTACATGAAGTAGTCAAAAAACTTTTCAGTGGTAAGGCTCCGGGGGTGGATGAGATTCGCACATGGTTCTTGAATGGGCTGTCTTGGCTGACACACCTCTTCAACAGTACGTGGACACTAGGCACAGTGCCTTTGAATTGGCAGACTGGAGTGGTGGTTCCAATCTTTAAGAAAGGGGACTGGAGGATGTGTTCCAATTTCAGAGGGATCACATTTGTCAGCCACTCTTGAAAGGTCTATGCTGGAGTACTAGAGAGTGAGGGTCCACCTGTTGGTCAAACTTTGGACCCAGGAGAAACAATACAAATTCCGTCCTGGTTGTGGAACGTTGGACCAGCTCTTCACCCTCACAACGATACTGGAGGGTTCATGGTGGGTTGTCCAACTAGCCTACATGTGTTTTGTGGACTTGCAAAAGTCATAGAACATGTCCCTCGGGAGGTCCTGTGGAGGGTGTTTCGGGAGTATGGGTTATGAGGCCGATTGCTGCGGACCATCAGTTCCCTGTATAAACAGAACAAGAGATTGGTTCACATTGCCAGTCAGATTCGTTCCTAGTGAGCGATGAACTGTTCTTTGTCACTGATTCTATTCAGAACTTTTATGGATAGAATTTTTAGGCGTAGCCAAGGGGGTCCGGTTAGTGGGCCTCAAGAATGCGTCTTTGCATTCTAGAGATGATGTGGTCCTGTTGGTGTTACCATGCTGTGACCTGCACACCTGCACTCCTCAAGTCTGAGGCCATGGTTCTCCACCAGAAAAGGGTGGATAGCTGAGTCAAAAGTCAGAGCTTTCAATTTACCAGTTAATCTATGTTCCTGCTCTTACTGTACCTTTGGTCATGAGGTTTGGGTAGTGAACGAAAGAATAAGAATGTGGATGCAAGTGGCAGAAATGAGTTTCATCATTCCCACCAGAAGGGTGGTTGGGCTCAGGCTCAGAGATATGGTGAGGACATCGGACATTCAGTAGGGGCTCAAAGTAGATCCTCTGCTCCTCTGCATCAAAAGGAGCCGGTTGAGGTGGTTCAGGCAGCTATGTAGGATGCCTTCCCTGGGAAGGTTTAAAACCAAATGTTTGATTTGTTTAAAACATTGTTTTAAAACAAAATGTTTAAATTGTTTAAAACAAATGTTTTAAATGTTTTAAATGTTTTAAAACCAATCATTACTGTATGGAGAATGCACACATGCAATGTGAAGGTAACCCATCCCCTACTAGGAAATCTCAATCTCCGGAAGCCGTCCTTTAGCTTACACCTGAGGTTCCATTCGGAAAACTGCTGCTACAACTTAATCTTTTTCCAGGAAATCTGTCTGACATGCTCAAAATACCCAGGGACCCATCACACAAGATTGTCAGACATTTTAACCGAACCAAATGTGAGACACCCGCCCTCTTCATTACAGCACACCACTAAGAATCTACTGGGTCCAAACATCTATGGGCAGATTATACATATTAAAATTATTCTCTTTTAAATGTCTTGAATGTTTAAACAGCAAATACGTTGAAAAGTATTACACATGTATCTTTATTTCAATGTCCACACTGGCCACTTTAACATAGAGCTGTGTGGTCTCCTAATATCGTTCCAGGTATTAACATGCCAAACTAATGTCAGGGTTCCTTCCTGCATGTCTGCTTCCCCGTGTTCCACAGACATGCAGGAAGGGGAACCCAATGTCAACAATTCACAGCCTATTTAAAGAAGCAGTGCAACCTGCCCATGCAGACATGACTGAACTAAGAGACGGGAACACTAGCTGTGAGCCGCATGACTCTTCCCTGACGTCTGCATCAAAACAACCAATGAGTGCACACACATCAGCAGACCTGCAGCAATGCCAGGGTGTGCTCTGAAAGCTACTCAAATAAGCTCTGGCTTCCATTATTGCAGTGCCATGACCTCTCGGGAGCTCATTAAAGCCAGGAACTGCTTGGCTATAGGAGTCCAAAGTGTCTTTGTCTGAAGGGAAGAAACCGGCTATCTCAGGACACTACCGAGGGGAAACCCCCGTCACCGAAATGCTGTACAGTCACCAAAAGGGCAATAAACAAGGCGGAGAAATCCGGAAGGACTAAAAAAGAAAGCACATCAAGACAATGGCACAAAATGACAAAGGGAGAAGGGCCACGAGAGGGATGAGGAGTGATAACAAAGTTGGAGGGGTTAGAGGAAAAAGGAGGACGAGGGAAAAATGATGCAAGCAGATGAGACAGACGGCGACCTCAGGTCTCAAGCTACAATTACTGGCTGTGCAAAGGAGTCAGATTTATGACCATGGCAGTAATGGAAATTCTGGATGTAAAGGTGCCGCTGGGGTGACTGTCCTCCCCTTAACTGGCAAGCTGCTATTAAAAAAGAAACCCAACCCTTGATCCTTTCCTCCCTACTCCACCTAATTCAAGATGGCTAATTTGGTCTTTATAAGGACAAAAAATAAGCGCTTGATTGTACACTCTGTGCAGTTGCTCACATTCCCACCTTGCTTTAAACTGCCACTAAGAGTGTCGCAATTGATTTTGGGGCGGGGGGGGGGGGGGTCAGCTGAAGTAATGGTCACCATAAATCTCTACCGAAGCAGAAAGGGTTGTGCCAGAAAAAGACAGAAATAGTTAATTTTATTTATTTTTTAGGTCAACCACTTTTCTGAGACTGCCTGACTCAGAATTATTAGACTAATATCCAATATACTTTAGTGCCCTCAATATCAATTTGGTTTCTTTTTTGCCAGCCAAGAAATACAACCTACTTGGTTCATATTTCATATCATATAGATAATTTGAGGCTGCAGACAGCACACGCAGACGGGCACACGCAGACGGGCACACGCAGACGGGCAGTCAGGTATATTTACCTTTGTTACAAGTATGTGTGTGGTTTGTGTAAAAGAAAAAAAAACATCAATGGCACATCCAGTCCTGAGGTTTATAAATTTGATCCAAATTTGTTTGGCCGTGCTGGTAATAAAACAAGCCATCCATTAGCTATAGGCACGGAAGAGGGGGGGTCATGGATGGGATTATCAGCAAACGAGAGAGAGGAGAAAACTAATGAATAATCTCAGATTCAGTCTCCAAGAATGCTTACTCAGATGTTCTGGCCCAAGTAAAGCAGCATTAACTATCCAGAGCAAAATCCAGGTTTTTACAATTCCGTTCTGCATGGCTTTTGGAAGATGGTCTCTAATCTTAGGTCCTTCATGTCTAGTGTAGTAGCAACTTCATCCGTGTTGCACACCTTATCCAGTTTATAAAGCAGAACCTCACCACAGAATAAATCTGAATTCCATTTCATTTCCTATATTTGCTGATTTTTTTTCCTGCTGAGAAACATCCACTACCTCATTACAATATTTTGTGTGCAATATTTTACTGTTTTTCTCTGTGTACAGCATGTGCAATTTATAAATATACATATATAGGTTTATATAGATACATATACCTGTATTTCTTACACATGCAAATGTCCAACTATTTATTTTTTTGTAAAGTTTACTTCCTGTCTACCTTTTGTGTTGCATACCTTTTAAATCTACTGTTTTGCCCCTCCCTGCTGCTCCTACCTGGACTGAGGTAGCAATGCAAATTCCCCACTTGTGACACTAATAAAGGATTATCTTATCTTATCTTATCTTATTACAGCAATGAATACGCATCTAGGAGCAATGTTTGCTTTGCAACAGTTGATTCATATGGAAGTAGGGGGGTGACCAAAATTAGAATAAAAAATGTAACAGCCTAGTTGCAAATTAACAACTATAAGCATTGATTCCTTATTTAACTTTCTTTCGCCCGTTACATTTCCCGGATGTTAACACAGTACCACCAATAATTAAAAATCCCATAAAAAATACATGAGCACATATTCATTGATCATACACATCCATTTAGATATTCCTCTTAAGTTATCCATCGTTTTTCAACTACTGGTTTAGAGTACATCCTTTTTCCAGGCAAGAAAGAATTATATATAAAAAACCACACTGATCTGGTACCAGACACAAAAACACTGTGGATAATACATTTGTACCCCAAAGGGATTGAACAACAGCATTCACAGCAAGAACTAGATAATCCACAAAGTGGTCAAGTTTCCCATACCAGGTTATGGAAGTGTGTGTATGCATTTACCAGCAGATAACAGGCGTGTTTTTTATTTGTTTCATATTTAATGGTCGCTGCAAAGGCCTTTGGACCGATAAAGCTGTCAATGGTCGCCTCCAAACACTAAGCTTATTTGGATGACTTGTGTCCATTGGTTCTGAGATGTTCCCCACATGAACTGAGGTATCTGCTGGACTGGCCAGTCTAAATTTGAGGAATGTTATCAGAATAAAACCTGTTGGGGGCATTGGAATTTGAGATGAAAAATTTAGCTGGAATTGGCTTGAGAAGACAGTATGCAGTTTATGAAATGTATTCAGGATGCTAATTCATCTTGATAAAGGCCTAATTACAAGTTGGAATCATTTCAGTATTAGTTTAGTATGCATTAGTACATATAGGTAAACTTTAGCTAGCTTACTGGTTACTGAACATAGCAGAGAAACAGTTATATTATGTCAGCATTGCACAACTTAATTTAACCCTTAGCCAAATAATTGGAGCATATCTTTGGGCAGCAAATGAACTAATGGTCAATGTATTGGACATGCGAGCAGAAAGTGTTGTGGTTTCTGTGGGATGACTAAATAAGCTACTATGTAAATAAGTGAGGTATAAAATGGCAAGCTATTAAGTTTCTCTCTATCTGAATGTATGCAAAGGACATTAGTAACATAGCTGAAATCAGTCAAATATCAGTATGCATATTTTATAAATACTTCAGGATTCAGTGAGCCTTAGATAATCATGTAGTCAACAAGCCCAAAACACTTATGTCAACAACATTAGATAAAGCTGTTAAAATGCTACATCATTGTTATGTCAAATATACTAACATGTGCACAGGGATGTATGACATAACAGATCTTTTTGTACAGAGACAGGAAATATTAATCTGTAACAAAACCTTTGGGACCTGAAAGACGATTGAGTAGGCCCAGCTTAAATAAATAGAAGGTTCAAAAGATACAATCAAACTGATTCACTAATGATAGGAAGACGGCAAACATCAAAGACAAACACACAAAAGGTCAGGAGGTTACGACCCTTTCTCCACCCTTTTCTGTGTATTCTACTACGCCTGTGTTATCAGAAGCTCAAGGCCATGGTTGATCGCTATGACAACAATAAATGAGAATTTCATGTTCTTTTTCAGTTGTGTTTTAAATGGGTCAGGAGTTCTATCACCTTCCTGTAACCCCTTAATCCTTGTCTCTAAAACAAGACCCAAAGTGGGAGGGGAAGGAGCGAATAAGACTGGATACTCAGGCTAATGTGATATTGGTATCGCACAAGGACTGAGCAAGGAAAAAGGACAAAGACTGAGACAAGCTGAAAGTAAGCAAATACCAAGACAACCAAAGTAGAAAAATAGCAACAAAAACCTAAAATAGCTATAAAACACAACAAATCACTCACAGCAGACGTACACGCCACACAAGGGAGCATGACAAACTTACTACCCTCAAATCACTCAAATGAAATGCGTAGAACATACACAAAAAAATGGAAAAGTAATAGATTTAAATGATACAAATCGCTCTCTCTATGATTTACAATTATGATACAAATATATCTCTAGAGGCTAATGAAAAAATAAAATATAATTGGCCAAACATATACTGCATGTCAATACTGACTACAGCTTTCTTAGATGCAAGAAGATCCTGACCCTGAGCATATCTATAAAACTTTATAGGATCTTCTAACTATTTTTCCAGAGTGCAGATATTTTATTTCAACAATCTTTACTTACAGCCTGTAAAAATGCACAATCGTTATTTTTAATATCTACAATAGTTATATCTGATCCTTTCAGACATGTCTGCCAGTGTGTGTGGTTAATTATACAGTAAATTTAACCGAGTGTATCATGCTCACATGATGACTTGAGTCTCCCAGCCTGGTGGTATCTCTCTCCGGGGGTCTTGATTGTCATTCCAGAAGAAATTACTCCTGAGTGAAAAAAAATTACAATGAGCAAGAACAAACATTGAGGAGAACCTGAGAAACCAGCTATATTGTACTGAAAAAGTTTAAAGGATAGACCCTGAGCCTCCCGGCCGGTTCTGTGGCACTTCTTTGCTTGCTGCTATATGTACAACAAGGAAAATCTGACAAATCACTTTTGCATAAACAAGCAGACACAACCAAGAGTAATACACTTGGAGGGAGAAATGTTGCTACTTATTAAAATTTTGCCATGCTCAGCGGCCATTTTGTTCAACATGTTATTTGCATTCAGTGTCTTTTTTCATGTTTGTAATTATGTTCCCAGTCCTCTGATAATGAAGGCATTTTAAAAATGAATAGCCTACTCGGAAACAGACTATGGAACTTTATGGCAAAGACAGTGATGGCAAGAACACTTTTATTGCGTCTTTCACAAGTCTTTGTATATACAGTCGCTAAGTCGAACTCAAAGGGACCAAAAAAAATTTCGACTTAGGGAGTTTTCGAGTTAGGGAAACGGCGTACAGTAATAGGCGCGGGTTAACCAAGGACATTTTTCCATCTTAATTGTTATATAACCGTTTATTATATTGTCGTTTCATACGTATACATGTAGGCTACATACCGGTA
>JAODKM010000119.1:283186-305272 GCA_026780845.1 Petrocephalus sullivani
GTTCCCAGTGGAAAACCCCCCAAAAGTGAGCTGAACTGAACCGTGCCGTACCGTACTATGCAGTGGAAAAGCGCCATTAGTAGATTGGACCACTAAGGCATTTTCTATGATAGTAACAAATTATTACCCCACTGAGAAGACACTGGGAGGCATATTTTGCATAAAATTTTCAAATACTTTCTGCACAAAGACTCTGAATTTTAACCATCAGAAATATAATGTTTTAACTATTTGGCCATTATATTTTAGTCTCTAAACAGTGTTTTTCTCCGTCCAAAGCCTGAGTATGAGGACATTGACTGAATGTCAATTCCATGAAGTCCCAGCACCAGTAGGCGTGACAGATGTAAGAACAAGCAGATTGGAAAGAGTGATTAATGAGAGAAGACTTGGACTTGATTAATAATGACTAATATGAATTCCACTGGGGAACTGGAAAGTAATAAGAATTGCATGTCTATAATTTTTCAAAATAAATTGTTAAATGACTTATGAGAGATGGCAATAAAAAAGGATTTGCAATTTTATGCAAAAAAGCCCTAAACAACATTAAAATAGATAGCAGGGGATTTGGCAGAACTGGGTAAATATAACTTCTCCTTGAGTCTTTAATATGTTCTTAATTTGTGACTTTGAAAGGTAGTTTTCTTTCAGTGAGGTTACTATGGAGAAAAACTGGGTGTCCCATGTAGGAAGCATGAATCTACAAGAAACTTCCAGGACTCATCCGAGACTGACAGTTATTTGTGCTGTCATTAAGGTGGGTCAGAATATGTCTGAGCACAAATATGTACAGATATATGCAAAACTTTGGGCACCCCAAGTCAAATTACAAACTAGTAAACAAGCACTGCAGTAAACAGCATGTTAAAAATAACATATTTCCAAAAGATAATGCACAGTTACTTTTTATGCCATGTACATCAGAATGCTCCTATAATAGTATCTCCTGCATATGGTAAATTGCTCTTTACGAGTGCATAGATTTAGCAGTGTATTTGGTTAGCTGTTTGAATGTAGTTGTTTATCGCCAAGGCTCAGTAAATCGATGCTGTTGTGAGGTTATAACTGTTCTCTATGTAGATACCTATACATAACCAGTTTGTTGCTGCCCTATACAGTAGGTAGACAAAAGGGTAGGTTATATGTGCATCAGATAAATGTGTGTCATATGTAGACTAAATAATAGGTGATATGTGCATCAGATGTGCTAACACGTAGGGTAAGCAAGATGCCCCTCGCCCTAGTGCAGACAGCAAACCGTGCCACATATGTTGCACGAACATGATCTGAATGAAAGAGTAATCAGGAGGAAGCCTTATGTGCAACCTCATCATAAAATTCAATGTCTGTGATATGCAAAACAGCACCGAGACAAGCCAGAGGCTTTTTGGAAACAAGTGCCTTGGACTGATGAAGTAAAAATTGAACTATTTCCAAAGGTATGTTTGGAGAACAGAAGAGCAGCATTTGATGAAAAAAACACTTCTGCCAACAGTTAAACATGGGGGTGGATCCATTATACTTTGTGGCTGTGTGGCAACCAGACAACAGGGAACTCTGTATAGATAGAGGGAAGAATAGATTCCACCAAATGTTAGCAAATACTAGTGGGCAGTATTACCCAGTCTATGAAGTCAGCCCTACTTCATATAATCAGCAAAAAAGGGATGGCTTCATCAACAAGACAATGATCATGAACAACATAAACCCCAAAATCAACCATGAACTACTTAAGGGAAAGCAGGTTCAAAATCTGGGGATGGTCCTCATAGCATGCAAGATGGCCCAAGAGTATCTCAGAATTACAAGGCCATGTGCAAGGAAGTGTCAACCAAAGTGCTGCACAATAAAATTAACACATAAGGACAACTATAGAAGAAAAGAACTACAACCAGCTAAGAACAGTAGGGAACAACTAAAACAGAAGAGATAGCTGAAAACAGTCTTTACAGTCTTGAATGTCCATTGAGGGAGATGATTTTATAAAAGATGGAAGACTATTCCAGAGTGTCGGAGAAGGCCCAGACACCTCCTGTCATGCCCCATCCGTGCTGCTGGCCAAGCCGGCCCCGCCCCTCTGGAGCTCCGCCCCTCCGGAGCTCCGCCCCAGCGACTCCCACTGCATTCCCTGCCCTGCCGCTTGCTCCCTGCCCTCGTGTGGAATGTCGCAAGCTGTTTCCTGTTTAGTCCCGTTAGAGGTGTCCATATGTGCCTGGTTGTTCGTGTTTCGTTAGTCCAGTCGTTGCTAGCTGGCACCTTGCCCCCATTCTGTAAGAAATAAAGCTCCCGAAGGGGAGATTTCCGCAGGTCAGCCTCCGACTTTCCCCTTGCCTTGCCTGCTCCGACACCTCCGTACGGCTCAAGAGGTAGAATGGAGGCTGATAAGGTCAGAGATATAGCCATGGCAAAGAACCATGGAGAACTTTAAAAACAAATAATAAAACCTTAAAATCAACTCTGTATTTAACAGGCAGCCAGTGCAAGCACGGGAGTGATACTCTCTCTTCTTGGTACCTGGTAAAAGCCTTACGGCTGCATTCCGGACTAGCTGCAGGCATGACTGTCAGATCCCCAAGTAGACAGAGTTACAATAGTCAAGAAGCATCAGAATCAGAAAACGTTATTGATCCTGGAGGAAACTGCTCATGAACAACTATTTCCAGATCCTTAAAAAATAAGATATGTTTCAGTTTTGATATATTCCTCAGCTGAAAGAAACTGCTAAAAACCAGAGATTTTTTGTTTATCAAATTTAAAATCAGAGTAAAAAAATTAAACCAAGGTAACTGACAGCAGACCCAAATCATTAGCTATAATTCTAACAGAATCAGGATTCCCAAAAAGGGTAATATCTGTATTGTCTTGGTTTAGTTTAAGGAAATTCTGTGACATTCAACAGAGAATGTCCCTTAAACAATCTGAAATGCACTGCAGGGCATCGTCATGTCCTGGCTTAAGTGGAAGATATAACTGTGTGCATAACAGTGATATGATATGTCATGTTTATAAAAAATTAATCCAAGGGGGAGCATCTTTCAAAGGTGGTGTCAATAAATACTGACTTACTGAGGTGTACAAAGTTTTGTACATGCCGCAGTCACAATATCATTTGTTCATGTATTTAACATTTCCAAACTTCTGCATACAGCTGTGTGTGTGTGTGTGTGTGCGTGCGCGCGTGTCTATACACACACACACATATAGTGTTCTCTGTCGTGAAGGAAAAAAAGGCTTCAAAACGCATGTTGAAAATGGTTTAAACCAGCTAATGCACAGAATATAATAACCTGTACTTTGAAGTCTCAATTCTCCCTTAACACCTAAATGATTCTATTTTAATGAGAAGCTTTATGGGAGTTCAAGTTTACTGCCAATTTATGCATGCAGTATAAATATGCATTGCGGTGGTGTGTTTCAAAATACAACCCCTATCAACCTTTATATGAATATTATTAAGATACGTAAATAGTATTAAAATGCACAATCTGTTGGGGTGAATGCAAAGAATTTTATACAGGGCTCTGTAGAAAATGTTCAAGTGACATATTACAGTAATTGCAATTTATACTTAATCCAAATATGCAGGGGAAAAATACTAGATGGCCTAAGTTCCTCTTATTTATGTTATAGACCCAGCATAGATGTACCAAACATTTCAGCGCCAGGCCCTCATCGATGTGTATTCTCAGTAATGCAAATAGTTGTTTATGAAAACAAACTGATCTCATTATCAAAATTGATAATGATAGATATCTGATGGGCTAGATGCTGCAACACCACTCTGTGTCTCAAAGGCTTTTGCATAAAGAATTTGTTAAAATATCAAGTCATTAATTAAATCAAATGTTCCAAGTTACTTGCGTTAAGATAATTGCAACAGATGGGAAAACTTTGTCCATCTGCAGAGAAAAGGAAGAGTATCAGTCGCAGGCGTAAGAATGTTTGGAGGAAACACTTTCTCAGCACCAGTGACCCTTAGCTGCTGCAGGGGATTCCCTTAGACACGCAACTGCCTTCATTCCCCTTTTCTTATATGCATGCCAATGCCATAAATCTTAGTTCCTAATGAATTTTCACAGTTATTGCTTCCTAATTAATGATAAATAGTGAGCCTATTAGCAGATACCATCTGGAAGGAGACAGAGGGCATAAGACAGCAAAAAATAAAGAAATTTGAAAGACACATCACCCCAAAATACATTTCAGTAACAGAACCACTACAAATATTATGCCGCTGTTAATCCTTCTGATAATTCTGTAGGCAGAATTAAAAGCAAACAACATCCAAAGATAACATTACACACTCTTGGTTAAGTGGATTGGACTTCTGCATTCGCAGAAATGCATGAAAAAGTGAGCCATGTCAATGTGTCAACAATCATATAATTTACAATGAAATGTGAATGACTTCCTGTTTCCTCTCAGATACTAAGAAACACTTCGAGTGCATCCAGAGTTCCAGCTGTTTAAACACAGGAGGCAAAATAGCCAGATGCAAATAAAAATGTAACAAAATATGAAATAAGAAAATGCAAAACAATAACTCAAAAACTGGTTACTCATGCTTGTCAGTGTAATATCTTTCAATGTTATGGTCTGCATATTAAACAACTAATTTACACTTCAGACTAGCTTGTTAGCTCAGTGGCTTCTTACCTCCAGGGTTGTGAATGTAATTCTAACCAGATCTATGTGAAATCTGCATGTTCTCCACAGATTCATATGGGTTATCTCACCCAGCCCATAGACATACATTTAATTGTACTGGTGTCTTTAACTTGCCCATGGTGATTGTGGCTTGTAATGGACTGGGATTCTTTCCAGGGGGTCTCCTACCTTGTGTTCTGTTTTCTGGGATAGACTCCAAGCTTGCTGCAGCCGTGTGCTGAATAGTGCTTAAGGAGAATGGATGGATGATTATACTGTACTGTAGGAGATTGTGGAGAACTAATGAAATCAAATAAAGAAGAGCAACACAAATGATTACGTGCATGTTGTGCAATTATTGAATCAGTACTTGTCTGAGAATGAATATTTTTTCTTTTGAGTAAATGGAAGATTTTGTGTTAATATCTGCGAGATTTGGACTCCCACTGATTCCAACATATGTAACGAACTATGTGAGTGAAATATAAAATATATAATGCAGAAGAAAATAATGAAGCTTTGTTCTTGAGAAGGATGAATTGATAGGCTTTGGAACTATGAAGTACAGCACCCTACATTTTTATTCATAGAAATATTTCATAAGGCAATTAGGAAATGATCATTCACAGCAGGTTCTTTCTGTCCTCGGCACAATTTTCCGCTATATGAGCATCCCCTCCGCAGCTACCAGCTGGGTATTGATTTTTCACCCTTTCCAAATACATCTGTAAAGCGGTGAAATGAACGATGATCTTATCACTTGTAAATCATAATTAGGTACTGTTATCTCGTATCGACTTTATTAATGTAGATGGATATCAATGTGCAGTTGCTAAGCTACAGGGCCATGATTATTGTAACCTCTCGCAGTCTTTGAAATCCAGTTATTTTAAATTACACACGTTAATCGTTGTAATCCCGAGGATATGCTAATATAAAGTGCATGGTGATTCATCTCTAAGCAATTAAACAGTGAAACCACTGGGCAAATGAATAGTATTGGGCTAAGGAACTAAGGAATGCTATGTTTACATTTTTAAATTATTGTTACAAACATTGGTTAAGGCTACCAATATAATATAATATATGATATAATATAATAACCCCTGACCAGGAGAGGCAGCATATAATTGTGCGCGTGTGTGTGTGCGCGCGCCGAGGCTGCGCGCGCGTATTTATGCTATTCACTTGAGGAAATCGGCACGAGGGCAGACGCGTCTGTTAGCGCACTTTTCCGCACAAGATGAGCCACCGTCGAGCTGGCAGGAGAGCACATGTCAGGCGCGGGGACACGTTTGCAAAAAAACTGATTTTACAGCGTATCACCCGCGAACAGAAAATAGTCCTCACTGGAAGTGTCAGTGTGATGTCCTTAAAGGAAAATTTTAAAAGCAGCGGTGGGAGACGGCGGTGCTGAAGGGACAGCTCCTCCCGTCTGGCGTGCAGCTTAATAACCTTGTCGCCTGCCATCGATTAGCGTTGTTTCTCATAAGGGCCCCAGTGCCTGCAGCGCCGCACGCCTTAGCACAGAATCACACAGACCGAAACGGGGTGATAGGTGTTATTATGCGGGCACTTATAACGGACGCGGCGGGCGCGCGCCCGATACCCGAGCGGTCACGAGGAGACCCACCCCGCGAGGCCGTCCGCGGGCCGCCGCACGTGTGTTGCCACGTGCATGGCCCTGCAAGGATCGAAAAGGCTCGAGTACATCTTCAGAAACATCTTTTTGTATAACGCCAGCGTTGCCAGCTCTCACGCGTCTGGCGTGACTCCTACGGCAAATCTGTATTATGCAATCATAAACCTGAAACCTGCTACGTCTAACATATTACAATGTAATAAAACTCTTGCATACATGTAAATGCGTGTGCATGTGTGTGCGGACTTTTCTCGAATTGAAAATCTCACTCCAGCCAGCTGACAAAAATGTGCAACCCTGTATTAAATCAGGCGTTCACACTGAAAGATGCAAAACGGACTGCGGAAATTTTGGGGGGTTCTATAATTGGCATTCAAAAATAGGGTTTAATCTTCATAACTGCACTAAAACTGTACGTCGAGTATAGACTCAGTTAAACTACAGATCAGCATGAATGCTATTGCCGTTTTCACAGAGTGCGAGGGAAATGCCAGTCTAGCCGAAGTACAAATCAGAAGCCCTGAAGAATCATTGATTAGCTTACAAACACTCTGGAACGTCAACATGAAAATATTTATGTTGGAAGACACCATTAACGCACTCAAAAGCATAAAAACGGGAACGACGATCGAGTCGGAAATTGCAAATAAATGGCTCGTCCGCACTCTTAAAATGCTTCTAAAAAACGAATTGACTTTACAGGCTTACAGTAGATATACAGCATGCATAGTTCTTCGCAATATATAACGTGAATACGCAAAATACTGCATTTTATTTATAAGATATTTGCGTATTGTGTTCAACTTAAAAGTAGGTTAAGATATTAAGTCTGCTACTCAAATAAATGTTTCAAAGACGAGACTGTTTTCGGTAATCGGTACAACTTTCGGCTGTTTGATGGCAGTGTTTAGAATCATACTGAATGGACCTGATACGCTAAACGGCTGCATTTCAGCTCTCGTTCCTGTTCTGCCATGGAGCACCTATGCTGTTAAATAAAGACAATATTTAAACACACATGATATCGTGAACCGTATGTCAGTAAGGGGCGTTAACTCGGAGAGATAAAAACCTCACAGCGTACAAGACCATTGATTTGGTCTCCTGGGACTAGTCCTGGAATGACTTCAATGTCCGCTTTCAATAATTAAATATAATAACAATAATGTAATATTAATTTTACATTATTTTTTATCACGCCATAACGCCTTTAATTCTGAACTGCATTTTGATTCCTGCACATGTTATCCACATGTCAGAACTTTATGAAGATGTGAATGGGAATAATGTTGAATACTGCCATGTGCCAGACACGTACAAGAAGATCCTTGCACCCTTGATGTACAGCCTCGTGTTTGTCTTGGGGATGCTATTGAATGGGACCCTGCTCTGTCTGGTCGGCTGCACAACCAAGAGCTGGAGCTGTTCAGTTATCTACTTGGTGAACCTGGCTGTGGCCGACCTGCTGTACGTCCTGACGTTACCCCTCCTGATCATCAGCTACGCGATGGAGGACGCCTGGCCCTTTGGGGACACCGCGTGCAGGATGGTACGATTCTCATTCTCTGTGAACTTGCACTGTAGCATGATGTTTCTTATGTGCATCAGCGTGCATCGCTTCCTGGGCGTGTGCTACCCTATCAGAGCCATAGTATACAAGACCAAACGTATCGCGACCATGGTCTCGACTTTTGTATGGACCGCAGTGGGAGCCGAGCTACTGCCCACCTTTGCCTTTACGCACACTGGCAAGATCAAAAATGTCACGGTGTGCTTCGACATGACGAGTCCTGCGGATTTCCACCGGTACCTGCCCTACGGCCTGTTTACCATCGCCGTCTTCTTCCTCTTCCCAACATTACTCATTTTCACCTGCTACTGTTCAATAGTTAAAACACTTTGCAAGACTCGCACTAACATTCAGGTGGGGCAGGAGACGCGCCGTAAGTCTGCCCGCACCATAATAATTGTGTGTCTCCTTTTTGCCATCTGTTTTGTGCCCTTTCATGTAACTAAATGCATGTATCTCTTTGTGCGCACATACCTGATCGATAACTGCAATTTTCTCAAGCGGGTGATACAAGTCTATGCAATATGGAGACCAGTTGTAAGCTTAAACAGCTGCATCAACCCAATTCTCTATTTTGTGAGCTCCAAGAAGTACCCTGAAGCACAACTCTGTCAACTGTTCAAGAAGAAGGTCCACCCATCAGCACACAACAAAATGGACAGCGAACATGGAGATATCAATCCAGGGGCATCACAGGGTACATGTTTGGGCGTAGTCTTTGAGAATGTTGCAACTACTACGATCAGCTAAAGTCCATTTGTAGTGCAGAAGTATTTACACATTATAAATCCATCAATCTAAAGTGACATAGGAAAGGCATGTAAAATGAGAGAACATTTAGCATGCTGAAAAACTTTTATTTGAAAACAGACTGGAGAAGAGTTCAAAAATATTTATACAAATGGTAGAACAACAATTAATAATCAGGGAATAAAATTACTGACAAGCACAGCTCAAGCTTTATAAAACTGAATCCCAGCGGCTGGTGTAAACTATCACACATTTTAAGAAACAAAGATTCCTCACAATGACAACGGTATTTGGCAATATCCACGTAGTCTGAGAACTAGTGTTTGAACCAGCATCACCAACATTGGCCTGAATTATAGCTCCTCCTTGGAATAGCAGCCTTGATATTGTGCCAGTTAATTCCCATTTAGAAACTATACTTGTTTCACACCCCACAGATATCAGTGCGATGCTTCGTTTGTACTATATATGAATACATATTTACACAAAAGCATTAAGGCATCTTTAAATGTTCCTGAAAATACTTCAATGCACATAATGGTTGTAAAAATCATATTTTTGCCCTAGTTTACTATAAACTTTTCCACCACACACAATAACAAACAGGACCTTAAATTATTACAGGAATTACAGGACTTAAATTATGTTTCCATGCAAATCATTTAAATTTCTGCTGCTTTGTTACCTGTAGTAGTTAGTCTGTTAAGCACAATAAAATAAATCTTGCTTTGCTATCAAGAATAGTCATTTTATAGTTTCACTCTTTGATTACTAGAAATGATATTCTTTCCATGCATTTCAAACCAACTAGTGTTCATGATCAATTGGCTATAAATACAGGGTCCAGGAAAAACTACCCTTGCTATAAACAAAGGTTATGCACTACAGAAACCAAGGTTCTCTGAAGGGCTTGACACAGGGTGGTGGGTAGTGGCTCTGAGCTTAAGCTTCGCCTTCCAGGACGGGCCACTCACAGAGTGTTATTTAAGGACACTCCTGTGTGCTAAGGATGAGAGGTGGCTACAGTAGTGATCAGGCAGCTAAAGGTGGTGAGAGGACATTTAACAAATTAATTTAAGAACATAATAGACAGACATCATGCAAAGTGTGTAGGAACTACATCTATAAATGCTGCTCACGTTACACCTTTGCTGAGAGTATGGAGGGCATTTTAGTTATTATAGAACTGGACACTGCACAAGATAAATCTGACAATGTGCCCAAAAAATATAACCACAGCCCCATTCCTGGCAGAATGATAAATTAGGAGAGCAAGCTGTGAACCGTACTGACAGGGAGCTAAAGGATTACCTGCGCCCCCAATCGGGACAAGTAGCGGTTCCGCAGTCCAAAGGCAGACAGGGGCTTCAGTCGTGCGAGCGTATCCTCCTCTACCTTCCTCTTGTGGACGGCATGGAGACGTCTCACCTCCCTGAAAGGCAGCATGGCATTCACCACAGCCGCACCTCCGCTCGCGGCATCGATGCACCTACATGGCTGGATGGTGCTCAGCACACCAGAACCTTACTCAGAACACTTAGTGATCAACTTGTGACAAACAACACAACTTGGGACGCTTCATTGGCATTTTTATTGCTTTGTCAGAAATGTCACCTAATAAAAGTTCTATACCCACAAAACAGTAAAAATTACATTTGATTTAGCCAAACAGCACGTTATCATGGCAAGCACAGTGCATATTCAAAATACCTTTGAAATTCCAAATACCTCTGACACCTGCAAAGTACACACTTCTTTAAATTGTTTGAAGTACTACTTATGCGATAACTTACCCGTTAGACAAAAACTGTTTAGAAGCAGCAATCCACTTGATACTTTAACGTGATATTACTAAACATCGCAACATGATTAAAATGGTGCCGTGAATAACACAGATGCTTTATTCATTAATTTAACATCTCAGACTTCAAGATAACTGAGGTAGCCAACCTGTAGTGAATGTTATAGCAAGTGCTGTGTGTGTCAATCTATCAATTAGATAAAAAAATAAAATAAAATAATGAAACTGCATTAACATGCCAAGTTAAGTCCCTTTTTGGTTTGGTTTATGCACAAAATAGTCAGTTAAGCTTATTCTTGATAAGATCATAGTTATACTGCAAAGCAATCACCTAATCATAGATGTGGTTTAATAAAAACTGCATTTATGCAGGTAATTTTAAAAATTGAGGTTAAAAAAAGGAGCAGAGACCACTCAAGTTAGACAGGAGAGCCCCCTGTTTTATGCAAATGTAGTAGCATTTTAGTATGTTCAGTATTTTAGGAGTTTTTGCTGCCAAGTGCACACTGTTTGATATTTTAAATAGTTCAGTCCAGAGCCCATGGCTGTTACTGGGACTGCTCAGCAGCCCACATTTGGAATAAAGAATATTCCCACCATTCTACGTAACACCTAATGTACAAACATCAGTGACCTGCAGAGTTCAAGCCTGCTGTAAGCGCCCAGCCACTAATGCCATTATTACAACCACAGGCAGCCTGGAACGGGATTCCGGCACAAACAGACCTTTAACCGCAGCTGGCATTCAATGCTGAAGTCAGCAGAGTGACGCGCAGCGAGCAGCTTGACATCGTAAGAGGAGCAGGACAACAGGGAGAGCCGCCATTAAATGGCCACGGTAATCCAGCCTAGTGCTCAGCTACAAGCAAATAAATCAGACATTTGCTGATCCAATGGTTTTACATGCATGATGTCATCATCATATATGCATTTTAAGAACTTTTAAAAAACAAAACAAAAAAAAACATAAAAGTAAAAACAAAAAACAAAACCTCAAAAAAAAAAAAAAATTGATGCCCAGCATTCAGAATTGGGCTGCGACAGATCACTTTACAAGAACAAGCACGCGCGCACACACACACACACACACACACACCTTTTGTATTCTTATCTTAGTGAGGACCGTCCATAAGTAACCAAACAAAATACAAGATCTCTGCCAGTTTTAGTTTTTCATTGCATTCATAGATTTCCATAAAATGAAGTTTCAATTAGTCAGGACCAAAAAAATTACCTCACTAATCACGTTTTTCCTATGGTCCTCATAAGCATAGCAAAACCTGTACACACACACACACACACACTTACGAGGAAGTAGCATTGGAGTAGAGCCCACAGCAGTGAAACATAAAAGAGAACCGTAAAGGCCGCCCGTCAGTCAGCGCCCAGGGACTTGCAGAGCTCTGGCCAGGGTACAACACGACTCACAAAAGCAACCTTCTCCCTTATTACCTGGCTGCTTGTCTGCATCTCAGGGCAGAGTAAATGTACACAATGCAGCAACCGACATACGCCGTAAAAGTTTTGCAGGGCAATGCGTTTCAGAACAACCCTGGGAGGAGAGTACATTGTGCGATGAGGCCCATGTGCGCTGTGGGAGGAGTTTGAGTGTAATGTGGGCGTGGCCAGTGAGTGCTGTGGGAGGAGCGGCTGAGGCTCCTCTGGTCAGTGGTGACGGCCGGCTTGAGCCTCATGACTCAGCATCATCACCTGTAACACATTACAGCAGAGAGGCGGTTAGCACACGCGACCCAGCATGCTCAGAGACAGGCAAGCCAGGGGTACGAACACCGACACGCCAGGCACTGGGGGCCAGGACCAGCAGCAGTGCTCAGCAGGTCATGCAGCGTTATGACACCAGGACTCGGCATCAAGGCAAGCTTTTAAAAAAGGTCCAATTCGCCAACTTCAGGATGACATACACCCAACAAGAGTCACAAGCACACTTGGCCATAAATGGGTTATTTACAGCCATTCATCAACCATCTAAGAATTACAACTACACTCACTCTGTTTCAGATGGACTGTCCTTGTGGAGTTTGGCCCTGGCAGATGGTGATAAGTTCAGTTCTCCTCCTGCAGGGACATTGAAATCAGAACTGAAAATGGGAATTAAACAATTCAGAATGACAATATTCCAATTCTAGTCCTTACCTCTGATAAGATTGAGGAAGTATAACACGACAACAGCAATCAGGGCCACTAAAGGGGGGGGGACAAGGATATTTAGTCATTCCACAGAGGTGGAAATAGCAGGTTTAGTTGCTAGAGTGAAAAGACTTGATTATAAATGAATGTTATATTATTAAATAAATTGCCCGTAAGTAGGTTTGCGTCGGGGGAAAAGCAAACTGAATTCCACAGCCACTTGGCAGGAGGAGGTCCGCCTGCATGCCTGCTGGCCAGGGAAGAGGCTGGCCGCTGATGTGCAGCTGGCCACGTGGAGTACTTACAGCAGACAAAGGCACAGAAGAAGACCTCAAGGAAGAGGTACCCCCGAGTGTCGAGAATTGCCCCCGCTGCCATGGAGATCAGAGCCAGGCCCAGATTCTGTATGGACTGCATGCTGCAGACAGGAGAGGAAGCGAGTAGCATCACAGTTCAGGAGCTGCGTACGTAACCAAGGCCGCAGCCTTAAGTCATACAAGGGTCACTGACCACAACTGGGCTACAGCAAAGTTTAACCAAAGATACCAGCCATGGGCTGATGGGCAACACTTACAATCCATATGCAGTTCCCAGCTGGTGCTCTGGGACAACGAAGGCAACCATAGGCCACAGGGCACATGCCAGCAGGGAGTAGGACACGCCCAGCAGGCTCTAGGGGTGTAAATAGAGTGCCTAACGTCAATACACATATAGACATATCCACCTTCTCCAGGGTCTTGAGGTTTTTGGCTTTACCCAGCACTCAACTTCAGATACATCACCTCACCCATCCTGGAAGGGCAAATTTTATTAATTTTATCTAAAAATTATGACTTGCTATTCCAAACAATGGTTTACTGAATTAATTAATATGGGGCCATACTAACCCAAGACACATACTAACAGATACAGAAAGGCACGTTATACATGTAACGACACCAGTACAGGCCAAAACTGTAAACACTGTCAGGAGAGCTTGACAGTGGGTAAAATACAGATATGGCATCACCATAGCAATCCAGGGGTTCCAGAAGGTGAAGGCAAGCATCATATGGGAAGCCAGGGTGGTGACGACGGCCATCAGCACCCAGATTATGTTCCTGCCAGTCTTATCCACCATGAAGCCGAGGATGGGCGAGGCTGGGGCTGAGATGATGTACACAATACTGACAGAAAGAGAGGAGCCGTGGGGCCATGATAGCACTCGTGCAAAAAGCACTGAACCCCAAACTGCAGTCCACAGTGTTCTGGACAAAAGCCTCAATAAAAGCAACTAAAAGGAGAAGCTAGAAAGTCCCGTTTAGAAGCAGCAGCATTTCCAAGCCTCGGACAGCGTACAGTCGGCAGGTTTTAAGCAGACCCCATTACGTCACACTGCAGCTAAATCGCAGAGGGCATAAAATGAGAATGAATGAATAAATAAAGAGAGTGTTACCTGTTAATAGCACTGGCTTCAGCTGGTGAAAAACTGAACTTTTCAATGAAGAAAACCCTGGTGTGGGGAAGGGGTTCAATAATGAGAATCTTATAGCTTGGTTTCCATTCAGTCTGAACACAAATGAGCGATCTTGCCAAGTGTCCACCTGCCACCACCACAGCAGCGTACCAGACCCTGCATGAACGCTAACCCCAAAATAATCTAACAAATCCACAACCTGGTGATGGAGAACTGTATGCTTTTGGTTAGAACCTTGGGAGGGGGGATATTTCTGTTTCCACAAGACAGCGAGAGTTAATCTGACAGTTTGAACTTGACAATATGCCTCTGTTGTGTTGATTATTTTTTGTTTTTCCTACTGAGCAGTCCTCACTCATCTAATCGGGTAATTTTCCAATCTAAAAACCAGGTCAGCTCAGCCTCAGTTAAACACGTATGTAGAAAACTGCATGTGTAACATTTTAAGTATTCTAATAACCGACTTAGATTTGAAATAAAGAAATAAACAATTAAAAACGGAGGCCAAAATCTACTATAGCAGATAACCAAATTCTATTCCTGGGTTTTTATAGTCTACATAAACTGGACAACCACCATCCAGCTGTAGAATCAGCACATAAATTGGCCAAACGAGAACGAGCAACTCACTGGCCAAGCCCAATGAAGGGAAAGATAGCCACATAGTAGCCGACGCAAATGATGAAGATAAGCCAGAGACAGAGGGGGAAGTCTTTCACGTCTGACAGCTTGATCACTTCTCCTACAAGACAGAGGAAGAGAGAAACACCATGTTATCACCATAAGTGAGGAACTGAAAGGTCTAATGTGCCCAGTCAGCAGATTAAAACTGCCAAGGATGCAAAACCGAAACGCTCTCTGGTCAGCATTCCACCTCAGGAACCAACTGCAGACACTAAACCAAGAGCGTTCTTTTGTACCATTAGGCCTTTCCCTCCCCAACCATGATCATCATGAAGGACTGTAGGCAAATATCAGGACAGGGATTATTCTGCTCGGTTCTTTAATCCAAAGACTCACCGGTTTTGCCCTCGTCTTTGTTCAAAATTCGTTCAGCCCGTTTGTCGAGGTAGCCAAGGATCAGAGCACAAGCAAAAGAGAAGAGGCAGGTAGCGGCAGCTGCGGGGGGGGGAAAGGCGTAGCATTCATTCCAGTGTTATACTGTACAGCACAGGATGTAAAATGCCAGACAGAGGGCACAATGTACACGTGTAAAAACACACATTTGAAGCAGCTGATCTATGAGGGAATCTTTTTTCTAGAAAGGTTTTGAACCATAAGAGGATCTGCAGAGTCGAGTGACAGCAATTCATTTCACAACAAGGTGTCAAGGCCAGAGAAAGACAGGGCCATAAATAAGTGTATTACCAAATAAACCTTCAGCCAATTCAGAAAAGCCCATTACAGCACTTGTGTTACAACTCCTATTACAGACAGACAAAGCAAAATAGCTCCAAGATAATTAATCATACTCCATCTCATGTTTCTGTTCAAGGTCAATGCGGCAGGAGTGCAAAACCAAAACGACCAAAGATCACCCAGTTATCAAGTTACCATACTCAGTTACTTTGCAGGCAGTATGCCTGGTCTCGCTTCCCTTGCATATAAGTGTCAGAATGACTGCTTTTCCAAAGCATTTCAAATTCACTAACGATCAGGTGACAAATATCCCGGACCAGATGCTCTCGCGCCTACCAATCATCAGCACGATGCCCAGTGTGGAGTGTCCCATGGAGCCCCTCCAGTCCCAGATTCGGCGGTACACGGGCCCCATCACATTCATGTTCACGGTGCTACCCTGCAAAGAAAGCAGCTCAAGACGAAAGCTAATGCTAACAGGCGCTAAACCTAGTGGAAGTCAACTTAACAAGCCCCTTATTTATCACAACCTTGAAATTATTTATGGACGGTAATAAACTAGATTAAAAAAAATAAGATGTTTACTGCTTTATCTGTAAATATGTGATTATTTTATAAATCACTAAAATGTGCTTAGTTATACGTTAAATAATCAGTGCTTTTACCAGACGGGCCATGCTTAGCTGTAGACCAAACACCAGGTTCAGACCTCTCCCCTTGAACCAGTTCACAGCATATGTATTCTGGGCCACAGCCAAGGATTCACCCCCAATGCTGAAGTGAAAAAAAGCATTATTGCAAAAGTGACTTTCAGTGCTTGGTCGTAATAATAAAAAACAAATAAATAATAAAATAAATCCCATGCATTTAAAATGCACCCAGATGTAAGTTCTCTCCAAGCCTGTACAGTCTATGTTCAGATTTGCTACAACCCTGTGCTGGACTAAAGACAGGCAAGAGAATGCTGCTTGTGCACAACATCATTCCATCATAAAATTTATGAATAGCTAAAAGACAGACTCACCCAAAGACAAAGCGTCCAAATACCATCAGCCAGAATGCATTGAAAAGTGCGCCAGCAGCAAATATGACCTTAGGAGGACAAAGTAATACCTTTAAATGCACTTTAGACTTCCAAGAAAACATTAAATATCACCAACAGAAACAGGCAAAGGTTTCAGAGACGGCAGATTTGTGCCACTCTGGAAGTTCCGGCAGACTGACATTCCCACCAGGCCTACCAACCTGTCCGACGCACACAAAGAGGGAGAAGATGATTGTTCCCAGCCTGAAAGAAACAAGGCGACCGCTAACTCAAAAGGTGTCCACCCACTGTCCCCGGGACAATAAATCCAGTAATATTAAGCAATAAGACTGCCGTTATGCACACTGTGAATGACAAAAGTGAATGACTTCAAGGGGGACACACACAGCACTCACGTCAAGGCTGAGCCTAACTTATCTGCCATATGAAATTGTTTCACCCTCACTAAATGCAACATATGCATAACAAATGGAGTTTGGTGGAGTAACATTGGAATGCAATAAGTGGGGATTACATGCAGTATGGGTGTTTTAACAGATTGCACTTTTCAAGGAAACAGGACTCAACCTACCTAATGCCAAAGACTCTGTCCAATAAGAATCCACCCAGGAAGCACAGGACAACATTGGGCCATGAGTACCAGGCGTACAACTCCATGAACTGGGACGTATTCAGCTCCATGTCCTGTTACAAAAGGTTTGGGGTGTGACACGGACACGCCATCCCAGTCAAAACTGTAGATTTAACTCAGCTTTGAATGGCTTCAGAGAGAAAGGCCAGTGGGCAGGAAGCAGCGATACTCCCACAACTCTTTAAAATAAAGAATTCCAAGTGAATCATGAAAGTGTCATTATTTCTAAGCAGGTGACAATTAAACACACATATAAAAATGCCTTACTAACCATTTTCGTGTTTTGTAAATAATGAAAAATACTGTTAATGAGTGTTATAAAATATCCCCTGGAACAGGCACTGTTCCAATTTACAAAAGAACGGGAACATTTTTCGAAAGGGGGCAGAGAGAAGAGACTTAAAGGCTACTTCAGAGTGTAAGTGCCGTGTAATTATCAGGTTACGCAGCCTGTGAATGACACAGGGCAAAGCAGTGCCATCAGAAGGCGCACTGGGTGCGGAGCCCGTACGGGAAGGTGTGCAGGGCCGCAGGCGTGTCCGGGCCCCGGCCCCGCGCTGACGGGGCGCCGACGGGGCGGCTCACCTGTTTGACCTGCGTCTGCAGGGCGGCCGGGTTGTCATAGCAGAAATAACTCCCTGTGACAGAGGCAGAGTTTTCCCGTGAACCAAACCAAACGGCAGAAGTATTAATACTTATTAATATTAATACAGAAAAGGCGCCGCCTCACACCTCCAAGTTTGGGCGACCAGGGCAAAACTGAGAGCCGGAAGGGAGCCAGCAGCGCCGGCTGCTACTCACACATGTTATATATATATAAAATATATAAAAACGGAGGATCTGCCACTGAGCCGGCAGCGCGCGCGCACACACACACACCCGGATATATCCCGTAAAGCCGCCCGTCACTCACCGAAGCCCAAAAAGCACATTAACAGCAGCACCACCAATCTATGGGCCAGTCGACTCGGGTCGCATATGGCCGACATGGAGCTGGGGGAGCCGCCGCCGTCGGGGCTCAGGAGGGAGTCGTCCTCTCCATCCGCCGGGTCTCGCCACTCCGAACTCGCCGCCATTTTCAGCCCGGCCGGGACCGGGACCGCGACGAGCGATATGGGGACGCGAAAGAGTGCCGGTCATGTGACCGCCGGATCACGTGACCCGCGGCGAGCTCGGCCGGATCACGTGACCCGCGTGTCGCGGCCGTGCGTGAGAAACGCCCCCGGAGTGGCGTCCTTAGCGTGCAGCTTTCCTCATTAAGATTTAGGTTAGTTGTTTCGCTATTAATTTGTTCAAAGCCAGTTTTTTTTCTAATTTGAGCAATATAAACACGTAGCGAGACTTTTCTAATGTAAAAAGTACATCCCATTCATCTTGAATGAATAAAAATGTATAATATGATTTTAGTTTCTTTCATAGTCCTTTCTGGGTAAATCCGACCTGCACATTATAGTGATTTAATTATAATTTCTTGCTGGATTGTTTCCTTCTGGGGTGTCTGTTCCTCGGACTGTGAGACAAGAAACGTCGGATTGTGAAGGTTAATTTTAATATTTTTAATCAATAACAAGCAGTATAAATGGTGATTCCGGTATTACTGAGCATTATGAAAGGGTATTGAGCTGTTGTTTATGAATTGCTTCTTGAAATATTTTTGTTCTTGTGTGGTATTGACACATATCCCAATAGATAAATATATGAGTGAGCTGACTTTAGACAGTTTTAAACTGGGTGCACTGTTGCTTACTAATTCACGCAGTACAAGTTTGAGTAATGAGACCTTGAACGCATCAGTTCTCCTCACAGTCGGAAGAGGATAATGTCTGAAGCAGTCCTGCTCTCTTATTGGTTAGTTTTAACCTTTGACCCTGCTTCTCCCTCTAGTGTTCTCCTGCTGTTGTATAGGTTGCTGGGTGGACACACTCACAGAGGGTCAAAGACATTAAGTTTTTGTGGGGAGGGGCCTGGGAGAAACATTGCTCATTGTGGCCCCATATAATGTCACATGGACGTCCTATTTTCAGGTGAGTGTAACATTCACTCGTGTCACAAGCAAGGCAAACTTCACTGTGGTGTCTTCTAACAACTGCTGACATCAGTGCTCAGCTGACTAACTGAATAAATGGTCAAGGGCACCAGAATTTCATGTTTTTTGCTGTGCAGGCTGTGAGTGTGTTAATAGCCACATTTTGAAATATGCTTAACAGGACTCATAATTCCAGCCAACCAACATTCTTATGTTTAAAATTAACTGGACAAATTGGTTTGAATACATTTTTTGATCCAGTTTATACGTCGTATTTCTGCTATTGCTCATAATTCTTCTCCGGCCGACGCGTCCCCAGGCTGGTCTTCTGCAGATGTCAGTTTGTATTCCTCTGTAATTTATTCTGTGTTGCTCATCTGTCAGGGGATTTAATCTGTGTGCAGCAAACAGGCATCACCCCTGTTCGAACCTCTGTGTAATGGCAGTGCAGCCTATAAATTTCGCATGAAAATATAATCCTTTTTATCAAGAGAGAGGGGAGTTCATATTTTATTATTTTAATCAACATGGCATGAGGATGCAGTAAAAAATCGGTGTCTCTAAATACCTGACTTCTGCGGTATTTGCAACCTCCTGGCACTTAGTTCAGAGCCACTAAACGAAATATAACCAAATTGGCTTCTTAAATAAATGTAACTGTAGGGCTTTATGAATAATGCATCCCAGCCATCTTCAGTTTTGTGATGATGTCACTATTCAGATTCTGCTGTCTGTTAAGAAATGCCTCTTGTATAGAATCTTATCTAATGGAATTAGTGTAATCCGTACTAATCTGTGATTATAGAGTAAATGTGAAATATCCAGTCACGATTTTCTCATTCAGCCTGAACTGATTATTATATTTTCGCTATTATTTAGTAAGCTGTGCCATCTGCTTTGGTGACCGTGTAATCACTAGCTACACCGTGTAATCACTAGCTACACTCCCCCCTGATAGCGTTCCTTCTATGCCGTTGCAGCTGGTTGTCAAAGGTTTTTAGTGCTATAAATATTTGTGACATTTAGGACAACTACATTTTGCGTTTTCTGATTTAATCAATCGTTATAATTATTTTACCGTTCCCACGGGAGGATGGTCCTAGGCTACTGTAATTATAAAGGTTATTATCACATAGCTTGTGAGTAGGATGGTCGGCTGTGTGGTTAATTTTTTGTATCATTTGGTTTCATTTTAATCTTTAATTGGAACAGGAAAAAATAATAATTAGGGGCAGAGTCTGTTATTTTTGCATTTTTGTAACAAGGGTTGGAAGATTTTAGTTTAAGTATTTGCTTTAACTGCCCTCTAGTGTTTGATTTTGGAGTAGCAGCTTTTACACAGCAGTAAACCCGTGACTTCAGTGACTGGGCTTCCAATGGCAGGCAATTCGGTCATTTTCCCACCCGAATCAGAAGGCTGCGCTTATGGTATCAGTTTTACCACACCGTCAGCCAGGGTCATCGAGAACAGAGACATGATTACACACAGCCTCTCACGCTTTCATTATGCCCTGCTCCCCTAATGGCTAACAGTGTGTCTCTAGGACCCTGTCTTCAGATTTGCTCGGCTTTGTCCCGTCTGCTTGTTCAGGCCTCAGTTCCCAGAGGGCTGCTCTAAGCGACGTCTGTCTGAAAGTGCCCAGGGAGCCATAGAAAGAACGTTTAAACATTCTAAAAACGATCAGTGGGGAGCTGGGAGTTACTTGCCACCCAGATACAAAACTCTTACAGTTTTTTTATGTCGCCAGCTCGAGTTTGTTAAGAAACTCAGCTTGTTAAGTCATTATCAGTTATATGTATGCACCAGGGCAGTGAACGGAGCAAATAAATTACTGTAGGATAAAGACAGTCATTCTCCTTTAAGAAGGCGAACCACCCGGTGACATAACAGCAGCCCGTACAAGCCTGCAAGTCCAGTTTCCTGACTAATGTTTTTTGTTGCGGCCGGCTCTATTTAAAAGGGTAGTTCCCGCCCCCCGGTATATAAACACTGCCCGGGCTGCAGGGAGCCACCAGTCACCGCCAGACATGCTGTGGTGTTTCTGCGCGGTGCTGCTGCTGGTCGTCTCATCCCCGGCGCGGGGCAGCCACACGGCAGAGCCGGCCTTCAGGCAGACACCCCCCAGCCACAAGCCGCACCTGCACGCCGAGTCCTTCCAGAAGGGGAGTCAGATTTCACTGGCAAGCCCCCCAGGCAGAAGCCCAGTAAGTAACTGGGTATATTTCACCAGAGGGGGGGTTCAGGACTAGCAAAGTCTTACTGACCGACCAGTCGGTCACTATTGACCAGTTGGCACCCACTGGTCTAATTGGTCTTTTAACACTATGTTGTTACTCAATCATATATCCCCCCCATTTTGGGTCAAATTCATTTAGTCTTCTACATTTAATATTACGACGACAATATCTTAGTATTAGTTCTGTTTGTTACCCCCTTCTGAGCAGCAGATATTTGGTTAAAATGGACACTGGTCACAGGGGCTGTGTTCCTCACCGTGTGTGTGTACACTGCATTCTGATGAATAATGGATTTCTCAGGGGTGACCAGGTCTCTCGTTTTAATGATTAACTTTCGCCAAGGGGCCCCTGCTTGCTTACTTGGTGCATTTAGCATTTGTTCAAAACAAACGGAAAAGGCTGCTGCTGAAAAATCTGTCCCCAGGGTCACATTCTCTTTTAATATTATAATTATAAGACCGTGTACACAGTACATAAGTGGCCGCTGCATATCCCCAGATCCCTGGCGGTACAGACCATGTCCATTATGCAGGTCGGGTCCGACTGCAGGAGCATTCCAGGGCGTGAGAATGTGTGTATGTGCGCATATGTCTGTCTGCATATGTGTATGTGTGCATGTGGGTGTGCATACGTGTGTATGTGCGCATATGTCCGTGTCTGCATATGTGTATGTGTGCATGTGGGTGTGCATACGTGTGTATGTGCGCATATGTCTGTCTGCATATGTGTATGTGTGCATGTGGGTGTGCATACGTGTGTATGTGCGCATA
>JAODKM010000119.1:357258-371206 GCA_026780845.1 Petrocephalus sullivani
AGGAGCCACGCTCAAGCCGTACCCGAGCCGTACCTGAGGAGCCACGCTCAAGCCGTACCCGAGCCGTACCTGAGGAGTCACGCTCAAGCCGTACCCGAGCCGTAGTAAAGTCACGATGTGCACCATGTGAGCAAAAAATAAGCATCTCTCTGGTTTTATGTCACTGTCGCTCTCCAGATCCGGCAACAGCGTCACCAAGCCGACCCTCCGCAGTGTGGCTCAGGTAGGGCTTGGTCCCTGTGCCTTTACAGACACAGTCTGGTGTGTCTATCACACCCTGTCAGGGATATTAAAGGTCTAATGGAGACTGGGAGAGAGCCATATTCTCACTTTACATATCCATATTCCAAAGGGAGGGGGGATGAATAATATCCAGTGAGATAGAAACGCGACTGAACCGCACGCGACCGTACGAGCCAGGGGGGCGGCTGTCAGTCAGCACGAGTGGCGGCGACGGCCACGGACACCCCCAGAGGCGAGTCGCCAGCCCCGATCGCATCGTGGCAGCCATGGGAACAGGCCCTGAGCGAGTTAGGAGCCCGGACAGAGAGGACACCGACACAGCGGAGGACAGGAGCAGAGGCACGTTTATGACGCTGTATTCACACACATGGACAGATAGATGGATGGGTAGATGGATGGGTGGGCTACACAGTCTCTGTCTCCCGGGCCTTCACACAATATACATACCCCCCTACCCCCTGCCAAGGATTTATCCCAGGGCTGGCAAGTGGTGAGGTCCTCCTCTCAGCATGTGTGTATGTGTTTACAGGTTGTGCTAAACTTGTGAAGACCTGTGAAGTATGGAAAATGCTCAAAAACGTGACAAGGGAGGTAACTTTTTTGGTCCCCACTACTTCTGACTTAATTTTATAAAAAATCTGTGATTGAAATCCAAAAAGTAAAAATGCCTTGTCTTGCATTTTTCTTGGTTACTTATGCCGGGTGGTGGTTACGGTTGTCACAGTTGGGACTAGGGTTTTAGCCAATGACATGAATGGATGGTTCTCAGTATTGGGCGCATGTGTGTGTGTGTGTGCGTATAAGTGTGTGTGGGTTTATGTGTGTGCGCATGGATGCGTGTGTGTGTGTGCATAAGGTGCACGTGTCTGCATATGTGCGTGTGCGTGCGTGTGTATGTGCGCACGTCAGGCCGCCATACCGCTGCTTCTCCGCGCGTGCCTCCTTCTCCTTCTCCCGCTGCCTGTCCCTGTCCCTGTCCCGGCTTCGCTCGCGGTCCCGGTCCCGGTCCCTGTCCCGGTCCCGCCCCTTCTCCTTGTCCCGGGTCTTGCGGCGCCCCCCCCGGCCTCGTGACCGGCTGCGGCTGCGTTTGTGGCTGGAGCGGCCACTGCTGCGGCTGCGCGATCGGCGATGGCGGGAACGTGACCTGCAGAGGGCAGAAAATAAGGCCGGCGTAAAACAGCAGGCCGGCGTAAAACAGCAGGCCGGCGGGAGAGAAGCATGGCCGTCCATCTGAACATCTATGGATCTGCCAGAAAAATCGCAAAGTGAGAAATATCACACACACACACACACACACACAAACACACACACACACACACACACACACACACATCCAAAGGCGCAGACATCCATCCAAGTCTCAGGGTGAGTGGCCTACCTCCGTCAGCCACAGGGGGCGACAGTGAGTAATTCACACCTCACGACCGCATCACCGCCAGCAGCCAGCGGCGACCCGGAGTCAGGCTTGGGAAGCGTGACGAGGGCCAGGCTAATCCCCCCCGCCCCCCCGACCGGTGCTGCTAAGAGTTATCGATCCCCTGGGCTATCGGCCAGTGATTTAGTGGGCCACTTAGCGGGCTGAGACCTGGTGGTCGGTCCCTGGCCCGGCAGCATGGCCCGGAGCTGTCACCCACGGAGCCGCTCGCTCCTCGCTCAGCCCGCCGCTAATTCACACCTCTATTGATTCAGATAAGTCATGTTAGGCTGCTTGGGAGGTGGAGGGGTGAGTGAGAGAGAGGGAGAGGAGGAATACCCGCGGAGGGAGAGGAGGAATACCCGCGGAGGGAGAGGAGGAATACCCGCCGAAGGAAAGGAGGAATACCCGCAGAGGGAGAGGGGGAATACCCGGGGAGGGAGAGGAGGAATACCCGGGGAGAGAGAGGGGGAATACCCGGGGAGGGAGAGGAGGAATACCCGCAGAGGGAGAGGGGGAATACCCAGGGAGGGAGAGGAGGAATACCCGGGGAGAGAGAGGGGGAATACCCGCAGAGGGAGAGGAGGAATACCCGGGGAGGGAGAGGAGGAATACCCGCCGAAGGAAAGGAGGAATACCCGCAGAGGGAGAGGGGGAATACCCGTGGAAGGAGAGTAGGAATACCTGCAGAGGAAAGGGGGAATACCCATGGAGAGAGAGGAGGAATACCCATGGAGAGAGAGGAGGAATACCCGCGGAGGGAGAAGAGGAATACCCGCGGAGGGAGAGGAGGAATACCTGCAGAGGGAGAGGAGGAATACCCGGGGAGGGAGAGGGGGGAATACCCACATAGGGAGAGGAGGAATACCCGGGGAGGGAGAGGGGAAATACACGCAGAGGAAGAGGAGGAATACCCGGGGAGGGAGAGGAGGAATACCCGGGGAGGAAGAGGAGGAATACCCGGGGAGGAAGAGGGGGACGCAGAGGAAGAGGAGGAATACCTGGCGGAGGAAAGAGGGAATACCCGCGGAGGGAGAGGAGGAATACCTGCGAATGGAAAGGGGACTCCCACTGAAACGGCACAGCTCAGACACACAGGAGTATGGAGCCAATGCCTGTCATTAGTCACCATGTAAAAATAAGCATGTCCGCTATTATCTGACAGCCACAACAAAATGACTGATCAAAAAAGAATGGATGGATGGATATTTATCACCGCCTCCCTTACTATCTCACAGCTCTAGGGATTTCTGGGAAACATGGAGCTGACCCTGGATGTTATTACCATGGAAACACAAAAATGACACAGGGATGATTTAAAAGTTGTGCTGACCTGTGTTGACTCACTGTACTGACTGTCAGCCCAGTGGGACCAAAACCCTCAGACACTGACAAAACAACGCTGAGGCAATCAGAGCTGGCTTTTGTACGTGGAGCAGTGCAACACAACGCATGCAAGACGAGCGTACCGTGCCGCGCACGTCCCAATTAAGTGAGCAGAGCTCTCTATTAAGCGGGCTTGACCATAGCGACACGGCGCGATGAGGAGAGTGCGATTGGCTGAGATTACATAAAGGGCCACGACTTTCTGACTGATAGAGAAAAGATCACATGTTTAAAAATAAAAATGCACCCAAGTCCGGCTGAAAGCCTTCCGGAAAAGACCGGACACACCAGGCACCAGCGCCCCAAAGCAGAGGGGTCAAATTGAGGGCTTTGTTGTGCTAAAACCCAGAGTTTGGACAGGTTCCTTTAAACCCCTTCCTAAGGGAAAAAAAACAATCATTAAAAACAGCAGCGGCCCACGGCCCGGTCCCTCCCGCACGCCTGTTCCTCCCTTTAAACATGAGCACACTTTCAGCTCTGAAGCAAATTAAATTTACTGTAGCTAATAGATTGAGGCAAAGCTACTAAATGTCAGTTTCATTACCAGGCCCATCCCCTTGGAGAATTATTAGCTAATTTAAGGGTAAATGTGTTAACAGAGAAACCCAAGATAAACACCCCCCCCCCACCCCAACTACGTTGCGCACAAACTCCCTATTTTACATGTTTCTGGCGTGATTATCTCTTGAGGAAGGTAGGAAGGTCTCCCCATGGCTCCCACATATTTTCATTTCTTTTTGAAAGGCACAAGCCATTTTCTCCCTCGGCTGCTGTATTAAATCCCATCGCCTCTATTGGCCAGGGCAATTTCCTCAGTGAATTATCAATAAAGTAATTACAGCTATGCTGGAGCAAGGCCCCGGTTATCTGGCCTGACCTCCCGCACGTGCCGGGATCTGATCCCTAACCAGGAGCTGTTTGGGTAATTATGCAGCAGGCTGTGGCTCCGCGGCGGGCTGGGGGTCCGTGCTGCGCGTGGCTCTTATCTCGTCATGCTGCATTCCCGCTAAACGCCGGGTTTTTATTGAAAATTGGACATTAGTGGGGGCAGTGCGATACCACGCACGCCGGGGACAGGCTGCAAGCCTGGGCAGATTTCACTGTGCAGGCAAAGTCGCCGCTGCCTGCCTGCCCCCCCAAGGTGTGCGGTGAATCCGGTCCCTGCTGATACGAGGCGCGTGACTTGGGGAATAGGGGGGAAATTAATTTAAAAAATATATATCCTTTCTGGGTTTCATTTTAAAATATTACAGAGTAAAACATGTACAGTATATCATACTATGCAGGGAGTTATGGGGTTAAAACAGCTAACTTCAGCATGACACTGACACCGAGTACTGTCTGACACAAAGTTCCTTTCCATGTTCCCCTGGCCCAGGAACGACACAGCAGGACCACATGGTTTGACTGTGAGCTGCTTCACCATCACACACTACACCTGGCCTGAAACAAACCATATCCTACCCGTTTTGTATTCGCCATCTCCAAAAGAGCGAGCCTTAAACCTGAGAGGGAGAGGGGCATCAGGGAGGAATGGTGAGATCCAGCAGTGATGGGCACACACACACACACACACACACACACACACACCCTCTAAAACAGCATTAGATGCTCCCTCTGTTCCCACGGGGTCGCTCCAAAGGCAGCTCTGCGGCACAGTCACCTCGGGATGGACTTGAAAGCGACTCTGGTGGAGCGCTGAAGTGCCCCGTGCCGGGCCCGCCGAAATGCGGCCCACCGCACCAAACAGCTGCTCCATCCCAGTGCGGCCCGCTGAGCGCCATAGAAATACGCGGAGCATCCGGAACGTAGTGTTTTCGAGTGTGCTCCGCCCACGATACTGCGCTAATTACGACGGCTGTCGGAATCACTTCCCACATATACTATATATATATAAAACAGGAAGGGGAAAACCTCCAATCACACAGTGATTTTCCAGCTCGATGCTGGCATGCATAACACGGGGCACCACCATGGGAAATGCTCAATTCTCCAATCCAGCCTCGGGGGAAAAAAAAGACGTGGAAAAGTATAAAGGATCCTGGACATCCGTGTTCACCAGAGCCGGAGAAAAATTACAGACAACATGAGCACAGTAAAGCCCACCCAGGCTGACAAAGGTCAAGCCGTCTGTTAAAGTTCAAAGGCCCCTCAGATCCACATGGAGCCACATGCTGAGAAACGCCCCCCCCCCAAGTCGCCGCACGGTGACCCTGCCGGGCTGCCCGGCACAGATGCCCGCCGTCACTCGGCAGAGGGGAGCCACGGCGCCAAACAACAGCCGGACCCAGAGGGACGAGCTGAAGCCCATTAGCTCAAATGATGGCATTACGAAATGGGGACTCCCACCCACTGAGGTCAGCGGCTGGTTACAGCGCAGACAGGCGCTAACGCGCTAATACGCTGGCGGTTTTCCGCCCCCCCAGACAAGCCTGTGCTGGAATGGCCGTCCGAACACCACCAGCATCAGCATAGCAGACGGCGAGGCTGAAGGGGGGGGGCGGCATGTGAGGGGAACTCTGGGAAAAGCAGGTTCTAATTAGCAGGTGTGAGCCGCAGGCGGAAACGGCGCCCCCCAGCGCTTCCCCCCCATAAAGCGGTATTTATGACGTGACGTGTGATCTGAGAGCTCTCCCCTTAGCGGCTCTTTATCGCTTCAGTGTGGACGTTCCCCCCACGCAAGGGTTCAGCTGGAGAGGGAGACCGTAGGGGCAGGGCGTCGGAAGGCGAAAGGGGGCGGGACACAAGCCAGATGCATGCCGGGGAAGTCGCACGTGATTAAAATAGCACACATGCCAGGAGTCGGAGAGCCAATCACCGACAGCGGTAGCGCAAAGACGGCATACGATTGGGTATTATCCAGATGACATCGTTCTCGGCTTGTGAGTTACCCAAGCCACCCATCCGGACCTAAGTGACTGAAGGTAAGAAGGCCATGAGCAAAAGGTGGATGAAATGTTAATTTGTTAAATTGTTCCCTTTTCACTTTGTAAAACCTTCCTAAACATTTCTAAAAGCTTTATTCTCAAATGCTGTTCATTTTTTTATTAATCCACAGGAATCAAATTTCACTGCTGATCAATTATAGAATCGTTCTGAACATTCAATTTCCAGCAGCCTGTAAGTCTCTGGGCCTCCTGGGTGGTGCTGATAGCCTAATAGCTCAGGCGCAGGCTTCAAAGGGGCTCCTATGTCTCTTAATCAACCTTCCATGTCCATAAAAGCAAATTAACTAGACGAGCGGCACAGGCTGGAGCTGAAAGGCTCTGCTCACCGAAACGGACAGGAAGGTGAAACGCGGAGACACTGCGATCTGACAGGCACAGGCTGGCCAATCCCTTCTGTCGAACCGAAAGCCCGCTGCTTTAAAAAGCCAGAAGGACACCAAGTCCAACAGCAAGAACCGAAACTCTGTCAGTTTAGAACCCGCCTGCCCCTCAGAGACCGATCTCATTAACCAGCAGGCTAATTAATCGCATAATTACTCAGAAAGACCTGAGCCCCAGTGCGACGTCCTTGATGGAATAACTGAGGCGAAAACTGCTCATATGTTGCAGAAAAGCTCTAGAAGCAGCACACAGCAGAGCCATCACTGCTGGCCGGGGACGAAGCACAGAGCCAGGTCCATCTGCACCCGACCGGGACGCCGGACCACTCGGCTCCCATGACGGCCAAGTCCCGGCTCGCGGCTGGCCAGCGCCGAATCAGCAGGCTAATTACGGCCACCGCTCTCGGGCCGCTTGCTCGCCACGGACGCCGAAATCCAGAGCCTGTTTGGGCGCCTCTTGCATCAGCAAAGTAATCAGGGGAATGGCGGTGGGAGACGGGCATCAGAGACACAGTTCCCTGGCTGTGGGGAGTTAATGCCAAAGACGTAGCGGTGATGATGGAGCCGAAGCCCTTTATGTGGAGCCCTCGCGAGCGTCGGCAGCAGCCCACCCCCGCTTCCCTCAGCCGCCCCCCACCCCACCTTTGAATTATACCAGCAGCACTATAACCACATTTCCACAAGCAAACCATGACCTTCCGTTCCATTAAGTGAACAATTTGCTTCTCGGCTGTTCCCCCCAAGCAGAGGAACGGCGCACGGGTCCCGGCCGTGCCCCACATGTGGTTCCACTCAGGACCACACCAGGAGCGCAGAGCTCTGGCCGCCCCGACGTGCCCGCGGACCTGCATCTACACCGCAGACGGGCGACGGGTGAACAGGAAAGCCCCCCCCCCACCCCCCGACCACGGCACGCTGGAACCACGGAGGCTCTACTCACAGACCTGCTCTACTTACAGAAAGGACAGCGAGCGGACAAACATCAAACTAACATCTCGGTGAGTTTCCACCAGCTCACCGGGATAAGCGGTTAGTGGAGGGACGATGCATCAGGGTGAGCTTTGGTGTTATTACAAGTCAGGAGCTACACAGAGGAACATCACACACAGGCAGACCAAGACAGAGGAACCTGCACAGCCAAATGGAAACACAGGCACATGCACAGCCCCCCCTGGGCCACCCTACACAGACAGCCCTTCCCCCATGGGCATCTTCAGCCCAGCTATTCCTCAGTGACATCGCCGTGTCCCAGGGTCTCCAACTGGCGGCCAGTGGCTCTAGGACACCGAGGGTCAAGCAGGGGGAACGACATCCAGCTGTATGCCTGTGCACCCGCGCGTGCACCCACACACAGACACGCACACACTCAGACACACAGCCGCGCACACACTCACAGACAGACACACACATGCGGACACACGCACACGCAGACACACACCCACGTACGCACTCAAACACACACACCCATGCATTCACAGACACCCACGCACGCACTTACACACAGACACCCACGCACGCACTCACACACAGACAGACACCCACGCACGCACTTCCACACAAACAGACACCCACGCACTCACTCACACACAGACACCCACACACGCACTCACACACAGACAGACACCCACGCACTCACTCACACACAGACACCCACACACTCACTCACACACAGACAGATAGACAGACACCCACGCACTCACACACACACAGACAGACACCCACGCACTCACACACAGACAGACACCCACGCACGCACTCACACACACACACACACACCCACGCACGCACGCACTCACACAAAGACATGCATGCTGTCACACACAGACACCCACGCACTCACTCACACACACCCACGCACGCTCTCACACACAGACAGACACCTACGCACGCACTCACAGAGACGCACGCACACACACACCATCACAGAAAACCCGAGCAGGGAGGATATCTGAGCTCCACCTGCAGCAAAAATAAATAAATATTAAAAAATACAAATACATACACAAACAAAGTTTCCTGTAGCAACAAAACTGTTCAGTGTGATGCCATGGTGTTATTTAGTCATACTCTATGCAGTAAAGTCATCAATAATAATAATAAAAATAATAAAGATAAAAATTATTATTAATTATTATTATTATTATTATAAAGATAATAATAATAGATATTTTAAAGGATTCCAAACAGCTCTGCTCACGGCGCCCTTCAGGTGCCGACCCGAAGCGGCCGGTCGGTGGGGGGCGGCCCCATGCCGCGGCCTGTCAGATCCCAGCCACCGGCCCGGTCCCCGGCCACACCGCTCTCCTCTCCTCTGCGGTGCGCAGCCCCGGCCCTCGTTAACTCCGCGCTCGGCCGCTACAAACAGCTCGATGACAACACAGAGTCCCGCCAATTAGAAATAATTAGGCAGTCATTTTCAGTGGCGAGTCTTTTTAAGTGCATATATAACGAAGTAATGATGCTGATTAGCCGGCTCATGTGTGCCGCGCTCAAACGGCCGTGGAAATAATTATGCCAGTGATCACAAAGCCGGCACACATCTCTGTACTTCACCTTAATGCATTTTAAAAAAATCCACTTCATTACCTCCAGTAATTAATCCTCCATTAATTGCGGAAAAAGCCCAGTTTACCTCTCTTCGTTTCAAATTATCATCTTATAAATAGTTATGGTTCTAATTAATGTGTTCATTAGGAGGGATATTTTTCTGAAAGATCTGCTCAGAGCAAAGGTTCAGCATCTCTCTCAGAAGCACAACCAGCCCGAAGGTGCCGTCGTTCCCGAACCGTTTGCTTTCATTTTAGTACATTCAACCCCCTAATTGGCATTTAAAATCCAATTTGGAAGAACTTCAAGAAGCTTAAATGGGGGAAAAAGCAGGAAGGAGAGATTAATTTTGCATTCGTTTTCTGACGCAGTGGCAAAGCGTCTCCCCCTGCCCGACTAGATCGCAACTTTTAATGTGTTAATGCAAGTGTGTTTTCACCACAGCACTGGAGGGCAGCGGTGTCAGTCCAGAGCGCGTGGCCCGCCGGCGCCGTGGAAACACGCCACGCAAGGACAGGGGACGGATGGCAGCACCTTAATTGAAATTCTTAGGCAGCCATTATTCTGCCCCTGCGTTGTGATGTCCGGAAGATGGAGCAACTCCGTAGGAAGAAAAAAAAAAAAACTGACAAATATTTTGATCACGGTTGAGGTCAAGGTATAATAATCAGCCTCGCTATTTATCGTCCCGGCGTGGCTGATGGGTAATGATGTACGATCGGACCTCTCTGCGCACTTCTCTTCCGAATACCAATTCGCCCCGCGACAGGATTCCACACGCGCTCAGCCGTCGTAGACGCCGATGAAAACGCCGAGCCTGGGACGGCCTGATCCTCGCCCATCACTCACACTACCGCTGGAGCAGCGGGGATAATAACAGCCAGCCATTTGCACGAACTGTTATTACGGGCCGTAACCAGGGTGATTTGGCCGGGCGACACCCACACATCGATCAAACAGCTGGGGAGGTCTAATCATGTACTGCGGGGAAAGGACAGAGGTATTATGGGATACTCAGGGGGTGCTGTAGGGAGTATTAAAGGCACTATGCAAACTTGGGGCAAAACAGTGTTCTTGAATTTGTTCCCGAGATTAAAGGGCCTCAACAGCAGAAAAAAAAGGATGTTAACCACACCAGTACAAGTGAGTGGACAAGGGAGAAAGCAGTGTGAGAGGGGGAGACAGGGCAACGAGGCGGCATAAGGAATCGGGAGGGGGAGACAGGGCACCGAGGCGGCCTAAGGAATCGCGAGGGGGAGACAGGGCACCGAGGCGGCCTAAGGAATCGCGAGGGGGAGACAGGGCACCGAGGCGGCCTAAGGTACTGCAGCCAAAACTAGAGCAACGGCGAGGTGTCCGTTATGCGAAGACAGCGCGGGAACGGCGGAAATGGCACATGAGAACACAATGAGTGGCACGTGAGAACGCAGTGAACGGTGCGCAAGAATGTGGTGAACAGCAGGGAAGGCGCACGAGAACACGGTGAACGGTGCGTTAGAGCGCGGTGAATGACAGACAGAGCGCACGAGAACATGGTAAACGGTGCGTGAGAGCGTAGTGAACGGTGCGTAAGAATGTGGTGAACGGTAGAAAAGGCGCGCGAGAACACGGTGAACGGTAGAGAAGGCGCGCGAGAACATGGTGAACGGTAGAAAAGACGTGCGAGAACACGGTGAACGGCAGAGAAGGCACACGAGAACACGGTGAACGGTAGAAAAGGCGTGCGAGAACACGGTGAACGGCAGAGAAGGCGCACGAGAACACGGTGAACGGTAGAAAAGGCGTGCGAGAACACGGTGAACGGCAGAGAAGGCACACGAGAACACGGTGAAGGGCAGAGAAGGCGCACGAGAACACGGTGAACGGTAGAAAAGGCGTGCGAAAACACGGTGAACGGTAGAGAAGGCGTGCGAGAACACGGTGAACGGTGCGCGAGAGCGCAATGAATGACAGAGACAGCGCACGAGAACGTGGTGAACGACGACAGCGCAGTGAAAAGCGGAGAGAGCACGGTGAACCGCAGAGATGAAGAATGTGGTGCACAGGAGCTGAATCTGGCGAGTGTACACAGAGGCTGGGCTGGCACCCGGGGGGGAGCGAGGTGCCGCTGGGGGAGGGGGGGGCCAGGGCCTTTTGGCAGGAAGAGAGAACGGCGCTCGCGGCAAGTCAGGGATGAAAGGGCCGGCCGTGTCACTCCCTCACCGCGGTCTTTAGCAAATAAGGGCTTCTGACAACAAAGCGGAGAAGCGGCTGACAGCCCTTTAGAGCCGATAAACACAAAGACAATGGATGTGAAGAACCCTTAAGATCGTCATGCTTGGAAGCGTGTACATTTTTATTCAATAAAAAAAGGCGCACAAACAAAGCCGAGCATCTTTCAGATCGAATCAGGGCTCTGCGATCCTCCAGTCGCCCCGGGTTGAAATACCCGAGCCTGTGGATCAAACCAGGCCGCGCCGCGCCACGGGGTCCCGCGGTATCAGTGCAGGTTTACTAACCCTTTGACGATCCTCACAAGGGTGGTGTGGTGGATGGGGGGGACAGCAAAGAGGAAAAAAAAAGAAAGCAGTAATAAAGGGTGATTTTTTTTCGGCCCACTCTTATTTGCTGCTGGGCTACACTTGAAATTGCAAAGTGTGTGATGTAGTGGCCCTTGGAAGCAAAAGTGTCTGAACTCCAAATCCCATGATGCATTGCACCAGCCACTTCCCACACATTTCCATCACACCCCCCACCCCCCGCCCCCAATACTTTAATGCATAATCCATGTCATACAAGGGCCAGCTGGCCGCTGAGCAGCACTTTCGGGGGGGGGGCCCACTTTGCTGTCTTTGTTGCAAAGCAGACATCTGACTTTCATTCTCTGTGCATTCTCCAACCTCAGAGGGTTCATAACCCCCCCGGCCAAAAAAATAAAAATAAAAAACAGGCAGGAAAAGCAATCGGGCCGAAGAGCTGCATGGCACTTCGTATCACTGCCTGGAGATTGGGGGTCCTAAAGCCACCCCCCACCACAATGTGCGACCCCTCCATTGTGTCGTTCCAGTACCCAGTCACACCAACACGCCGGTCGATTATTAATTATTAAAAACACGCCCGGCCCTGTGGGCCTGGCCCCGGTACCATACTACAGTCACATCACTCCGGACCCCCCGGATCAGAAGGAATCGGGGGGCGCTCCGCACATTGTCCGTGCTTCCGGGTTATTACCGATGTTTCTCCGCCGGGAGAGTAGCCGTAAACACCACCAGAGAATTTTTATTCTGCTTTCATGTTTACTTATGCGTCTGCTCACTCATTTACACGCAGGGAATTCGAAAGGTAATATTCAAAGCCAAACTGCCCTCATCTCCCCCACAGCATTTCCATGAAGGTCTTATAATTCTCATTCTGCTGAATAATATCCCCCCATATTCCATATCGGGGCCTGAGTCGCATCCGCGCTCCTGGGCTCATACCCTGTCAGCGTATCAATCACGCGCTGCTGTCCACTCAATCCCGCTTTGATTTATCAGCCTGCCTCATCCCGGACCACATAACTCGACCCAAACCCTTTTAACAAGACAGTGACAAATTACGGCCCGGATCACGGCAACCTGTTCCACTTAGCAAACTAAGGCGTGCTTCCACCCCCCCGCCCCACTGACTGCATCCAGCCTCACTCTCAACTCCCACCAACCTGGGCACCGCCCCCCAAAGTGCGGCCAGCGAATGGCATCACGATTACCGGCGGCCCGTAACCCACAGGTCGAGTCTCAAGCGCCTGCCCCCACCCCCCCCCCGGCGACGGCCATTACTTCGGGCCGCTCACCCTCGGGAGACTGCGACACCACGCTTAGCATCCAGCTGGCTCCGCCCACTCTCCACGCCGAACCACCGCTTAGCCAGATTTCACGCGCCGACCCCCATCAGCGCATCTCCGTGCCCGGCACACGTCGCCCATAATTTCCAACCCCCACTTTAATGCAAGACGGCCGGCTTCAGTCGTCCGTTTTAATCATCTGTACCTCAGCGACATGGGAGAGAGAGGAAAAAAAAAAACCAGCAAAAAATCTACGGTTTGTTACAGACAAAACAAAATTAATAGGGAAAGAAGGGGACAGGCACCCAATTATATCACCATGATGCTGCCCATGAACGTCCCATGACATCTTTTCATCTGCAGCAGCCTAATGAAGACATGAAACGGCCCTTTGTGAATAAAATTAATCATCCGCTTCCTGCAGCCGTACACAAGTAAACAGTGGCCCGCATAAATTAGGAGAGGCGCACGCACGGCCGTGCACGCTTTAAGAGCGCAGTTTACTGGTTAATTTGGACGGATTTGCAATGTTAATGCCGCTCGATTCATTTAACAAGCACAGCGAGTATTTCCCCTTATGCTAAGCAGGGCAGGCGATACTCCACGCGAATAAAATAACATCACCGCCGTCCTGATAATTCAATAATGCCAAATGGATAATCGTGTCTTAATTGCATTAATTAATTAAAGACGCGCCCCCCTTTTCCACAGCTCCCCAGGGGGGAGAGAGGTCAGATAAAGAAATAAATCTGCCAGTCCAACATCTGGCCTTCATAAATAGGGGTAAAATAATAATTAACGGACATTAATCACACATCGGGACGGGGACGGCAGGCTGGGGCTCGGGAGCGTGCCGTAGAAGCAGGATTCGTGCCGTAAGCGGCAGCATTAACACCAGCGATGCCGCGGTTCACCCCATGGATAAGGCTGGCACCCGAGACACAAACCAGAGTGTGGGGTTTTAGGAGAGAAGACTGCAGCTAGAGATCCATCCACACAGGATTTTGATGATGGTGATGGTGTCCCCGCCCCCACAGAGCCCCTGGCCCTCACTGTCCCTGCCCCCCACAGAGTCCCCAACCCTCTCTGTCCCTGCCCCCCACAGAGTCCCTGTCCCGCACTGGCCTCACCCCCCTCTTTGCGTGCCCCCACACTGCCCCCCCCCTCCTCCCCTCCCCCCCCCTCGCTTCCCTTCCCGTCCTTCTCCCTGCCCCCCCCCTGTCGCGTT
>JAODKM010000119.1:371463-399232 GCA_026780845.1 Petrocephalus sullivani
CCCTTCCCGCCCGGGGGGGGGGGGGGGGCGGGTGGCGTGGGGGGGGGGGCGGGCCGCGGGGGGGGGGGGGGGGGGGGGTCACAGCACCAACTTCAGGATGGGTTATCTTAGGGCCTAGATCCGGAGTGAGCCCCTCGCACACCCCCCCAACATGGCTCACTGTGTCAGCTCGTCGAAACTCATAAAAGAACAACACCCTATAAATAAATAGTGTGATTTTTCCCTCGTGTTATAATTCGGTTTGTCACCCTTTTCGGCATCAATTAGTGGCCAATTACATTCCAAACCTCCACCCCGCATCCGCAGAATGGTGGCGATGAGCCTGAGCAGTGGCACCGGGGCCTTCGCCGGCCCCAGACCGCCCTCTCCTCCAGCAGAAACAGGCTTTTAATCTTCCATGCCAGTCGGGAACTTTATTCTGTTTGTAAACTGTGTTCAAACGCTCTCCTGACTGATAACATATAGCAGGGATCATTTGCGGAAGGGAATTTTAACGCGAGACTCTCGCATCTCACACAGGGAGACACTTTGAGTAATATTCATTATTAAAACTTTTTTTTCAGAAAAGCTCACATCAGCTTAGTGCTAAAAACACAAGCTTTCCCCACCGGAGGCCTGGCCGGGCGTAAGGGGAAGCGGTACAAATGATGCAGACGTGGAGCCATCACAATGAGTTTGTACCACTTACTCTATGCGGAGGTGGCTGCCTTTGGGCAAAGAGACTCAGACGTGGCGCACTGGTCACAAGATCGACTGCGCATCAAGGTGCCACCGTGTACCTCTCAGCTTCAAAGTGAAAGCGGGTCACAGCCAAAATCAGAGGGGTCCATACCCCAAAAATACAATCTGAGCTGTGAATGAAAACAGCGGTCTACACAAAAACACGAGACACCCTGTATAGACTATCAACTACCCTAAAACCCAAATGAACCATATACCAGTACTGGCTAAACACACAGTCGCTATCTCTATTTGGAAATTCGGTGCTATTTTACCAGTACAGAAAGCGTAATATTTTTTAACAATAAACAGCACTTCCAGAGTCTAAAAAAGAATATTATAGAAACATTATTTTAATCTTGAAACTCCCCTGAGAAGGGGAATGTAAAATTATATAATCAACATGATAAATTATTCAATTCAAATAAACAGAAAAGGGGCTTGACATTTCAAAGCTTACCCTGTTTACACATAAATATATATATATATAAATATATATATGTATAAAATAAATATAAATATAACACACGCACAATCTAATTAGGTCAGCCACATGTGTTCATCGTGCCCGTTCACACTTTAATAAATAAATATCCATCAATTAGCTCGCAGTGAAGACTGGAAGCTTCGGTGCAACCATCACCATTAATTTCCGGTAAACATTAGCATCACTGAGCCAATCGCGCGGCAGCCGGCAGTGAATTCCCCGTCTGTATGACGCCATTGTCCTGGCTTTCCTCCGGGCTGGCCGCCGCCTACTCCCTACCTGCCCGTGCCCCAGCAGTGTACCTTGCTGCCAACGGTACCCAGACATCACTCAAAGAGCTACTGGAAAACACAGCAGAGCTAAAGGTCGCATGGTGCTGCGTTCCTGGCCCGGGCAAAACGGATCACGGCAGACAGAATACATTAAAGTTTCATACCAGCCCGCATTGATACCATCCAGTGCGTGCTGGTGCATGTGCTCGTATGATTGCTAGAGGCTACCACGCAAATTGTAACCCACAGCTTTGGCATCATGGGTCCGCATTTGTGAACACTGCTGGGCCCCGAAGAGCTTTGCAAGGCTCTGCAGAGGACCCGGAAGGCTCCGCGTGCCCGGCGGCTCACTGTGACAAAGACATTCGACCGGCTTCTGAATTCGGAGACCCCCGAATTCAGAGAGCCCCTTTCGAACAAGTGGGTTTTGTCCAGCTACAAAGAAAGATGTAAGAACCTTAACAGCTATAAACCACATGGATATAAGTTTTAAGCCCAAAATACAAGCGGTTTGGTTAGAGAAAAATAAAGAAAGAAAAAAAAAAATCACCAGTGCAAACCCTGATGCTCCCGAATGAATGTGTGCTCTCTGAGCAAACTCCCCTGGGCTTAATTATGCTCAAATTATTACTTAAGGATATAAATAGTATTTCTTCCTGCTAAATCAGACAGGTGTTAGGTGAACTACATCTATTTCCTCAAACTCCATTCATGTATTTATGCAACTTGTCCAGGGACACAAAAGCCGCGGCGGGCAGCAGGCGCTCGCCGGACTCCACCTGCCTTCTGTCCCTGGATCGAGACCTGCGGCCGGACCGCTTGCTCCGGCTGGTCACGCGACTCCCAGACGAGCTGGACGAGGAGGAGGAAGAGGAGCGGCGCCGGTGCTTCTTTGCCCGCCGGCTGCTGCGGCCGTCGGCCTCGCTGTCCGACGAGTGGTACCCCATGTGGGCCCGCTGGACTGCTAGCGGCAGAGGCAGGGACACGGGAAAGGGAGCCGCGGTGGCGGTGGGGGGGTAAAGTTCCAAGGAAAAAAGGGAGGGGAGAAAAAGGGAGATACTGATTAAACAAAACAAAAAAAACACAGACTTAAAAGCATCACGATAGATGTAACATTTGCTTAAACGTTTGCTTTAAAGCAGGCTGAACCCAAGCATGATGGCCACTGAGCATGAGAGAGCAAGAGCCAGCTTTCTAGCCTGTATGCTCCAGTCACCCCAGACAGCAGGTTGGGGCAGGACATATGATGACAAAATTGCTGTTTAAAGTCCCTAGGGGGGGGGGCTTGCAGCTGTCCACAAGAGGAAGGTTATTAGTCTAAATTGCTGCAGTAAAATATCCAGCTGTAAACACGACTAAACTGCAAGCTGATAAAAGCTTTCACTAAGCAGCCAAATGCATTACATCATATATGATCTTGTCCTCCAAATGAGAGCAGGAACACGGCTCTCCTCCATGCAGTAAAACGGGAGAGACATCACACAGAGGTAGTTACCTGACATTCTCTTTAAGGCAAGCGGAATAGCCCGACTAAATGAGGCAGTTACAACTTCAAAGTCCAAAATTTGAATGTCATCTTTAAAATTAATTTCTGTATTTGCTCAGACAGCCGAGGGTTACTAAATACCGGGGACAAATGAGACGACACATCTGTCAGACTGACAGGACAGTGACGAACATATTTAATAAGGAATCGCTGCCAGAAACCGCAGTTTGTACAAGTGCATAGGTTCCCGTGGAAAGACGCGCCGCGGGGAGACATAACGCTGAGTGTCCCTGCGCCCATGTGGCCGCTTTGTTACCTTATCAAGTCTGCGGACTCCGCAAACGTCCCGACGCTTCTGATGTCGCTAATTTTAGGTTAATACCGGAATAAAGCAGATTTGCCGTAAGATGTGCGGCGTGAGAGCCGGCAGCCCCGATACATGCCAGGCGGCTCCAGTCCACGCCTTACCTGACACTAAAATCGCCTAAGAAAGAGAATAATAAATGCAGAAAGGACGCTTTTTCCGCCTTCCCGCAAACCCTGACGACGCAGTTACCATGCCTGACGCGTAAACAGCTAGGCTAGTTAGCCGGGGCTAACCGGCTAACCGGCACACGCGGCGCCCCCGGCCGCCCTCCCCGCCGCCGGCCCGTCCACACGGGCAGAGCGACACCGTGCTGTTCTATCGCCGGGAGAGGAAAGTGCGCTGGCAAAAGTCTTACCCGTTTCTCAGCGCTGTCCTCTTTATTTTTTAGAAGACAGTGAAGCAGTCAGGAAGCGCCATGCACCGCTCCTAAGGCATCACAGGCGGCTGCCGAGAGCATCGATCTCGGCGAACGCGAAGCCGGGACAAGCAGCCCTTACAGTAGAAGCCGGAGCAGTCGTTCGCATCATCTTCGACATCTATTTTAAACACAGACCTGTAGATATATGAGTTACTTCTTGATGAGTATTTATTTCGGACAGTGCCGATGTACACCGTTCAAAGTGACGCTGACTACTGAATATAAATTAAACTTGTCACATCCCACCATTTACGATTAAGTCTAATTACATTCAGTTGGATTTTTTAAGTGAAATTAAAAAGTAGTTTATATATAAATATAAATATAAATAGAAATATAAATATAAATATATATGTATATGTGTATGTGTAAATGTATGTATGCTACGTAAAACATGCCACATAGTATCAGTTATATCTTTAAACCATGTGGTGACATAATGGAATAAAATGTTTTTGTGTCAAATAGAAGCTGTAACAAGATATTTTGTGACAGTTACACCAATAACAAACGTGTTGTGGGGTCATTGCATTATCCCGAGCTCGCATTTTGCGATGAATTATTATCTTAAATACAGAAATATATGTCAAGGATGTTTTATATAAATAAAATGTAATATTAGGCCTAATACTTCATCTTTTGCACCCCGTTGATTACACTGGCATTGGTACGTGTTTCCCTGGACGTTACCGTATGTCTTCCAGCAAGTGTTTTCGTTATTAAAAGAATCACAATGAAGGATGTGTCAGATATGAAGCGGCCAGGAGTAATCTGAATGAGAATTAATTTTCAAAATAAAAACACGGAATGTGTAATTCAAAAATCCGTAACATGTCAGTCGTGTAAAACGATACTGGTTTATATTTTTGTGGTCCCTTTGTTTTGTTGTAATTACAGCCCTGGTTTTATCAAAGCCTCCTGGTGATACTCCTCAACTATAATTAAGGAATAAATTGTGCTACTCTGTGCTACTCACCGAAAAGTATTTATGATGGGAATTGGAACAGACAGAAATACATGCGGCGTAAAGAACGAAAGCAACTTTTTAATCAATATGTTAAACGAAAACGCACGGAACAATTTGGTGTTATTTCATTGTTACTGAAATGCACTACAACCTAGACGCAAGCAGATCGCACACCTATAGTAGCCTATAAAGTACATGTTTTAAGTAGAGCAGTTTTTTTGTATGAGTGATAAAATCGCGTTTAAAAACATTTCACGCATTCAGAGATAAACTAAAATCTATGCACTTGTTATTCTAAGTCGATGCCAATCTCCGTTTAATGATATACCACAGTAAATGATGTTATCCGAATATTTTTATAATCGCCCACCTTTAATAAAACTATTCCGTAACGATAAGGTTACGGTCTCCCCTTTATTTCAGAAATATAGACATAGAAGGTTCTAAAGACATGATCACAAATTCACACAAATAAAACTTTTTCTTGATGTGCTTGAAATTTGTTTTTTTTCTGTTTAATTCTGTATGAAGACACGTAAATGAAGATTTCGTAACTGAATGAAATGCAACTCGTGGCTCTGTATTCAACAAAAATGCCATTCCATAAAACGTTACGGAAGATAATTGGGGGATAATTAATGCTTCGGTTACAAAAGAATACTCGTGGTAAATAATTAATTAGACGAGTTGTTTAAAAGTCGTGCGTGGAAATAATACTTACTCTATAGATTATCAATAAACGCTTTTAATTTTGTTCCACCGCTACAAATAATTTCATATTCTCTCGCATCGCGTTTCATGACATACTCGGTGTTTGCAGAATAACTCTCTGCATCCCTGCGGCAATTCTGTCACCACAGGAGAAGCATTATTTATTTATTTGTCATATATGAGATACTTTCAGCACGCGCTTAGTTTAAAAAACAGCAATTAATAATCCCAGTGGCGCCCCTTCAATGCGCTTCGATCGTGCCGCTGTTTCGCTGTCTGCTTTCCTGCAAAGGCTGCGAACCTCTGACTGTAAAGAACGTGTTTCAGCGACTGTCACCGACGGGACTGTGTGCACGAAACCTTCTTTAACCGAAAATGAATTGTTTGAGAAGTATTATCAAAATCCATTGAAAGCACTAATAATTATAATATTGCTTAATTTTGAATATTCCCCATACTACATATATAACACATAAGAATAAAAGACATCATAATTACAGTTAACTTTATTAACAGTAACATTTATTATATTTGTACTAACAATAATAAACGTCGTAGCTGCAACATAAAGTTTTATGATCGCTATTTTTACGTTATTATAATTGATGCAAATTGACTTAATAAGTAAAAATTAGTATGCTTAATAGGTTTATTTATGATATGTCTATGACAATTTTAAACTCTTAAAATGGTTCACAAATTGCCCGTCTACCTTTTCATAACACTGTGAAACAGTTATGTTTTAGCTTTAAATCGTCCGAGGGTCTCCTTGTTAAACTTCAATTAAATATAATTCTTATCATTAAAAAAGATTTCGTGACTGTCAAATCGCACTGCTTCCTCGCCATCGACGCGCTGTGTGCATTTCGTGTCTCGTCCGAATCGCTCGTCGCCGCTACCCTCTTTACCTTTCCGGATCACTGTCGCTGTCTTTTTTCCGGATCAGAGAGATTTAGAGGACGCTCCTTTCCGCGTGCTCCCTTCTGGCCGAGCCTGTCATTTTCAGTTTTGGCCACACCCCTGCGGAGATCCGGCCCATCTCCCCGGTGTTTAAAAACTAAGGACAATGGCAGCGAATCCACGCTTAATTAAATTAATTAGTCATTCTTGTCAATCTTGGATTAATGGCCAATAGCAACCTAGTAAGAACGATCTGAAATCTGAAGGGCTGATAATGTTTTTTTTTTCCACCCTGTCGGTGTGGAGAACGAAAGGGGATCATCCCGGCTTCCTGAGGGGAGGTAATTTGCACGGATCAAGGGGCAGGCATTGCAAAGTATAAATAGTGTGACTTCAATAGCAGAGCTCCGGCAGGTCTGAACTCCGCAGCAAGAAGAATTGGCCGCGATCATATACATTTAGTTAAGCACGAGATTTGGCATCAACATCACCTCGTATTTAGGTCGGCGAAACGAAGCACTATTGATGTCTTATCTTAGGCTGTTGCTGAACTGAGCAAAAGAGAGAGTGAGCGCGAGAAGGGAAGCTTTTTGGAGCAGTGATGGAAGAACTCACCGCCTTTGTGTCTAAGTCTTTTGATCAGAAAGTAAAGGAAAAGAAGGAAGTAATAACGTACAGGGAGGTGCTGGAGACCGGATCGGCGCGAGGCAGGGACGCACTCTCCGCGGAGCCGAGCCGCGAGGAGCTGAACGCTATTGCCCGAGGAGGTGCGCGATCGCCCGGCAGAGAGCAGGACATGCTTGGGCCAGAGAGGACCAGGGATACGGGCAGCCCAAAACTCCTGGACGGTAAATACCTGCTCGCTCTGACGGCGTGTCCTCGTTTGACGGGTATTTCACCTTGACCGGTGTGATGGATAACGCATATTTCGTGTGCATCTTTCTGCTAGGGACAATCGCACCTACCTTTTAAATTTCTAGCAAGCAGAAACGGTAAGGCTAGACAGTATATGCTGGGGAACAGACATGAACGTTTCTGGGGAGGCGTCAGTCCTCCAAATACACGAAAAGTTACATGGTTAATTACGCAGAATTTACGCAGCATACTTTTAAAATGTATATAGGTGTTTTGTACACCGCTTATTTCTGCTGAGTGACAGGACTCACCCAATAAATATCATCCAAACGCGCGCCGTACGAAACCGTTATAGGCTACATAATACGTAATATTTACAGATTTTCACTTGAGAGAAAAAAAAATGTAAATAACTGTTCGTTGTTTAAAATGCGGTATAAAGTAATAATATATCATTTAGGAAGAAGTTAATTTGTTTAAAATATTGGGATCCATAGTTTTCGGGCCGGACCGCTTTTATGAGGCCTTGCCGACAAATATGCGTTTTAAAGTAGCGAGTAATTTCATTTTTCATTATAGCGAAAGCACGTCGTAAATGCGCGTTCATTCGCAAGATCGTAGATATTTAATCGTCGTTCCATACGTTATATGTATTTTTTCTTAACGCCATAACAGCGGCGTTTGTTCGTAACATTTGTACAGGTGTAAACAATTAACGTATATAGCAAAAATAACCTACGGATGATTATTGATTTGTATAGTATTCCTACTTCATGTTTCGAGTGCCAGCAAATAAAATTACTCACCGTCGCGTGCCTTTGCTTCGAGGAACACCGAGACAGGTGCAATAGTTATCAGATCATTTTAATTCTGTTATATTCCAGGAATCCCCTGTTAAGGCGAGGTTATGGAGAATAAAATCGCTTATTATTTAAAAGTCGAGAATTTACGTCGTATAGAGGAGTTGTTGTGACTAAAAACGATGTGGGACACCTAAAGAAATGTGTCTATAAATGTGCTGGTATCACGACGGCAATACATGTGAATATAATTATTATGTTGGGGAAGGTCCGGTGTAACTTATTATTTTTAATGGTAACCAAAGGTAACAATGAAAAATGACCTACTGACATTTGTTTATCCTGAACAAACTTTATGTACGTTATGTATTTCGTAATAAAAAAACAGCCTATTTGAATTATTGTCATGTTATTGGACATCCACATTAAAGGGGTTTCGGTGCATATTCATCCTCACTCGAAGCTAAAGTGAAATCCGAATGATCACAGGCTCGTCTTGGTCCTCCAGTCGCGAGACCCACCATGCATATTTATAAGGAGTTAATTATTTAAACCCTGTGTCTCGGAATACAAAATATCCGCGGCTAATATCGATGCCAAGCTAAAGCAAATTCATGGGCTAGATTTCGTTAGATCGCGCTGTTACCTGTCTCCGAAAGCACAGCTTTTAAACGGAGGCCTTGACATTCAGCTGCAATTATCTATCTATCTATCTATCTATCTATCTATCTATCTATCTGTCTGTCTATCTATCCATCTGTCTATCCATCCATTTTATTTATTTATTTCCCGCTTAATTCTCCACCAAGGTAACACGGATATGAAAGACCGAAAGGAAGACTCCAAGCCGATGGAGGACGAGGCACAAACCAAGATCAAACAGAGGAGAAGTCGGACTAACTTTACTCTGGAGCAGCTGAACGAGCTGGAGCGGCTATTCGACGAGACCCATTACCCAGACGCCTTCATGCGCGAGGAGCTGAGTCAAAGGCTGGGCCTCTCCGAAGCGCGGGTGCAAGTAAGCGGCTTTATGTCCTGTGCTGGGATTGGCGCCGCGCGTCCCCCCGCGTGCCACTGCGCCTCGATTCCGCAGCCGCGCGGCGCTTCAGGCCGAAAGCGCACGCTCTCAATAGTATTTTTACGTCAGTCGAGGTGGATGCAAATCTAAGTTTGATGACGATGACGAAGTAAACAATTTTTTATCAATACAATATTTATTAGCGTATTAGCATTAAATTATTTCCAATCATCTTTGTTCCCCCCAGAGGTTAGTTCAAATAACTCAATCCCTGTACGTAGCAGTATACTGATATGTTTTTGATTAATTTAACAACGTCATGCTGGCTCTGGGTTATATTCAGGAATCTTAAAATTAAACGGCTTTTAGACGGCACACTGTTATTGATTGGACACAGTATATGCATCCTTCAAGCATTTAGATGTAGTTTTAGGTAACAAAGGGTCCACATAAATAAGGGAATTAATGGCGGAACATCACTATTAAATCGAAGGAAATAACCAGACAATAACTGTTTTTATACGAATTATACGCGAAGGGCAGTAAATAATATAATATTACATAATTATTATGTTAGAATTTTAGTTTCAAAATGTATTATAGTACTGTTACCCGTGGTGATATCTGCGGATTTTTAACCGGGCTGCCTGCACAGAAATCTAATAAGCCGACTTTGTGAGGGATACAATTTATGTGTAACGAGAGAAGGACAACTGTGCCGGACAAAGACAATGAACATAGACACGGCTTTTGATGTGATTTATCAATTCCCGTAATATCTTATTTCAGGCTCTCCTCCTCTGTGCCCTAGGCTTCCGCATTGGATGATGGCGGGACCTCTGATTTTTTACGTGGCACAGATTTTTTTATAAAAAATATTTTGGAAACTATAAAAACCGGTGCATACCGGGTGTCCCTAACAAAGTTAACGAAGCGTTCTGTTGCCTCGCCCTACGCGGGCTGGAATTTTACCAAAGCTTATTGTGTTATGAGCAAGGATACGACAAGTGCCGAGCTCGCGGATTTACATAAATTATGTATCACTTTTGCCCGATAAAGATGCGATGTTCTGTCCATGTTCAATAATATCAAAAGGGATCATTTTCGGATTTAAATGCCGGGGATGCTAAGTCATAGCGTCGACCTTAAAGATGACAAAATAAAGTAGGTATAAAGATAAGAAAGAATGCAGCATTATTTCTCACATTTAGCATACGATTGTTTTATTATTATCGACGCTTGCCTCTGCTAAAGGATACATTAATCTGAAGATTGGTTTGCATCAAAATTACCGGGTTATTGATACTGTTTGCGAAAACGACGTAAAACAAAACAGAAACAGTTTTGCTTGGATAATTTATCCAGCGCTTTATGGGGGACTCAAAGTAGATTATCATAGTAATGAGACGCCTAATCTCCCTACCCAGATATTCGTTACAAAAACAAGGGCATTAAACGCAAAGTAGAGCGAAACAGTTATCTTCAAAATTGCTTTGTACTCAGCTTGTTATGACAGTAATTAAACCAAACCGTAAGGCTTTAAAAGCTCGGGCGACATAAATTTTCTTGCCGATAAAGGTAATTAATTTTACTGGCGTCTAATGAGCGCGTTCTCCTCAGATCACATTGCTCAGACGTGCACAGATGTAATCATATGCCGGCATTCGATAGCAGAGAGTCAATTCTGTTCTTCTGGGACGGTAATCTATAGAAAGATGAGACCTGTACGGGGGTGGTAATTTATTATGGTCCAATTTAGTCTGCAAATTTCGATCAAGCGTCTTCTCTTTCTTGGTAGTTATATATTAATTTACTGATTTCGTTTCGTGGTCTCGCTGCCCCTGTTTTCGACGACCGCTAATTTTGTTTCCGTGTCGTAATATTGTTAATTAAAATCGGAGGTTAGTCTCCGTTAATATTTCAGAGGTCTGATGGGATATTGTTCTTGTTTCTGCTGTTGTTGTCATTTTGAGGGGAATTATACATGCTCTCACAATCAGCTGCCAGTCACTATCACAAATTAATTCTTTCCCTGTAGGTTTGGTTTCAAAACCGGCGGGCCAAATGCAGAAAGCAGGAGAATCAATTACACAAAGGTGCGTTTTTTTTTTCATTTTTCAACCAGAAAAAAAAAAGAATTGGTTTCTGGGGAAATTTACTGCCAGGCATTTTGAAAGACGACCCCCCCCCCGGGCTGTCATTTTCTAATGACGCATATAAACACAAGTTTAAAATGATAAAAAACGAAAACTTATAAAGAAGTGTTGAGTAGCTGTGAGTTTGTCAAGGTCCCGACTATCGACATGGTGGCACAGGTGTCATGTTCACAGCAGCATTTACAAGCAGATTCTGAACACGAATGCCTCCTTTCTTCAGGGGTACTCATCGGGGCCGCCAGTCAGTTTGAAGCCTGTCGCGTAGCGCCATATGTCAACGTGGGAGCGCTGCGCATGCCATTCCAGCAGGCAAGTGCCTTTGAAGGGCCGCCCGCCTCGGACACAAACTACCGCCACCGCCGCATGGGCGCGGGCTTCGGCTGCTTGGAGCGCTGCGGCTCCAGCGGCCCAAAGCGGTGGCAATTCACAGATACCCTTTCTCTGGCCTTCTGCAGCACAGCACTTAGGGGGCCAAATATTCTCTACAACAGCTAATTATCTGACCACTCCATTAATGCGCCATTAACACATGCATAAACTGTCAATAAGAAAAAATGAATGACGCCCTAAATGGCCTATACATACGCGTATAAATATAATGCCCATACACTCATACTATATATATTCCATGTATAATGTGTGTGTGTGTGTGTGTGTATTTTAGCACAGTGATTACATAGGTACAATGTGTCGTTTTATATCGGTCGCTCATGCGCGGAGAGGTCCGTACTTATTATTAATACATCTCGGTTGCATGTTACTCTGTGTGGCTTCATGGATACCTTAAGTGCTGCATTAAAAGCTCACTAGAGGCAGCCATTCGAAGTTAATGCTTTTCTCCCCTCTCTCCCCATCCGTACGTCTGTAGGATAGTCATTGCAACGTGCCGCCCTTCTCCTTTCAGGTGCAGGCCCAACTGCAGCTGGACAGCGCCGTGGCCCACGCGCACCACCACCTGCACTCTCACCTGGCGGCGCACGCGCCCTACATGATGTTCCCCACTCCGCCTTTCGGCCTGCCTTTGGCGACGCTCGCGGCGGAATCCGCGTCCGCGGCGTCGGTCGTGGCCGCCGCCGCGGCCGCAAAAAACACCAACAAAAACTCCAGCATCGCGGACCTCAGACTCAAAGCCAAAAAGCACGCCGCAGCCTTGGGACTGTGACATGAGGGGACGTATTTTAAAAATGTCTTCAACATTGACTGAGATTCAGGACCTAACAGCAAAACAGAAGGCGTGCAAAGAAAAGCAAGGACCCTATTTCTGCTTTTTAAAATGAAGGACAAAGATGTATATGAAAACTATAAAGATAGGCTATTTATAAAAAGACAACTAACTGTTCGAAATTAATGATGGATCCCGAGCAAGTGGAAGGAAATTGATGTATTCAAATAAATTCATGATCCAACGTGTGAACAAAAGCGGGACGAAGAAAAATAACATCTACGGAGGAGGAAAGTCTAAAAGAACAAGATTATACGGCGAGTTTGGGATGACGCAGCTGGGATGTTCCGCTTTTCCTGTAACAAAGCGAACTGTTCTGCGCAGGCTACTATTTGATTTAAAAAAACGGAGGCTGGCCTCATTTTATTCGGACTCTGTGCCACAGTTTCCCCGAATGAGGAAACTATGGATATTTGTTGAAAATAGACACAATATAGGAGGTAATATTCTCTGAAACCTCTAAAGGTGTTTGCATGAAATTCTTTCTTCACGGATGACGTAAATTCAGTCAGTTAAATTCCATACCCTCCCTTTTGTGTGGACGGCTGTCATTCAGCAGTATAAATTGAACAAGCAGCCACTTGAGAATTAGGGGTCTGGAGTTTAGTGATGGGTATCCGGGGTTATGTCTGGAAGACCAGGATGATATCCACAGGTTTTAATTAATTTTGACTGTATGGTAAATTCAGCTAATTTATCGGGTTCTTGTTCAGGTAGTGTCCTTATTTGCAGGTGACAATAACCAATTAAGTCCACATATCAGAAATGTAATTTTTTTATTTTGAAATAAGATATTAGGCCGGTTATTATTATTATTATTATTATTATTATTATTATTATACGGTACGGACACATGTAATATATGTTAATACAAGAAACAAATATTTTGGTTAATTTGTGGCTTAAAACACACAGTAGGGACATTTTTCGATTTAAATTTCTCTCCGTGTATAAATCACGTGCATTCTACCTGTTGTAATGTTGATGTTTTTATAAGTGAAAGTAAACTGACCTCTGCGGACAGTGGGCGCATATTTCTTGAAAATATCTCCATAATCATTTTTGCATATGTTTACATATTATTTCATCATCTGTTAATGTAAATCGTGGATTCATCTAAAACAATATTATCGGTTTATACAATAAATCAACTACATTTTTATAATAGATGCGTTATTGCTTAATTTGTTGATTGTTGTTCATAATTTGTGTCAAATTAGCAATTTCGAAATAAGATTCTAACTCATTTAAGTTAAATGGTTATTTTTGTAATAAACAGTATTTCTTCGTATTCTGATTTTATAAAATATGCACAACGCCGAACGTCGAATTATGAAAATCAGTACTTTAAAGGTAAACTAATATTTTAAAAATAATAACATTTTGTAAAATAAAAACAATAGCGGTATTGTTGACGATTAAGGTGATAAATATTAGAATGATCATATACAACATTCAGGAACACTTGTAATGATAATAATAATAATAATAGGCTTAACAACAACGATAATAATAACAATAACAATAATAATAAATCAACAAATACCATGCTACTATTTCCCCTTCTCCACTAAAGTAGGGCTGTTTGTGCATTTTTGTTGTCGTTTTAGGGGCAATAATAATCCCCCTAAAATTTAGAAAGCAAGTCCTTTTAAATAACCCGTATTTCCTGGTATTGGTCAATTCCATTATCGCGTAAAGACAAACATTTATATTTAAACATTTAATTGTATGCAGAAGATTGACCCGGCATGTGTACTATTTGAATCCTATATCCTCTCAAAGACTTTGTTTACTATTTACGTTTAATCTAGGGCCCTACTGAAGCTAATGGGTTATATGGCCGAGCGCGTAATAGCTTCAAAGTATGTGTAGTCTGATTGGTTTAAGCTTAACTCATCGCGCTACTTCAGTGCTACTTCTTGAGTACGAATCCTAACTTTTTTGTTCGTTCAGTGGCTGTGGCTAGTTTGCCTGCAGGCAAAACAGTGCATTTTAATGAATAAATCGAGAAAAGCATAATTTCTCAACAGCCACGTAACATTTTACTTTTTATTACCTTGTGTGGAATTTGATTATGACGTTCCAAAAGACATAGATTTTTGTGATGGAAAACATGCTCCACATCTTTGCATAAGAAATTGCTTAGGGCCTTCTTAGATGCAAAAAATGTTATTTTCTATGGGTATTATTTGTTCGCTTTTAAGTAAAACTTCCCAAGTACAATACAGTAGGCTGGGTGCATACATTACGGCGAGGGCCCTTACTTCCCAAGTACAATACAGTAGGCTGGGTGCGTACATTACGGCGAGGGCCCTTCCTGTCACCCTGGACGACCTGGGTCACTGCCTGCTGCCTGTGACAGTGCTACAGTGTTTCACACCGGCTTTATCAGAATGACACCGTTTCCATTCGGCTTTCTTTAAGTTACTGTACCTCCATTTAATAACATTGATTTACACATGACTACAAACAGCTGCCAGGACATCCAGCTTACACTGTTAGTATAACATGTTCCAGGCTCTCCTACCGGGCCATATTTACTTACTATTTGGGGGGGAAATTACATTTTATGAACATTATATTTGGAAAATAACTCTGGCTATTTTCTAGACCCGGCGAGCATATGCAACAATCCACATTAACCCCATCTTCCTTGCCAGCTGCTTAGGCTCACATGGACATTGAATAATCTGTACACCTCCCTCATTGTTCATTATGACATATTTTAATATTTTCCAAGTGGCCATTTCACCTGAGTTGGCCCTTTCCAGTATGAAGTGCATCCATATAACTTCAGCTACCTGTAATTGACACAACCCTGAATTTCAATACAAAAAGAGTTACTGGGCTCCAGTAACAACTGGACCATTAAACTGAGTGTACAGTGATTGTACCTTGTGACGGCTTATATTCGGGTCCTAACAGTGCGGAATTATCGATTGCTGAAATTCTATTAGCAGAGACCGCAAATCTATGAATACATCTGTTGTCATGAAAGAACCAGGCACAGGATGGGAGCTGGGGCGGGGGGGGGGGGGATTCTGGCAGCTGACTCAGGAGGATTATTCATACTTGGGGTGTCATTCCCCTCATCTGAGATTCTTTAATGGTATCAGTCCATAAGCGAGTGAGTTCTCCCGCGCCGGTAGGCTGTTGGTTTGGATGGTAAACCTTGACCCAGAATAAACACAGTTTTTTTAACCATCTAGCTATGTAACTGATGGTTTTATCCACAGAGACTATTTATATATATGAAGAGGTGTTCTACTTATTTATAGTGCTAGATATATTTGACCAGAGATGGTCAGGTGAAGTTTTTTGCTAAAGCAGGACCTATTTTTGGGATTCGGGCTGGCAGACATTGGGTTATGAGGCCGTGTCCTTAACCGCCACGTTACCCCCCCCTCCAAAAAAAAAAGGTCACCCAGCTGGCTGCAAGACTCACCGACAGAAAGATCAGCAGGCCAGCCTGGTGTGAACACGGGGGGGGGGGGGGAGTGGAGCTGGTTCCTCCCCCGGTGATGGCGTTGTCGTCTCACGCCAAGCGCCCCTGGCGTGGCTCCTCCCGGCGCCGTGGTCACCGCGCGGAGGTTCTGCCCTCGGTGTCCGGTGCCTCGCGGTCGCATGCTATCTCTGTCGGCGGAGATGTGCGGGACCTCCAGGAGCCAGAGGAGACGCATTGCCGGCCCAGAGGAGGCTCTCCAGATTACAGCTGCAAAGAGCCATTATCTTAGAGCTAGTTTCCACACACTCTGCGAGCGTGGCCCTCAGACCCCGCGCCGGGAACCGCCCCCCTTCCCTCACCCTCCTTGTCTCTTCCTTTCTCCCAAAACTCTACCTTTTCTCCTCTGCTAGTTTTCACTTCCCACCATGAATCAGCAGCCCTCCTATCAACTACTGCAAAGTGTTTTCACAAAGACCAAGGTTTCCGCATGGTCAGAATCAGGAGCATCCCCCCCGAAACTCCCACCTACTCCAAGTCCATTCCCACCCTGCTGCTCAGATTTCACATATTGTAATTGCTGACCAAGAACCTGAATAATTGTTTGGTCCTAATCAGCTGGAAGCTGTCTTTGGAAACAAGTGCATTAATGTAACTTTTTTGTGGCTTTGGACAGAAGGCTCTGCAATGAATAACTGTGAACATGTACCTATGAGGTACCAAGGATGTGACGGGATCCTGTGAGTCGTAATGCGAGGGGGGCTTTCAGGCCCCGACCGGGCCGTCGGCCTGGTCTGTGGTGGGTGTGAAACACACAGCGAAGTTGTGGCGTCAAAGACCAAATGTAAACGAGGCGCCTCCCCTGTGCCAGAAACTAGCAAGGGTTAGAGGGGCAGCTGAGGGTACTGGCTCTGCCAGGCGCGAGCGTCCGGAGAGGCAGACGGGACCACGGACTCCAGGAGAGGTTAGGGATGAAAGCGGCACTTCAAAGGCCAGAACGAGGAGCCAGGGTGAAGGAACAAAACGCAGCTTGTGCTGTGCATGGGCTGTGCATGGCCTGCGCTTGGGCTGTGCATGGGCTGCGCTTGGGCTGTGCATGGGCTGCGCTTGGGCTGTGCATGGGCTGCGCTTGGGCTGCGCTTGGGTTGCGCTTGGGCTGCGCTTGGCCTGCGCTTGGGCTGCGCTTGGGCTGCGCTTGAGCGCCACTTGAGCCGAACAATTAGGATGCAGAGTTGCCTGGAGTCGTCACATGTGTGTGGGTCTGAGTTATGCGTATATTACATTTCGGCGCCCAAACCCCCCCACAATGGGAAGAAAGCCTGTTATTGTCACATTGCGGGGACAATCTATTTGGCAAAATTCAATTTTATAAAATCTGTGACTGCAATTAAAAAACTAGAAATGCCAAAAATTGTATGGTTAAGGTTAGGGCTGGGTAGGGGTTAAGGGTGTTGTGACTGGGATTAGGGTTATGCCCACAGGAATGAATGAAGAGTCCCCTCAGAGATATAAATACCAATGTGTGTGTGTGTGTGTGTGTGAGTGTGTGTCTGTATGTGTGTGCATGCATGTGTGTGCGTATCTGTGTATGTATATGTGTGTGTGTGTGCATGCATGCATATATGTGTGTGTGTGTGTGTGTGTGTGCGTGTGTGTGAGTGTGTGTCTGTATGTGTGTGCATGCATGTGTGTGCGTATCTGTGTATGTATATGTGTGTGTGTGTGCATGCATGCATATATGTGTGTGTGTGTGTGTGCGTGTGTGTGTGTGTGAGAGGCCGGTTTGGGTTGCAGCCCTAATAGCAGTGCCCCCCCGAGCTCCTGTTCTGTATATGATTTCAATTTGATGATAAGTGTGTGAGTACATGCACTTACTCTCAAGGAAAGCGCCCAGACCTTGAGGTGATTTGTCCTTTCCTGCCCCCCCCCCCCATCCCGTTCTGTCTGAGCGGGGCCAAACAGGACGAAGCCCGCACACTCTCGTGGCTTCGTGATTGCGAGTCCTCGTCAGCGGCAGAAGGAGGCTGAAATCCTGGCAGCCTATAGCGCTGTTTAAAAGTCAAGTGGCCTCGTGCTGGATTACAGCAGCATTTCTGTGCTGGTGGGGGCGCTGGGGGCGATGCCAGCTATTTCTATACCTCCCCAGATAAGGTAGTGACATTACAGCCGCTCTGGCAAATGATGTCTACAAAGCTGCTGGTTCTCAGATCTGCACTGGCGTAAATAAATGGCCCAAATGAAGCTGGTACGCAGAAGCACATGTACCACCGCGTTCCGGGGGGGGGGCGGAGAACGGGCTGACGGGGGGGAGGTGGCAGGAGGCTGGAGACAGCTTGGCTGAGGCCGGCTCGTATTTTACAGTGCGGGGGCAGGACGCAGGAAGGCCTCATGTCCCCGGCATTTTATATGGACGTATTTATTGACCCGCTTCCTGCCGCAAAAAATGGTATCGACAGGTGCATTGGTATGCTAATGTGGCAGGCCGCGTGCGGGTCCTAGCGCTCGATTAACGTGCAAAAGACAGAGCCCCCAGCGTGTTATGAGAGTGTATGAGGGGCCTGCTGGGAGTGCTCAGCCCAGGCTGGGAGTGTTCAATCTGGGAGTGCTCAGCCCAAGCTGGGAGTGTTCAATCTGGGAGTGCTCAACCCAAGCTGGGAGTGTTCAGTCTGAGCTAGGAGTGTTCAGTCCGAGCTGAGAGTGTTCAGTCCGAGCTGGGGGTGTTCACGCTGAGCTGGGGGTGTTCACGCTGAGCTGGGGGTGTTCACGCTGAGCTGGCTAGCCCCACAGGCAGACAGCCACACTGACGGGGACAGTGGAATGTGCCCTAATATAATCTAATGTAATGTAAATCAACCTTACAAGTTTAAAAAAATGCATTATGGCCAAGTCAGAGGCAAATGGAGCTTTGAGGAGACTTAACAAGACCTCCTCCACTCTATTGGATTACAGTGTTGGCTCAACAATCTGGCTCCGCCTAATTAAATAGCCCTGCTTTAGCTGCCATCAGGCTGCGGCCGGGGCTGAGTGTGTTAGAGAGGGACGCTATCTCATCCTCAAATGGATGCAAAAATAGATCTCACAACTTAGCTCTCTGTCTGCCTCGGCCTGTGCGGCTCAGTCTCACACTCTCTCCCTCACGCACTTGCTCGCAATAATATTGCCTAATTAGAAAAGTTACCCAATGAAGACGCACAACCGCTCGAACCTCATGAGTGAGCAGCGTGCATGCTGACCCCCCGTAAATGCTCAGCCCCAAGCCAGGGGACAGGTGGTTACCTGTCTCTTTATTCATTACAGACGCTGACTCTCTATTGGCTGTAATAAACCAGCAAAGATATAATATTAAAAAATATTTTTTCCACCACACCACTGGGTGGCACTGTGTGCGATTGGCACACAGAAAGGCTACTTGTGATAATTGCGTATAGAATTTTTAAGTGACGGATGCAAATGATTTCAAAAATAGAAACCCCGAAAAGTGGTGACACGTGGCATGTCGTTGAGCCCGTCTCATAGACCCTTTGTCAAACGTATGAGTCGCATGAATACAATCGAGAGCAATCCAAGTGGCAAGCATTGGAAAGGCAGACAGAAATCGCGAAATTCCATGCCGGGCAGGTCGGCCGCGTGATCCGAGGTTCTGCTAGAGATTGTGGATCTCATGGCAGCATATCATTTTGGGCCCCCAACTCTGACCAGTCCAATTAAGTTCCAGATTTTTCGCCCTAACTTTCCTTCCCAGTGCGACGCCCCGGTTAGTGACAGCAGTGCGGTAGGCGATAGGCTGCACCTCCATTTGCAAGGTGTGTCTTGAGTGACGGGGAGGGGGGGTCACGGACAGAGGAGGAACAGGGAGGGTGCAGATAAGACTAGTGGGAGGAAGAGGTGGGGGGTGGGCAGGGAGACTCAAGAGAGTCTGAGTGGCTGCACTTTGTTATTTTGAAGAAAGTCTCAATGACCCATGTCACTATCTCAATGAGCATGGGCGGAGTTTTCAAGAGGTCACACGCGGCCCCCCCCCGCCTTTGCAGCACTCTCAAAGCGGCTGTAGGGGACAGGCTGCAGATTCCAGGGGCAAAGCAACGGCCACCAAATCTCCCACACGAGCTGCGCAGGAAACGCCAGTCACTGCGTTGCATCAAAGGAAATCCATGTCTATGGGACATTTGTTTAATTTTCACCTCAGTAACATGGAAAGTTTACACCGCCAGCAATAAAAATCAAAAGTCAACTCTAACTTCAGCACATCAAAGTCAGCTTCATGTTTCCTGCACAAACTCCCTGCGTTTGATTAAAGTTTTAAACTGAGGGTTAGATTCAGGCATGATTTGCCGTCTATATACAAACCTTTCCTTGTACATTCTTTCTGAGGCACTTGACACCGTCGTCACTCTTCGCCGCCAATCGCTTGCCGTGCATTTGGTTTTATCGTAACCTTAACACCGGTCACCCGGCCTCTCCCCCCCCCCCCGAGACATAAAGCAGACCCCCGATGCGTGGCAGAGATGCCCACTAGCTGCTTTGACCCCCCCAAGTCTTCCTGGGGGTTGTGTTTGTGACCACAGGAGGTTTTTATGTGACTCCCCAATTACAGAGGCGGGGGGAACGAGCAGAGGGCTGAGAATCGCCATGCGCTGGATCCCCCAGCCGGGCCGGGCCTTTATATGCATACCACAAGGCCCCCCCCAGCAGCAAAGCTTCTCCTTGGGCCCTCTTTATTTAAGAACAGTCTTCTTCTTTTCCGGGGGAAGCCAGTCCGCCGGCATCAGCTCTCCGGCAGCCAATCCCGCGGCGCGGGCCGGCCGCGATGCTTCCGGATGGACAGAGTGCCCCCCGTCACGGGGCTCTCATTGGCTTCCATTAATTTGCCATAATTGGTGAAAACGATGCCCAATGAAGCAATTAAAAAGAAGCAAGAGGCTGATTCCATTATCAAAGTTTTAATGAAATAAATGAGGAAGGGGGGGTGCCCATAGACTCCAAACTCGCCAAAGTGCGGTCAGGCCAGGGAGCGGGCGGGGAGAGAATGAGAGAGGGGTGCGTTTCCCCGTATAAAACGCGAGTCCCTCTGGCACCATTATATAAGCATACATACAGGACAGTAAAAATGGAAGACGACACTTTAAATGACATTATTATAAAATGCAATACTCCTAGAATGATCCCTTATTAAATTAGACTCTATGATCCAAGATGAATTTCCCGTCGCCCTAATCCATCAAGACGGGAATATTAAAAGATAGGTCTCAAAAGCCATTAGAATCCCGCTCAGTCTTTACTTTCATTATTTTGAATTAAGGCCCTGCTGGGGGAGAAGCTCTTAATGAGAGTTACTGTGATTTGCTGGCTTCAGCCCCACTTCTGACAAGTAAAATATTAACTCCTCAGTCACAGCTGTCTGAATTAAAATACTTTGTAGCTGTGGACGCACAAATTAAATTGGCCTTTTATGTTCCTTACAAGGCTGACCCCCTATGGGGCCATGGGAGGCGAGAGCTAGGCCGCCTGCCCGCCAACAGGCCGGGAAGCTGATCGCTACACGGGCCGCCGTCGTAGGCAGAGCCTGCCCGGGCATAACGGGCCCCAACCCCCCCCCCCAGGGCCCCAGGCCTGCTTCACTCTAAAAGCCCCACCCCTACCCACGAAATCAGCTCCAGAAAGTGGCCCGTTTCGGGTGTCGAGGTCGGGCCTCCGACGTCCAGCAAGACCAGGACTCCCCCAGCCGGCTGGCATGCCCTCTGGAGCAGCCCATAATAATCCCATTTTGCCAGCCCCGTGCGGGCGGAGCGGCGCAAACCACTGCAAACCCAGCTGCTTTATTCACGACTTAATAAGCCGAAAACAAGTCAAATTTCTATTGATCTCCGGGCTCTTACTCCGCGCCTAATAAAGAGCGGGCGCGCGGTTTCCGCTGCCAAGCGCTGCCGTTGCCTGGCTTCTCCGGGAGGCCCGCGCACTTCGAGGGGTCATGCCGGCGCAGTTCGGATGAAAAAGCTGAGAGCATTCCTCTGCCTGAGTCCCCAACAGTCCCCCCCCCCGCCTTCTCTCTCCGTTTGAGGTCTTTAGAAACGATCGATTTCAGGGAGATGGAAACAGAGCAATGACCTTTGAGTCTGGAAATGTTACACTTTAAATCGTTAGATTTTAAAACACACCCAGGGATATATCACCTCTCCCCCTCGAAAAATAAACAGGATAAATAAATAAATGAAGGAAGTGGATAAAAAGCAAGACAGACGCGAGAATAATATCATGCATTTATCTCTCGACTGAAACTATCTGCTTTGGTGATTTAAACTCCTCCAGCTAGCTGGCCTCTGCCGCACTGCACTGCCAGGTGACCTCTGACCCTCCTCTGCTGTCTCTTACTGGATCAGGCCGGGCTCGGCCTGTAGCTCTGGCTCACTGATGTGTCACAGATGGTCCCGGGCTCATCCTACGGGTGCCCACAGTCACATCTCTTTCGGCGTCGGTGAAAACCAACTCGACACCACATCTTGGAGACCGTGATCCGCTGTTCAAAGCATCCCAGAAAGTTCCAGATGCTGGCGTCAAAGCATCTTATGGCTGACGAGCATGTCTATTGATTTATTGTCGTTTTTCAAGCTGTACATCATTACTTAAGAACCCGTAGATTCTGGATGACGGGGCTCGACGGGCACAAAGGATGATTATAAATGTTATCTTTACGTTTTCCGATCAAACCAAAGGGCGTTTTGACGGAGCTCCTGCCAGGGTTACTCTCAGTGAATGCGGAGGGGCAGGCCGTCACCGAAATGACGGCTGACAGTCTGTGGCGGGGAGAACCACTTCATAATCGCTCCTGATAATTGGCCCGGCTCGCCTTAAGATGCCGCGCCCGTCGATAAACAGGACAGCTCAGCACTCAATTAGGCTCCAGCTTTATTTATGCTCCTCGTTTGTTTTGTTTCTGTCTGCCGGCTATCTCTGCGTTGTCTTCCAGGTTTATCTGCCTCCCCCGGTGAGGACGCCGACGACAGAGGGTCACCCCTGAGGCAGTCCTCGCGACGAACCGGGTGCAGTTTCTGATCGACCGATATATCTTTTCTGGGACAGAGCGAGCGGGAGCACGGTTTTCAAAATGACAAAATCCATCCCTCCGCATCGATTAGTTATCCCTCCATCATTCAGTGACCACCTCCAGCATTGCTGTCCACCTCCCAAATGATTCGCTATTGATCCTGCCCGGTGATTGGTCGGGCCGTAATTTGAGATGGACGTTGACAAATGGCTGTGAGCCGTTTTTTCCTCTGCCCCCTCCCATGCGTTTCCTCTCCTCCCGGTGATGAAGTCATAACATGAGCGACACTGCCAGGGGGGGGGACCCATCGGAGTTGCGGTAACCTTTCAGAAGCATCGAAGACCAGCCCCCCCCCACCTCCTACTGCCTGTTTCCTGTTGTCTTTCAGGCGTCTCCGATCTCCCAGGTGCTCCTCAGACGTTTCTCATAAACGCGTTTCCACAGTAATAGCGCTGGGGTTCTGGGATGGCCCAGCCCAAAGGTGGCGGGAATAGAGAAAAACGACAGACTCCGCGGACCAAAGTGGGGCCGCGGAAGCCGCTTACAGCTGGGAAGAGTTAGCTGAAGTATACCGGAGATGAGCTTATCGGCTTTTACCGCCATTCTTTTATTCAGTTTATAATGCTGAAGGCATTTCGGAGTGTAGGCCTCTGAATAGTGCAAGTGCCTTCTGGTCAAGCTTCCTGTCCCCGGACCACCACACTGCCTCCTGTCCCCGCAGCTAGGGGGCAGCGTGCTTAAGAAAACACGGGGGGAGATTAAATCCTGGGCAGAGCAGTGGGATGAGTAGCGTCGACGTCCAACACGTCCAACACGAGCCCCAGCTGCACACGGGACACAATGAGTCCCTTCTTCTGCGGCCAGGTGAATGCGAGTCCGGGGGGTGTAACTGCCGCATGCCGCTCTGACAGGGAGCCCACATGCAGCTGGGTGCCCCCGCCCCTCTCATGGCCTCCACGCACACCCACGCCCACGGAACACCACGCTGCCTGTAATCACACACGTGCGGGGTGTAATAACAGCGCCGGACGTAAGCAGGCCGGCAGCAGGCTGGCCAAAGGTACAGCTTGACAGCTCAATGCCTCTGGACCGCTTCAGCTCAGCCCCGCTGTCAGGGAGGGAAACGGGGCCGAATTCACACAATCGGCGTCACATTTTTATGAGAAACTCTTAGCCGCAGCTCACGGAAAGTGACGCTGTCCACTTAGCGTCATGCAGGATGGGCCCAGATCAATTAAACAGACTAGCAAAAAAAAAATACCATGAATTGAATACAGAAACGATAAAACGATAAACGATAAAACACAGAAAGCAAAATACGCACAAAAGAAAACATCATATTTCAGGCTAGAAGCAAGTGAAGAGAAACGAAGCAGGGTGGGGGTGGCGATGGCCTGCGGGGGGCAGAAGTGAGCCCGAGCCGGCCGCCGGACTACTTAAAGTATCTGTTGTTGAATTAAGTGCAGTGGGAGCGCTGCCACTGCGAGGCCGAAGGGCACTTTGATTGCAGCCTCGCAGAACATTAGTGCAGCTCGATAACGGAGCCGGTAACTGTATCCGCGCTGCCAGCGCGCGGCCTGCACACTGTGACAATGCAGCCACGGCTACGGCTAGGCGGGACCCGGGTTCGGGTTTCCCTCCGCGGGTCCGGGTGCCGGCAGCCCGGGGGCGGCACGCGCGCGTGCTTCCCGGGGAGCGCGCGCCGCGCGGCACGTGGGTCGCGAGCCAGAATGAGATGGTTACTTTTCCGACAGGAGTGACTTTGGTTCCGAGGCGCAGGGGGCGGCTTCCAGGGGGGGCCCCGCGCGCGCGGAGTAATTTCGGCGAATTGCGAGCGGACAGTCGCTCCGCTGGGAGCGCCGGCAATCACGGCGGAAACAATGTTTACATCGATCAGCTGTCAGGAAGATTTATGGCTTCATTTCGCTGTAATGGAGAATTAGTGGGCGGATTATCAGGGACTCAACACCAGCGCTCGCTGCCGCCGCTCGGCCGGGCAATCTGTCTCCCCGGAGCCGGCGAGCGCTTCTGACAGCCCAGCCACTTGTCCTAATTCAATCAAGAGAAAATGCTGGAATTAATTTGTTACAAGAAAATTTAAATATGTTCCGCAAACAGTCGCCGCAGAGTGAACGTGCTTGGGGTGAGACGTGTGTGTGTGTGTGTGTGTTGGGGCGGGGGGTGCTGATTTATCATACCCGGCAAGATATCGATCGCCTTCGATCCTGCCTAGCGTCGAGCCTGTAATGTGTAATAATTTCCAATTTAAAGCTTCTTTTCAAGACGGTTAGGTCTTAAACGGGGGCAGGCCGGGCCGGGCTGGCTGATTAAGGAGCCCGCTGCCTGGGCTTTGGCGGAAGCCTCGTTTGAATGTAAATGGGGGGGGGGGGTTATCTGCCGTGGCATGGTTAATGCGCCTGACACGCGTTTTATTGTGTGTCAGCCGTGAGCGGGACGCCCGCCGCCATCTGTAATAAGACACGTGTAAGAAATAAATCCAGGTAAGGTTGCCGGGCTGCGGTAATTAAACCCCGGCTGGGGCACAGAGGAATAAACATCCCGGCGAGCGTCAGCACCCCCCGGGAACGGCCGGCGCGGGATGCACCCTCCCGCACAAGTGCAAAAAATAATACGCAGAACACAAAAGTAGCATCGAGATATAAACTCTGAGCACATCCAGCACCCACATAAATATTAAATATTGAAATAATTATATGCAAGTAATTACAGCCATAATTACAGGGTAATCTTAGCATAATTACCTAACTCAGCTGGGTTATCGCTTATCGTTCCGTATATAACAGAAACAACGAGAACTAAAGAGCCGCTCGCGTTGACAAGCAGCCGTGACCCCCGCACAGAAGTGCGGCAAACAGACAGATGGGCAGACCAATGCATGCATATATATTTATGTATTCAAATGCAGTTGGAATGTAGGAGCTTTATCTATCCACATCCATTTTTAGTGCACTTACCCGGCAGAGAGTAGCGATTTATGGCTCCTGTATAATATATAATAATATATGGAATTATTCGACAGTGATGGGTTCCTGTTTGCCAGCCGTTGCCCATGGCAGGCTGACGGGCAGGTCAGGTGGTTCCGATTAGCCAATAGCACTTCTGGCTGCAGTCGGCCCTCCAGTGAACTATCGATCGTGCTGTCTGCGCCTGGCCCAGGTTCACGGCGGGGCGCCCCCCTCTACGTGATCAATACTGCAGTGAAATAAAAAAAAATGAAGAAAAAAAATACACAAAAGCAAGCAAGTGGTCAGAATGCATCAGATGCTACGTGTCAATAGCGCCGAGCTCTGACTAAACGGGCCAGTCACAAGTGTTAAGGGCTGATTTCCGGGCACCGAAGACTGAGATCTTTTTGGCGCAGGGCACATGCTAGACTGAGAAGCAGCTCTGAGGAGCTGAGGGTCTGGAGCGGAGCAGTGTTAGCGTGGCTGAATGACTGGATGGAGCTGGGGCAGAGATTGGGGGGGTATTTGCGGTGTTCCCCCCCCCCCCGGCATCAGGGGGCCAGTGAAAAAAAAGACAGAAACAAAGGTGAATATTGGAAAAAAACCCAGTCAGACTTGGGAAAGCGAGCTCCCGGACTGGGCCTCTGGTGCCGCAGTGCCCGTTAGCGGCCTCGGTAGCTGTGGGCCTGTGGTCGGTGCGCGGCAAACGGCAAGGTCCGACCAGCCAGAGATGATTCACCGCCTCGTTCGGGGGGTGGGGGGGGGACTGCTTTCTGATAGGACGGCGTGCATCCGCTCCCTCTCTCGCTAAAGCCGCCCTGGGGGCACGGCACCGCGTCTGGAAGCTGCTGCACTTCCGTCTCCCCGGATCGCACGCGCCCTCCAGGCTCCCTCTCTGTGCTCCCACTAAAGCGCCGGTAAAAATAACAAAACAGCCCTCAGATTGATTGACCCCTCCGTGTCTCCAGCCCCCCTACCCAGCCCCCGTTCGTCCGTTTGTATCGCTTATTTACTTTCTGGTCTCTTTCTTCGCCTGCTAGTCTTGTAATTCGCTTTGTTATTTCTCCAAGAGGCCGCCGGTGGAGAAAGCCGCCTTCCTGCCCGGCCTCCACGCTCCGGCCGGCGAGCGGCGTGGCGGCCGGGCAGCCAGGAGCTAATGCATACAGATTAGCATGTGCTAATTGATGCCTAATTAATTTCTGCTGCCATGCATAAATTGCCACGCGGTACTATGCCACTGGAGACTGGGACAAGGGTGGGGATTCAGAGGTCCAGATAAACAAATGAATAAACATTGAGATAGTGGGGGGGGTGGATGCAGCCGGCCTGCGTTTCCGAGGGTGACCAGGTGTAGGGGGGATAACCAGCCAGACACAAACACCCACGCTCACAGCAGGCAGAGGAGAAGTGGTCAGGTCGCCGGCTTCTCTGGGGCCAAAGTCTGAAGCTCGCTGTAAGGGGAAGGTGAGGAGAGAGTGACTCATGTAATCGCATTCAGCTGGGACTGGTGCAGATTTACCTGCCAACATGTCCAATCCTAACCATTCATTTTTACCCATTACCCACTCACGCCGGTGGGAGGGTGACTCGGCCAGGTTAAGGACCGGTTATGTGGTACCAGCACACGTTGCCAATGCTGACCACAACCCCCGAAAGGTGACTGTCAGGGACATGAAGTCCAACACCTCCCCTGATTGCATTTTAACACTGTTTTCCTATAAGTTTTTACCCAATATTTGTAAGCTGCACCTCCTACTGGCTCTGTGTTCCCCTTAAAACAGCCAATGCTCCCCTAAAAATGTATGCAGGACATCATTTGTAAGTTACACAGATTTTTCCTGTAAGATATTACCCATACTAGGTCAAGTTCAGAATATCATATTGATCTGACTTCCAGCCGAAGGCCCTCTGTGAATCCTCTGTGTCTCCATGCAAAC